>JAQIUQ010001267.1:0-521583 GCA_030378365.1 Hybognathus amarus | reverse complement strand
TTTTGCACTCAGGTCTAAGTCCCATGGCCCTCTATCAGAATCCAGAGTTTCAAGAAACTTTTTTTTTCGCACAAAAAAAAAAAAAACAAACGACAGTGGTACCCCTTATTTATTTTTTTTGTGCGGAAAAAAAAAAAGTTTCTTGAAACTCTGGATTCTGATAGAGGGCCATGGGACTTAGACCTGAGTGCAAAAATGGAGGCTCTAGACCCTTCCAGAGCTGAGATATTGAGATATTTATAATGGCTCAATATCTCAGTATGTCACAAATATCTCATAAATATCTCATAAATATCTCAGCTCTGGAAGGGTCTAGAGCCTCCATTTTTGCACTCAGGTCTAAGCAGTGGCGGATTTAGCAAATTGGGGGCCCAAGGCGAAGGTAGTATGGGGCCCCCATCCGATCTTTAAAAGAGAACGAAAAAAGTTAAACTTTTTTTTTGGAAAAATAAACCATTAAATGGCACTTTCTGGAGAGTTTTGTGCAAAGAAATATAGAAAAAAATAGGTCTAACAAGTCTTATATTTCTGTAATTCGCCCAGATCAAAACACAAATATGATGACTGAATAAATTGCTAGTTGAGAAACACTACTTTAATGAATGTTTTTATCATGACTTTGTGAAAGGTTAACTAAACAGCATGAGCCGTTTTCCAGCTGGCCAGTAAGTTATTTGGCAAATTTCATTCATACAGATCTGTTTATTATGCTATAGTTTTTGATATTGTTATACATTTCTTCCAGATAATCACAATGATCATTGCGTTTGTCTTACCGAATGTGGTAACTTTATGCAATTACAGTTTGTCCATAAGCTTTTTTTTATATATTCATGTCGACAGTAAAATGTTGCCAGATAATGCTACGAAAAACAAGAAAAACAAAACAAATAATAATCCGAAATAAGTTCAAAGCTTGTGTTTTAAAAATAAGATTAATATATCACTAAGCCTAACATTAACTTTCCACTTTATAACTTCCTAAAGTGTCACATTAAACCAGAAAAACAGGTCCAGAAGACTACTGCACCTTTCCATAAGGTGGATCTGGCAACACGGAGACTGTACCCGCGCGCTCACAACGCGCTCATGCACCGCACTCATATGAGGTGGTTTAAACGGCTGATTAATCATTTAGAGAGCTTGACATTTTATTTTTTAATGTAAAAAAAAAAAACACACAGAGGTCCGGACTTCGGTGACTTATAGCTGGCTACGGCCATGAACTTCTAACATATTGTTAGCATTGTTGTCATCGTCAGCGGGCATCACAAAAAGGTTTGTTATTACCTTCTGCAATTTTGCTGAAAACGTTTTGCTTTCCTCCCGCGTCCTGCTTTTTCAGCACCGCTTGGGTAACGTTAGCTGTAGCTTTGCTTCATTTTTACTCTGTCTACTGTGTACAATCTGCCTGTCACTGCTTATTCTCTGTCAGTTTTTTTTGCCGCATTACAGCCTTGTCACTTTCGTACGCAGAAAGTCAAGTGAGATAATGGAATAGTCCATTGCAGTGAGTTGAGGTGGGTGGGCCCCGTCTGCGACACTAATGATTTTATGCGTTTTTTAGAAATATATAATTTGCGAAAAGGAAAAAAACAAACAAACAAACAACTTAAGGATAATTTAATGGGACATTTGGGGGCCCCTCAGGTAGCTCGGGGCCCAAGGCAGTTGCCGAGCCTTTGCCTAATGGTTAAGTCTCGCCCCTGGGTCTAAGTCCCATGGCCCTCTATCAGAATCCAGAGTTTCAAGAAACTTTTTTTTTTCGCACAAAAAAAAAGACAGTGGTACCCCTTATGTTTTTTTTTTGTGCAAAAAAAGTTTCTCTGAAACTCTGGATTCTGATAGAGGGCCATGGGACTTAGACCTGAGTGCAAAAATGGAGGCTCTAGACCCTTCCAGAGCTGAGATATTGAGAATATTTATAATGGCTCAATATCTCAGTATGTCACAAATTTCTCATAAATATGTCAGTATCTCAGCTCTGGAAGGGTCTAGAGCCTCCATTTTTGCACTCAGGTCTAAGTCCCATGGCCCTCTATCAGAATCCAGAGTTTCAAGAAACTTTTTTTTTCGCACAAAAAAAACTACAGTGGTACCCCTTATGTTTTTTTTTTGTGCGAAAAAAAAAGTTTCTCTGAAACTCTGGATTCTGATAGAGGCCATGGGACTTAGACCTGAGTGCAAAAATGGAGGCTCTAGACCCTTCCAGAGCTGAGATATTGAGATATTTATAATGGCTCAATATCTCAGTATGTCACAAATATCTCATAAATATCTCAATATCTCAGCTCTGGAAGGGTCTAGAGCCTCCATTTTTGCACTCAGGTCTAAGTCCCATGGCCCTCTATCAGAATCCAGAGTTTCAAGAAACTTTTTTTTTTTCGCAGAAAAAAAAAACTACAGTGGTACCCCTTATGTTTTTTTTGTGCGAAAAAAAAGTTTCTTGAAACTCTGGATTCTGATAGAGGGCCATGGGACTTGAGACCTGAGTGCAAAAATGGAGGCTCAGACCCTTCCAGAGCTGAGATATTGAGATATTTATAATGGCTCAATATCTCAGTATGTCACAAATATCTCATAAATATCTCAATATCTCAGCTCTGGAAGGGTCTAGAGCCTCCATTTTTGCACTCAGGTCTAAGTCCCATGGCCCTCTATCAGAATCCAGAGTTTCAAGAAACTTTTTTTTTTTGCACAAAAAAAAACGACAGTGGTACCCCTTATGTTTTTTTTTTGTGCAAAAAAAAGTTTCTTGAAACTCTGGATTCTGATAGAGGGCCATGGGACTTTAGACCTGAGTGCAAAAATGGAGGCTCTAGACCCTTCCAGAGCTGAGATATTGAGATATTTATAATGGCTCAATATCTCAGTATGTCACAAATATCTCATAAATATCTCAATATCTCAGCTCTGGAAGGGTCTAGAGCCTCCATTTTTGCACTCAGGTCTAAGTCCCATGGCCCTCTATCAGAATCCAGAGTTTCAAGAAACTTTTTTTTTTCGCACAAAAAAAAAACTACAGTGGTACCCCTTATGTTTTTTTTTGTGCGAAAAAAAAAGTTTCTTGAAACTCTGGATTCTGATAGAGGGCCATGGGACTTAGACCTGAGTGCAAAAATGGAGGATCTAGACCCTTCCAGAGCTGAGATATTGAGATATTTATAATGGCTCAATATCTCAGTATGTCACAAATATCTCATAAATATCTCAATATCTCAGCTCTGGAAGGGTCTAGAGCCTCCATTTTTGCACTCAGGTCTAAGTCCCATGGCCCTCTATCAGAATCCAGAGTTTCAAGAAACTTTTTTTTTCGCACAAAAAAAAAAAACGACAGTGGTACCCCTTATGTTTTTTTTTTGTGCGAAAAAAAAAAGTTTCTTGAAACTCTGGATTCTGATAGAGGGCCATGGGACTGAGACCTGAGTGCAAAAATGGAGGCTCTAGACCCTTCCAGAGCTGAGATATTGAGATATTTATAATGGCTCAATATCTCAGTATGTCACAAATATCTCATAAATATCTCAATATCTCAGCTCTGGAAGGGTCTAGAGCCTCCATTTTTGCATTCAGGTCTAAGTCCCATGACCCTCTATCAGAATCCAGAGTTTCAAGAAACTTTTTTTTTTCGCACAAAAAAAAAAACGACAGTGGTACCCCTTATGTTTTTTTTTGTGCGAAAAAAAAAAGTTTCTTGAAACTCTGGATTCTGATAGAGGGCCATGGGACTTAGACCTGAGTGCAAAAATGGAGGCTCTAGACCCTTCCAGAGCTGAGATATTGAGATATTTATAATGGCTCAATATCTCAGTATGTCACAAATATCTCATAAATATCTCAATATCTCAGCTCTGGAAGGGTCTAGAGCCTCCATTTTTGCACTCAGGTCTAAGTCCCATGACCCTCTATCAGAATCCAGAGTTTCAAGAAACTTTTTTTTTTCGCAAAACAAAAAAAAAAAAAAAACGACAGTGGTACCCCTTATGTTTTTTTTTTTTGTGCAAAAAAAAAAAGTTTCTTGAAACTCTGGATTCTGATAGAGGGCCATGGGACTTAGACCTGAGTGCAAAAATGGAGGCTCTAGACCCTTCCAGAGTTGAGATATTGAGATATTTATGAGATATTTGTGACATACTGAGATATTGCAGCCATTCATAAATATCTCAATATCTCAGCTCTGGAAGGGTCTAGAGCCTCCATTTTTGCACTCAGGTCTAAGTCCCATGACCCTCTATCAGAATCCAGAGTTTCAAGAAACTTTTTTTTTCGCACAAAAAAAAACATAAGGGGTACCACTGTCATTTTTTTTTGTGCGAAAAAAAAAAGTTTCTTGAAACTCTGGATTCTGATAGAGGGCCATGGGACTGAGACCTGAGCGCAAAATGGAGGCTCTAGACCCTTCCAGAGCTGAAATATTGAAGATATTTATAATGGCTCAATATTTCAGTATGTCATAAATATCTCAATATCTCAGCTCTGGAAGGGTCTAGAGCCTCCATTTTTGCACTCAGGTCTAAGTCCCATGGCCCTCTATCAGAATCCAGAGTTTCAAGAAACTTTTTTTTTTCGCAAAAAAAAAAAAAAAAAAATGACAGTGGTACCCCTTATGTTTTTTTTTGTGCGAAAAAAAAAAAGTTTCTTGAAACTCTGGATTCTGATAGAGGGCCATGGGACTTAGACCTGAGTGCAAAATGGAGGCTCTAGACCCTTCCAGAGCTGAGATATTGAGATATTTATAATGGCTCAATATCTCAGTATGTCACAAATATCTCATAAATATCTCAATATCTCAGCTCTGGAAGGGTCTAGAGCCTCCATTTTTGCACTCAGGTCTAAGTCCCATGGCCCTCTATCAGAATCCAGAGTTTCAAGAAACTTTTTTTTGCACAAAAAAAACGACAGTGGTACCCCTTCTGTTTTTTTTTTTGT
The DNA here is from genome assembly GCA_030378365.1 of Hybognathus amarus. Classification (NCBI taxonomy): domain Eukaryota; kingdom Metazoa; phylum Chordata; class Actinopteri; order Cypriniformes; family Leuciscidae; genus Hybognathus; species Hybognathus amarus. The sequence goes on along the minus strand of JAQIUQ010001267.1, from coordinate 516,654 downwards.
ATTTATGAGGGCCTTTTTTGTATTTTTTTTTTTTTTTTTGAAGAGTCTCATTCAGTAGCTTATTTGGTAAAGGGTCTATCATACATGGTGTTGAGTTTTAGTCAATTCTTCCTCTCCTATAGCAAAGAGTGAATGGAATTGTTCCTCTAGGGCGAAGTCTGACGCAATACTGTAGACGGTTACTTGTGTGCTGTTTGGAAATATCCGAAGTTGAAGCTTTATTTCTCGTTAATTTAGCCACTGTATTAAATTAGAGAGTCTAAATGTATGCAGAACTAGCAGTTTTGAAGGCCTTTCTGTATGCAGTAACACTTCCATGAAATTAATAAAACAAACTAGAGGTATTGTTTTTTTATCCAGCTTCTCTCTATTTTTCTGGCTGCTCTCGAGGAAGCGAGTGTGCTCATTACACTCGCTCACTATCTTCCAGCGCTCACCTTCAAGATCTTGCAGATACCGATTGTCATAGAGCACCTGTACATCCATGTACTGAGGTAAGAGATGTAATTTCTGTCCAAAAATCATCAGTTACTGAAGATCTTACGTTCACTGTTGAAATTTGCATATGTTTATTTATCTATCTGAATAAAACCTGCATGTTTATTGTATCACACCAGTGTTAATCATATGTTTATGCTCATATCTGTATGTCATTCTGTTTCTCAGATCCCCAGCTCAACAGAAAGCATTTGGTGGTGTTATTTTGGCAGTCCTTTGTTCAGTATATGTGTCCTACCGCAACTTGAGTCCTCTCACCTACGGCCGGCCAGCGTTAATGTCAGACGAGCTTGCAGCACTACGTTGGAGAGAAGTTGGGATATTTTCCTATGACAGGAGCTTCTATAAGTTTATGACATGAACTTTGAAGTCAAGGCAGTTTGGTTATGTCGTTGGATTTCCAGAGAGCTATGAAACAAAGTTTTTGAGTATTGTCTTGTACAAACATAAATACTGAAAATGTCTACAATGAGAATTCATGCTGCTGAATCTCACAACTCTCAAACAAAGCATTATTTTAGTGCTTAATTTATCATGAGCGTATGTTTACATATTATTCCGTTTATATGGAAGTTTTGTTGTACTGTTTTTATGGACTTGTTGAACTGAGATTTTCTTTATTTAATCCTTGCACAACACTAAACAATTAAAAACTGAAAATTAAATAAACATTTTTATCATAACAAATTTAGTATTAGCATATTCATATCAACAGCCATTATATATTAATCATTAAATGAATCAGGTAACATGGAATAGATAAGGATGTAAATGTTGAGTGGTGAAAGCACAGTTGTTCCTGTAGAACAAATCCATGTGTTGTAGTGTCTCCTCTCTTTGATGGTATTTAATGCCTTGGCTTAGATTGTCAGTGTTCATAAAGGTCTCATGGTCATTCAGAGTTGAGTGAAGCGAGGGTTGTTAATTGACTCTGCCAGTGGTTGTGCCACTGCTTCAGCTGTCTTTCCGAAGTGTCACACACTAGCTGGCTTTTGTCCAGTTCCTCTTGAACCATTTGCCCATAGAGCTGGGGGAAGATTAAGGTAACACCATGTAACTTTTGCTCTCGGGTTCCCCTACAGTTGGGAAACTGTATTGATCAATATTGATCCCCGGCCTTTTGATTCAATCACTCTTCCTTTTCTCTGGGGGGAAGTGAGGTATGCCATAAAGCCATTGAATTTTGTAGTTCTTTTTGTGCTTGGGTTACTACCCAAACTCACAGAAGTTACGTAGTACCAGTAAAAGCGATACAGACCCTGTCAGGCTACGGCAGACCATCACAAGGTTTTTGGAAATATATTATGAAGGTTAAAAAAATAAATAGTGTTGCTTTTAAAGGATTAGTTCACTTCAAAACTAAAATTCTGTCATCATTTACTCACCCTCAAGTGGTTCCAAACTGGTATGAATTTCTGTCTTCTGAACACAAAGAAATATATATTTTGAAGAATGTAATCAAACAGTTGATGCCCCCATTGACTTAGTATTTTTTTTCCTACTATGGAAGTCAGTGGGGTCCATCAACTGTCTAGTTACCAACATTCTTCAAAATATATTCTTTTGTGTTCAACAGAAGAAAGAAAATAATACAGGTTTGGAAAAACTTGAGGGTGAGTAAATGACAGAATTTTCATTTTGAAGTGAACTATTCCTTTAATACAGGCACAACACTTGTTTTATATTTATGTATGTGCATATTCTTTATTATTCAGCCTTCAGCAGTGTTTCTGCTTTAGATGCAACAAAAATAAAAATAGGAAAAAGGCTGCTCCAAGCAAATTTACTAATGCAAGATGTCACAGACCTCTGAACGGATGAGCTAGCATCTGCCATAGCCTCATTTGATCACTTTACAGCTCCAATAGAGCTTATGTTATTGTTGTAAATGCTAGTGCATAAATCTTATTTACAGTTGTTCAATGCTGATCCACAAAAAGTGCACAGTTTTCATATTTTCAATATTTTCATGCTCTATCAGACATGTTTAGACTAATTTGAAATAAATTTACCTCATGCATGGCATCTCGCGCCTCAATGGTCTTAAGATGCCCTAGTGTGGTTTTAGCAGTTGTGATGGTGGCCGTTTCCTTAGCTTGTTTATGAAATGTGCTGTCGTCAGTGGATCCAAAGTAACAAATGCCTGACCATGTTCTACAAAACAACATGTTATTCAGAACTGAATATTCACAAGTCATGTCCCATTAAGAGTTAACCCTCAAATGCTTAGTGACCACTACAGTTAAGTTACTCTATCAGAATTAATGATTTAGAATTATTCATTACATTTTATTAGATATGGAATCATTATGTTCTTGTTTTAAAACCCCAAAACATTAAATCAGAAACAAATAACAAATAAAAACATTAAAATAAAACTAAAATAAATAAATTACTGAAATTACACACTGTATACATATATATATATATATATATATATATATATATATATATATATATATATATATATATATATATATATATATATATATATATATATATATATATATATATATATATATATATATATATATATATATATATATATATATATATATATATATATATATATATATATATATATATATGTATGTATATATATATATATATATATATATATATATATATGTATATATGTATATATATATATATATATATATATATATATATATATATATGTATATATATATATATATATATATATATATGTATGTATGTATGTATGTATGTATGTATGTATGTATGTATGTATGTATGTATGTATGTATGTATATATATATATATATATATATATATATATATATATATATATATATATATTTATACACACTACTGGTCAAAAGTTTAGGTCGGTAAGATTTTTTATGTTTTTAAAAGAAGTCTCTTCTGCTCACCAAGGCTGCAATTTTTTGATAAAAAAATACACAAAAAACAGTAATATTGTGAAATAATTATGACAATTTAAAATGACTTTTTTATGTTAATGTAATCTTAAAATGTAATTTATTCCTCTGAAAAAAGCTGAATTTTCAGCATCATTACTCCAGTCTTCAGTGTCACATGATCCTTCACAAATCACTCTAATATGATGATTTTATGCTCCAAAAACATGTATGATTATTATCCATGTTGAAAACAGTATTTTTCATTTTTATTTCAGGATTCTTTGATGAATAGAAAGTTCAAGGAACAGCATTTATTTAATTAGAATCTTTTCTAACATTATAAATGTCTTTACTGTAACTTTTCATTAATGTAACTCATCCTTGATGAATAGAAGTATTGATTTCTTATTTATTTCCCCAAAAATAAAATACAAATTCTTACTGACCCCAAACTTTTTAAAGGGTAGTGTTTAATGTAACAAAAGCTTTCCATTTTAGATAAAAGCTGTTCTTTTGAACTTTCTATTCATCAAAGAATCCTGAAATAAAAATGTAAAAAACTGTTTTCAACATGGATAATAATCATACATGTTTTGGAGCATAAAATCATCATATTAGAGTGATTTGTGAAGGATCATGTGACACTGAAGACTGGAGTAATGATGCTGAAAATTCAGCTTTTTTCAGAGGAATAAATTACATTTTAATATATATTAACATAAAAAAGTCATTTTAAATTGTCATAATATTTCACAATATTACTGTGTTTTTTGTGTATTTTATATAAAAAATTGCAGCATTAGTGAACAGGAGACTTCTTTTAAAAACATAAAAAATCTCCAACCCTAAACTTTTGACCAATATGTATATACTGACAGAAGAATAAAATTACCAAAACTTAAACCAAAATGAAAACTGAAAATAAAAATAAATAAAAAATACTACTTACAAATAATCCTAAAATAACACTGATTAAAATTGTTTTCATGTGTCAAATAAAAAATGCATGCAGCACAAGGTTAAAAAAACAAAACAGTAGTGCTTGAAAGACATTTTTCTTGGCTACGGGTTTTCCATACCTGCTGCCCTTCTGCATCAGAGTACTGCTCTTGTCTTCTAGCAAAGGTCCGGTTTGTGCTTGGCGGATGAGTGTAGTGATATTCTCCCTCTTTTGTTCAGCATCTGCTTTTCCAAAAAGACATTCAGGTTCAATTAAGAAAATTAATGATTATTGTTAGCACTGTTGGGGAATGTTAGCTTAGCTTTTATAAGTCACGCGTTGCACAATTTTGTTACTAAAAAGTAACTAATCATGTTACATTGTTATGGGAAGTATGGTTTTAAAAAGATTTTCTTTGTGGATAATAAGACCGTATTATCCACAAAGTGTATGATGTCATTGATGCTGTTCCAAATGGGAACAGTGATGTTGAAACGGATTCATATACATGTGATAAAGAGGAATGTGGAGATCCTGCACTGGAAAAGGACAAACAAAAAAACAAAAAAAACAATGACCACCCATCTGATGATTAAGTGGACATCATGCCAACAAAATCAAGTCATTCAAGAACACAGGCCAAGCCCTGTGACAGTCCCAAAACTGATTTTTCTGGTCAGAATATCACTATTGATGTCATCTCCCTTCATACACTACTTAAGTATTTCCAAAAGTTTGCGTCACAAGATATGAACAAAATAGAGGATGTTGCAGACATTGTGGTAAAGGCTACACCATCACACAGAAAGTGCAACGTCTGCCTCTGCTTCTTGGAGGACAAGAACTGTCTGCACGTCTCCTTTAGACAATAAAAAGGATGAGGTGCCCTCTTATACACGTGGGAGCTCTGGTACTGACGTTCATGGACATTCGTCTATGTTAAAGTAATTTGTATTTGCCTAACTTCCTGCTACCAGCAGGCGGCACTATTGCTATAACCGAATATGAGGATGGTCATGTGTTCAGGAGAGTACTCTTATAGATAGCCATATAAAGGCTAGATGTCTCACGGTGGAGTCTTTATGGTCATCACCGGTGGCCATCTTGTCACAGGCAGGCTTTCTGGCGGGCTCTGTGGTATCTGATGTTAGGCGAGTGCACGGACACAAAAAAACTCTTATCTCGTTGAAATCTTGACGGATTTACAAACGGTTTGGTTTCTTACAAATGTTATCAACGTGGCTATAATTCTGGATGATTATTTATTTATACACTTATTATTCAAAAGTATGCAGTGTCATAACTACATCTCTGACACTTATAACAAACCAGACCGTTTGGAAATCGAGTAGAACAGTTGAGCAAGTTACGGTTATTTAAAAAGTACATGCTAAAGTACTTGAGTGAGCGAGCTGCCTGTGACAAGATGGCCGCCAGGTGCTGTCATCGACCTCCATTGGCCAGCAGCACAGCACGAGATATCTAGCCTTTATATGGATATCTATGAGTACTCTTATCAAACATGTGAAGTTTGGGCAGATCGGACATTGTATGGCTGCGTTACTGCAGGCTATCTGTGGTTGCCTAGCAACATCGGAACGGCATGAAACATTTACAAAAAATTATCTGATGATGCATATTTTCACCCAGAGGCTAAATTGGGTTTTGCACATCTACATTTGTCTGGCTGTCGAGGTCACAATCCTTTGAAGAAAACTGCTAGATCTTCGCAATTTAACGCCGCAAAGGCCTATTAAAAATATGATGTTGATCGGATTAAATCTTTAGGAGGAGTTTGTGAAAGTATGTCTGGAAATTTCAAAAACTGCACAAAATCGGAGGAAGTACAAAATAGGTCACTTCCTGTTGTGTTTAGGGCTATGCTCCAAGAGACTTTTTTGTAGGTCTTGGGTCATTACACCGATTTTCATACCTGTACGTGAAATGTAGAGCCGGGGCAATAATGTAGAGGGAGCAAATACCCATTTTGCCTCTCCCAAATCGTGAAACCCATATTACACGTAAATTTTCACCACTTCTGAAGCGTGTGCAAAGTTTCATGAGTTTTCGAGCATGTTTAGGCCCTCAAATAAGCAATTCACTTTGGAGAAAAAGAATAATAAATGGAGCAAAAACAAAAAAAGCAGGGGTGGTGATGGTGCAGTGGATACTGACACATGTCTTTGGTGTAGAGACCCGGGTTCAGAATCCACTGCGAGACACCAATGTGTCCCTGAGCAAGACACTTAACCCCTAGTTGCTCCAGAGGCGTGCGACCTCTGACATATATAGCAATTGTAAGTCGCTTTGGATAAAAGCGTCAGCTAAATGAATAAATGTAAATGTAAAATCAAAAGGGTCCTCTCACCAGTTGGTGCTCGGGCACTAAAAATGATTTCTTCAGTCATATTGACTTGAGGGTGTTATCAAACCAGATAACTAACATATGTGACTATCTTATTATCTTAATGTGGATGGATTGTCTTTGTTCTCTACACCTCTCGTACTTCCCACTGTGCTCCCTCCATAACAGCAGGCCACAGAACAGCAGAAACCTGGTGACTTTGCTTTATACATAGCTTGAGATAATATTTTACAAAAATCTGAGATAAATATTAGTAATATTGCATCATGACAGTTTAATGGCTTCTTACCCACAGGGACTATATGAGAGGAACTTGGAAGGGTCTACAGTATGACAGGATCAGTTTCCCTTTGCCCTTACCATTGTTTAGCCAACACTTGTGAAAAAAACTGATTATGTAATTGATGTTGCTTATGAATCAAGCGTCAACACCAAAACCTGTGTCACCATCTACATTTCCATACTATTAGTTGAATTCATAAACTTACGTCCCACTTGAACCTCATGGATGGTTATGAGATTGTCGAACTGGAAGAGTAAGGCCTCTGCCAACCTGGAAAGTGCAGTGACAAATTCTTCTGCGTTTTTAAGGGCACAGGCCTGTCCAAAAATAAGACCAAGTTTAAATTTAGTGGGTTAAAAAAAACGAATAAAAACAGAACAGCGATTATTTGAGTGAAAGTCTGTAACCTGAACTTCCTGTCTGTTATTGTGGATGGCTTGTTTTTGTTCTCTCTGTCTCTCAGTCCTCAGCCTCCACCAGCTGCTTCAGTTCTGTCTCACAAGCCGGGTGACTCAGACGCACACGCAACTGACCACTGTGACAGATCTATGACAGCAGGCCACAGAAAAGCAGAAACCTGGTGACTTAGCTACAAAGCTAGAGGTGCATGTTTGCTTAATGTTTGACAAATATATTAGATAAATATTAGTAATATTGCATCATGACAGTTTAATGGCTTCTTCCCCACAATGACTGTATGAGAGGAACTTAAAAGGGGTTATGACAGGATCGATTTACCTTACCATTGTTCTGCATTTATTCACATACCCTCTTTTGTTCACTCTTCTGCTGAACTAGTTCAAACCGGTGTTGAATTTGTGTCATGCTTTGCGTCAGCTCCTCAAGGTATTGATCACTTAGTTTAGAGAAAAGCTTCTCAGGAACGACAGACAGAAACTCCTCAATGGCCTTCAACTGCACCTGAAATTCTACACGAGTGAAAATTTTCACATATTGTCATGTAATCTGAATGAACATGATCTTGTCTCTTAATTTGACCTCTGTTATTGTTATTACAGGGATTGCAAGGCTGTATGGTATTGTGTGGTATTATGGTATGTTTCAAAAACATTGCATTTAACATTGCACATAACATTTTAACAAGACATAGGGTAAAAATGTTAACTAATAGATATATCTTTGCTTTGCGTAATGATGTATTGAAGCACATGTAAAATAAGTCCAATGGTGTGACAGAACGTCAGAGGTGGGTGACGTTTATGAACCAGGAAACTATAAAACCTGCCCAGAACAAAGCCGCATCAGCTTCTGTGTCTTAACAAGCGCTATATGTGAAAACTGACCTTGTATATTGATGTTGTCTATGATATATATGCTTCTCACCCTGATTTAAAGGGATACTCCACTTGGAAATAGGCTAATTTTACAACTCCCCAGAGTTAAACAGTTGAGTTTCACCGTTTTCAAATGCATTCAGCCAATTGTCTGATATTTAGAAGAATATCAGTAACCAGACAGTTTCTGGTCTCATTGACTTCCATAGTAGGAAAAAATATATACTATGGAAGTCAATGAGACCAGAAACTGACTGGTTTGACACTGGACAGGCACTTCTTGCTATGGTGGTGTTGGTATAGACGTTACCTTAGCGTCAATTGACGCAGCGCGAGTTCTTTTGAAAGGGAACGCCTCAGTTACGGCTGTAACCTCGGTTCCCTGAAGAGGGGAATGAGATGCTGCATCACCTGCCATATCTCCTTCGTGCCTGTAATCGACTTGTTCAGAAGCTGACGCGGCTTTGTTCTGGCCAGGTTTTATAGTTTCCCGGTTCATGACGTCACCCGCCTCTGACGTTCCGTCACACCATTGGACTGATTTCATTACGCAAAGCGTTCCATTAGCGTTAATCAACGCATTGTCTCGATTCCCTCTTTCAGGAACCGAGGTTACAGTCGTAAACCGAGGCGTTTTCTGAAATGTTTAAATGTGCAAATAATGAATGAAATATGATACAAACCCTTACCATTCTGCCAAAACCTTCAGAATGTAGATAGCCTTTAAAAAATATGTATTGCAATTGAAATCAACAGAGGTGCAATAAAATAAGCACTCTGGAAGAAAGACAAGCTATGGAAACAAAATAGCCTAAAATCTCAAAACTGACCAGTGCCTGAATAATCAAGTGGATTATCGAAATAAAGTGCTTCCGATAATTTCATTGTTTGGCGTGTCATTTTTGTTTTTTAGAAAATGTAAATGCTTTTTAAGACATTTAAATGTAAAGTGGGTAATTGCTGTGCCACTACAGAATCATACAATGGTGACATTATCAAAATGTCTGCATAGTGAATTGAAACTGGTCTACTTCCTTGCATCTTTTTGCAAATAACATTTGAGGGCAAAATTTGAGAGTTAACCTTGAAGGCAGCTGTTGTGGTAATCATGTGACTGACTCTGGTAGATAAGAAGTCTTTTTTGTATCTCCTCAGCACACTGATCAAATGTCTCCTGTAGTTGCTCAGAGCGAATGATAGAGAGGCGCTCTTTCTTCTTATAGAACTCCTGTTGGTGACACATGGTTCAGTTACACACTAAAATCAACTTATTTAATACCAAATGCTTAATACACATCGACCATGTTCATATTTTTTATAGTACCTCTGCCACCAAGAGGAGAATATCATTGGCTTTCCACAGAATACTGGTGATTGAGGCTTTGAATGAAACACTTGAGGAATGCAAATATATTAAAAAAACATTAAATGAATATAAAAAGCATAAAATAACAGCTAGCAAATTCACTAACCTGTCCTTCTGCTCTTCAGGTTTTGATCCAAAAATAAGGAACTTCTTATCAAAGCGGTTGGGTTTCGCGACCCTCCTTACACAGACAGAATATAAATTAGAATATTTTTATCATAAATTATTATTTTACATGATCACTGAATGGAATGTATGCTAATTCCATTTAGTTGCTTATATTCTATGTAGTCAGATTTTATTATTATATTACTATATTACCACCAGAGAAGAGACAGCCACTTCTCTAACAGTATTTCCTAAATCTCTTTCACTCTTATCATATTTCAAATGTCAAACCTCTGTGTGGTGGTCATTGACTCCCCTGACTTTCTGCGCAGAGTCTCTATTCCAGACTGACTGGCACTCTTTCCTGACCTCTGACCTGATCCAAGAGGGGAGTTTAACCCTGCTGAAGGCAAATAATTTAGATTTTTTAGAAAAACTCACAAAAACTAGTCACAGATGTGTAAAAGGCAAACTAATGACACTAGTTCACTACAATGGCAGTATTAAATGAGGACACACAAACAATCCAACCTGCTGAAGAGTGTCTTTCTGTTGGGTCAATGTTTACCTCCTTGACTTCTTTAGCTCTGCCTACCCTGTTTACAGGAAAGAGACATTGTGTTCATAATGAGAAGTAGATTATTTCCTCATTTTTTTAAGTTTTCATTTTACTTAGACATCATGTGTTCCATTAGTGAGTATTGCAAATAGCTGCCCACAACAGAACCAATTACGTAAAAAAAACTGATGCAAAACTTGAATCACTTTGGGGGAATCAACTCAAATCTCACTGAGTTCATTCATGAAGTTGTGTGAACAACAGATGGCATCCGTGTAGAACTGAGCAAATGCACACTATGGTCAGAGCGGCAATAATGAGATTAAGGTGTTTACATGCCTGTTGCGTACGACACATAGTATCCCGTTTACATGAGGTAAAGTTTAATCGCAATATTGCCAAAATCCCATTATAATCGCATTATGAGGGTGCATGTAAACGCACTCAATGTTAGGTGATAACAACAGGTGTGTAGGGACATTTTACTTGAATTATTTGCTCTTGTTTTTTGCTTTTAAAGCAATTAAAATCTACAATAATGACACAAATTAATATTTGAAATTTAAAGAGGTCCTACTATGCTTTCTTTAGTGTGTAATTATGCTGTTCTTGAAGGTCTGCAAAAAACAAAGTCCACTCCAAATGGATTTATTCTCTATATTAATAAGTAGCTTCTAAACTCCTTGAAACCCCTCGACAGTAATCTTGAGTTTTCTTCCAGTAACGTACACGTAACAATGTCCCTCATTTAAATAAATCCCGCCAAAGCATATGCAAAAAAAGGGGCAAGGCCTGGTTGAATTGCGTTAGTAGTGTGTTGATACTCGTGGTTATGGTATGGGTTGCGACATTTCTGAAACACGCTCAAAGCATTGAAAAATCACAATACACTGTTCCAGTCGACCAATCAGAGAATAAAAGCCTAAATTCAATCTGTTCATCAAATAAAGTAATAGTGTCTTTTAAGAAAATTTGGACTAAACCCCTCAATTCATTACGGATTAGTCTTAAGATCTATTCATGAACTTTTGAAGCATCAAATTGGTGATTGCATAGTTTTCAATGGAGAATAAAGAAGTATAGCTCTCAGATTACATCAAAAAGCTCTTCAGTTGTGTTTTTAAAGATGAATGAAAGTCTTACGGGTTTGAAGCGACATGGGGATGAGTAATTAATGCCACATTTTTTTATTTTTGGGTGAACTATCCCTTAAGTATGAAAACGTATTCCAGCACACCCCAACAACAAAACCAAGACTTTGAAAAAGAGCATAATAGGTCCCCTTTAAGGACACTGACTTGAGTAGGCCTTTGATAACTCCCATTGCAGCATCATCCAGGAAGGACACTCCAATTCGGCTAGGATGGAGCAGGCTATCTCTATCAGGACTGCCTGTTTTTTCCTGTATACGGGACCTGGTGCGAGCTGCAACTGCAAAAGCCCCCTGAAGTGGAGTCTGTGGTCAAGGGACAGCCATAGAGGCATCCTACAAATATATATCAGACATTATCGTATGTGTCCATAAGGATTACAAGTCAATATGCCAGAAGCACTGGACTGTGTAATGCCCTACCAAGAAGCAATCGAGATACTGACACCTCTTCTGTAGCTCCTCCATCAGAGAATTTGTTAAACTTGTTATCTCCACAACAACCTACAATACAAATAGTTTTCTGTAGACCATTACTTTAATGACATAAATGGGAAACTAATAATATATTAGAGGATTTACCTTCTTATTAGGGCTGGGTTGGTCATACTCAGCAGTCATTTCCTTTAATTCGCTCAACATGATGTCAATCGTCTTTTTCTGCATGTTACTCTTTAAAGCCTAAACACGCAAATACAAATTCAACAGATTATGAACAGTGGACAGATGGAAGGAATTAAATACGAGCAAATTATACACTGAAAATACCTCGCTTTTGATCTGGACTCGTGTGTTGTTAAAAATTTGTTGCATTTTTGCAAGAAACTTTAGCTCGAATAGCGAGGAAACTGAATTTTTCTTCAAACTTCCTGACTATATCCTTGACCTAAGTAAAAATGGATTCTCATTGAATTACTGTCGAAATAATTACTTAGTGTATGATCAAGGTAATCGACTTAAGAGTAATATCAACCTGCTCCAGACACTTTGATTCTTTCTCTTCCATGTCCTGCATCATGGCCCCCTCTGCAGAATCAGATGCGCTTGTCCATTCTTTCCAGATGTGACTGAAAGACCTCGATTTCTTGGGGTGTAAAATGCCCCCCATCAGAAAACAACCTTGTGGAATAGACAACAATTTGTGTTAATATTTTCACTGAGCTTGTATTGAATTCCCTGCACAACACAACACAACATTGATAAAGACTTCTACACAGAATTTCAATGACATACTTGAAAGATCTCATTATCTGTACATTTGCTTCCCTCAATCCCTCCATTTTGAACTCCATCTTTTGTCTGAAGTCTCTTTGTAAAGTCTGGATGATATTGATGTGTTTGTCCAGGCTGGTTTGAAGTGAGGTACATAGTTTATTTATCCTATGAATAAAAATGAACAGAATGTGTTTAAATTGCTCAAATCATTAAATTGCTCATATATATATATATATATATATATATATATATATATATATATATATACATATATATATATACATACATACATACATACATACATATATTTTTGTATACGTTTATTTACTTTTCATAATTAGTGGCAAGGGTAAAATCTTTCTCTCTGCTGTAGATTTGCATTTGGAAGTCTTCGGTCATTTTATTTTTCTGGATCTGTAACTCCTGTATGTCTGTCCGGCAGTTTTCTAGGACCTCTCAGTATACCCTTGCCAGTGTCGAATCCACACGTTCTCGATGTAGCACTAGTTCAGCTGCCCAAATAATGAAGAGAGTTATGACATGTCCTCTACAGTATATACTAAGCTCCATTGTAAAAAAGAAGTATGCTAATTGTACTGAATGTGCACTTATAGTGTACCTCAAATCTTTAGTACATTTTAATTACTTTTTCATGACTATGTACCACAAGTGAGTACACTTTTTAAAAAGCGCACTTTGTAATTATGCCACATTAACATTACAGTACATTTTAAATATATTATATGTAAAATGTTTTAATAACTTGTGTCATGCTTTAAAGAAATACACTTAAGTTGAAGTGTTGACAAACATATTGCTTTTAATGTCAACTGTAGTGTTACTCAATATTACATGGTTTTAAATTGTTTATTTAAATTTAAATATGCATTTATATAATACACTTGACAAACATTAGTATATTGTTCGTTGTATATATATATGAAGAGTTCAGATGCAAAAGCCTCTAAATGCCATTTGAAATTTTCTTCTAAAATGACCATTTTTATCAAGCTTGTATATTTAAGTTCAGTAATTTCACTTAAATGACAATTAATAGGTAATCTTCATTGCCATTTAAGTGAAATTACTGAACTTAAATATACAAGCTTGATAAAAATGATCATTTTAGAAGAAAATTTCAAATGGCATTTAGAGGCTTTTGCATCTGAACTCTTCATATATATATATATATATATATATATATATATATATATATATACATACATACTCACCGGCCAATTTATTAGGTACCCCATGCTAGTAACGGGTTGGACCCCCTTTTGCCTTCAGAACTGCCACAATTCTTCGTGGCATAGATTCAACAAGGTTCTGGAAGCATTCCTCAGGGAGTGTCCATATTGACATGATGGCATCACACAGTTGCCACAGATTTGTCGGCTGCACATCCATGATGCGAATCTCCCGTTCCACCACATCCCAAAGATGCTCTATTGGATTGAGATCTGGTGACTGTGGAGGCCATTTGAGTACAGCGAACTCATTGTCATTTTCAAGAAACCAGTCTGAGATGATTCCAGCTTTATGACATGGCGCATTATCCTGCTGAAAGTAGCCATCAGAAGTTGGGTACATTGTGGTCATAAAGGGATGGACATGGTCAGCAACAATACTCAGGTAGGCTGTGGCGTTGCAACGATGCTCAATTGGTACCAAGGGGCCCAAAGAGTGCCAAGAAAATATTCCCCACACCATGACACCACCACCACCAGCCTGAACCGTTGATACAAGGCAGGATGGATCCATGCTTTCATGTTGTAGACGCAAATTCTGACCCTACCATCCGAATGTCGCAGCAGAAATCGAGACTCATCAGACCAGGCAACGTTTTTCCAATCTTCTATTGTCCAATTTCGATGAGCTTGTGCAAATTGTAGCCTCAGTTTCCTGTTCTTAGCTGAAAGGAGTGGCACCCAGTGTGGTCTTCTGCTGCTGTAGCCCATCTGCCTCAAAGTTCAGACGTACTGTGTGTTCAGAGATGCTCTTCTGCCCACCTTGGTTGTAACGGGTGGTTATTTGAGTCACTGTTGCCCTTCTATCAGCTCGAACCAGTCTGGCCATTCTCCTCTGACCTCTGGCATCAACAAGGCATTTCCGCCCACAGAACTGCCGCTCACTGGATGTTTTTTCTTTTCGGACCATTCTCTGTAAACCCTAGAGATGGTTGTGCGTGAAAATCCCAGTAGATTAGCAGTTTCTGAAATACTCAGACCAGCCCTTCTGGCACCAACAATCATGCCACGTTCAGTCACTCAAATCACCTTTCTTCCCCATACTGATGCTCAGTTTGAACTGCAGGAGATTGTCTTGACCATGTCTACATGCCTAAATGCACTGAGTTGCCGCCATGTGATTGGCTGCTTAGAAATTAAGTGTTAACGAGCAGTTGGACAGGTGTACCTAATGAAGTGGCCGGTGAGTATATATATACAAAATATACTGTATGTAGGCTATTTTGAATGTACTAAATTGCAACTTCATCATTACAAATGTGTTTTTACAAATGTATTTCAATACATGAGACACAAGTTTCAACAGAAAATACATTAAATTTGAATTTACCATAATTGCTTGTCAGATTCATTTCGGCAGTACACTTTAACCATATTTCAAAGACAATAGATGCAATTATGAAATAACATAAAAATGTAATGTATAAATAGTCCTATTGGAGTATGCAAAAAAATACATATAAATTTAAACTATAATGTCTATTCATTTATTTAGAAATAGAATTCAATTAAGATTCCAAAACCATTACATTCAATTCACACAAGTATAATATTTTAAAGTACTGTATATTATTTCCGTAATGAGTACTCTTTTTTATAAGTATGCTACAGTGCACTTCTTTTTCACAAGGGCTCTTGTTAAACTCCTCTAAATAAGTAAAAGCCAAAATGGCTTTGGATGTGATGAGGGGTCAAACCTGCTCTGACATTGTGAATGTCCATCTCAATTCTTTTAGCACGAGGTTGATGGAGTTGAAGGCGAAGTTCCAGCTCAGCTTTCAGTTTCTCAATCTTGGCTTCCACAACAGTCAAAGTGTTGGTTAATATAATATGAAATCTCTCTTCCAGATGACTGAAAAATGTTCGTCTCACACTATGATGTGGGAACATAACAGTTTTTAATTATTTTATTAATCCATATATACAGGAATTAAACAAAATATAATAATGAAATAGTAAACAGAAAAGAAAATGCAAGCAAAAGTAAATTATAGTTAAAAAGAGAACATGGGTTTTATAAAATTGCACAATTTTCATTTAAACTTTCCAAATTTCATCACAGTCTTATTGCTCTTGTTTTGTTGATTTTATACTGTTTTTGTGCTATGTCTGAATCAGTATTAAAACACAACAGAGACATCAAACAAAACATTATTTCATTGATTCTACCATTTCTATTGTACACTTACTCTTTTAGCAATTCAACAATGAAAGCCTTTGGGTATAAAACCAGCTCGGTTTCCTTAAGATTTGTTTCCAGATCCTCATTGTGGGTAGCGTGAAACCCATAGCAGTTGTACACATTTCCTTTTACAGTAGTGAAAGTCTCTTTGGTTTGAGAAACTGAAAATGCTAGAGATTTACAATCTTGGTCATCCTACAAAATAAGAGGAAATTAAATAATGAAAAAATAGATACAAATTAAGAAGGGAAAGTGTGTATATGTCATTATTACCATATCACAGGACGAGGCAAATGTTAAACTTCCTTGGTTGTTTAAATGTGGCTTTTGTGCACGTCTAGGTTTCAACTCATGTTCTTTCTTCAATATTTCATTCTTAATGGCTTTCATGCTTTGACCTAAGTAAACAGCAAGATAAACATAATGGATGTTAAACAATTAAAAGGTAAAAAGAAAGTAATACAGCTCAATGAGACTAGTTTTCAACTCACCAAGTTTAAGAGAGGGATAAAGTTGGCAAAAATCCTCAGAATCCTTCAACAAAAAAGAAAGTTATTTTAAGAATGTTTGTCTTGCACAAATAGAGATAACATCATTGTTGTTGTTGAATATGTACCTGGCCATAAACCTCTTTGACACTGAAGAATTGACTGACTGAAAGACTGTATGCTTGTAATTCCTGCAGGACTATAGACGGGTAACACTCCACAGTTTCCACTTCCTCCTTATGGATTTGTATATACCTTAAAGAACAATGCAGTAAAAGGATTTACAAAAATGTCCAGGTTTTCTGTCATATTTTGTCAAAAACTATTAAGTTAAGTTCAATTTAAGTTAAGTTCAAGTAGCTTAATGTACAAACAACACCAACGACAACAAAAAAAAAAATCACTCAAAAAAAAAAATCCTCAATGATTTTGTTACCCTTTCTTAACCTCTTCCAAATAGGCTAGCGTCTTCTCTAAGGAGTCTTCAGAGCTTCTTCTGAGCTTTCTTGCCTGAGTTTGTCCAACATCATATCCAGCAGGGCCTCTTTCTTCTGTCAGGTGAGACATTTGTCAGCTCATTTTTATGTTTAGCAAAAATGTCAAGGTGATAAATGTTACAAAAGATGGATATTATAAGCACTCATTTTGGGGGTAACACTTACAAGGTGAGTAGGCCTGAAACGAGACTTCAAGAGATTTCCACGACGCACGCGCGAGAATCTGAACTGAAGTAGTTGAAGGAGATCGCAATTCTCGTGCATGCGTCGTGGAAATCTCTTGAACTCTCGTGTCAGGCCTACAAGGAAGAAAAAGAATAGTCGAATAAAGTCGTTATTTTTGTTTTGTTTTTCGCACAAAAAGTATTCTCGTCACTTGATAAACTTATAGTTGAGCCACTGTTGTCACATGGAATATTTAAACATTTTCTTCATTGACTTTCTGGGCCGATCAAGTTTCTATCCCTTAGGCAGCCTATGTGGTAGTGATACATCTCTCAAACTTAATCAAAAATATCTTCATTTGTGTTCCGAAGACGAATGAAGGTCTTACGGGGTTGGAACAACATGAGGGTGAGTAAATACTGACAGAATTTTCATTTTTGGGTGAACTAATCCTTTAAAGCATTCTAGAATTACAACAGTTTAAGTTGGAAATGTAATGCTTAAAAAGTGAATAAATTAATAATAAATACAGAGAAAATATAATTTAATACCATAAAATCCCCTAAAAAAAAACAAAGATTATCAAACTAAAATTTAGTACATTCATTTCATAGAATTTTTTTTAAAATGTTTAAATGGTACTTTTTGACCAACACACAGAGAGGACCAGAGGGTTAACAAATGTCTTTGCTGCTGACCTTCGATGGTCCAATTCAACCAAACTAATAAGCAAAAATGACCTTAGTTGAACATCACATTTGTGAATATATGTGTTGTGTATCTGAAGTGAGAGAGCTTCTTCCTCTGCATCCGATTCTTCTGTGATCTCGAATGGCAGCGAAGCTTAAAGGTTTGTTTTGTACAGGCTACTCTTGTACAGGCATGAATTTGCATTTCCTTCAGTCTAAAGATCCTTGACTTGCACAATGAGTCCGAGAATTTGTATGCATTTTTTCATTAGTGATTTGGTGGCTCTGAATCATCAAAACACCTCTGAAAATGCTTGAAAATAAGCTCCTTAAGGCCACCTTTACACAAAAACGAGTATTTTCCCCCTCTCCGTTTTCAACAATAACATTGTATGCACACACCCGCATAAATACGCTATCGAGCGCCATCATATCTATGCCAAATCTATGGGCGGCAGTGTAGGGAGAAGGATAAAGCCATGCAAGCCAATCAGAATCCTCAGATTCGACAAGAGAGAACCTAAAACGCTGTTTCTCCCAGTTGACACGACAACACATAACCGGCGTTTTCAGAAATCTCCACTTTGCCCGGAGTTTTCAGAAATAATCGTTTCTGTGATAAAAACAGGGTTTTCGTGTAAATGAGAGGCTAAACCACAGGGAAATATCTGCATTTTCCCTTCGTGTAAACGGGGCCAAAGGCTTATAATTCACTTTGGGTGGCTACATTTGCCAAAAAAGAACAATTGCGTTTTTTGTTATTAAAAAACAAAAAAACAAGCCCAGCCCAGGTGAGAAAAAGTAATCCAAAAGTAACGTAATGCATTACTTTCCATAAAAAGTAACTAAATATTAACCAAGTAATGCAATTAGTTACTTTTTAAGGGGGTAACACAGTATTGTAACACATTACTTTTAAAAGTAACTTTCGCCAAAAATTATAAGCATTTTTCACAAGAAACCTCTTCAAAAGTACTGCATAAAACAGTTAACACATATCTTGCCTGGTTCTCTTGGTTGTGGACTTGACTGATGGACTGCAATGACATTTGTAGCTGCTGTTCTCTGTTCAACAGGCCTTTGCAGTGGATCTCCCAGAGCTGAGCCATTCCACACATCAACTTGAATAAACACTGGCTCTCATAAGCAGTGGTTTTGGCCAAACTTTCAAAAGCTTTCTGTAAGAAGAGTTCATTTGCACAGTGTATAACGAGAGTGTACTGACATAAAATAATACATAAAGATGCAGGACATCCATAAATTACAAGCTTATAGAGAAGATTTAATTTAAATCATTAAGAAAACTAAACTTACATCCAGTTTTTCCAAATAGATGTCCATTTGTGCCTGGCACTGGCCAATGAGAGGTAATATCTCCATGTTAACAATATTCTGTATCTGTCTGAGGTGAATCTGAATGTAGACACCTCTGTCTGTGTGTAAAGAGTTGAGAATATTCCTGTGTTGTGTTCTGACAATCAAAGCAAATGAGAAAGCTTCATTTATTTCTCACCTTAAATAGATCAACCTCTGCCAAACAGACTTGCCAGTTGTTCGCGTAGTTTTTGTGAAGTTTTTCCATTGTGGCAACATGAATACCATCTAAAGAAGTTAAACATATTGAGAAATTTATATTAGATTTTTATATGAATTAAATTTATACCAATACCATCGTATCGCATTGGTTTATTAAAATGAGAAGCCCATTTTTCTGACCTATTTGCTCATTGATGACAGACAGTGCTGAATACCATTCTGCAACAGATGACTCTGAGATTCTTGGAGGCGTCATGTCTCTAGATATGGGGCAGAAAAGAATGAGTAAAAGGCACACAGCATGTTAACAATTATTAATATTAACAGAAGAAATAGAGTGCAAGACTAGAAATCTGTGTATTATTTCTCACCTAAGAACCTCGAGCGTTCGAACGCGATTTCTCACTCAGTGTTTTCTGATCTGCCCTCGCTGTTCTCAGAGTCTCTTGAATGTTTATAGGGTTCTGAATGTGAGGGCTATTCATAAAGTCCCTGCAGGGAGAACATAAATATAATCAGCATCCCATTTTTTGTTGTGCCCTGTTAAAAAAACTGTATATTATATTTTATATATTACATTTGATATGCTGGGAGGCTTCTTAGCTATCTTAACTAGCAAGACTCCCTTGGCCAATAATTTTCATCGGAAAGATCATGCATTTTGTTGGTTAACTATGGTATTACTCTTCTGGCAAGGGAATTGTTTTTACTATTTATTCTTTAATATCAGACATACTTGAACCGGTCGACTGCATCAATAAGTTTTATTCTTTTCCAATCTTGAAGCTTTTCCTCCCACTTCAGCCTTTGGAAAACATCTATCTGCATATGTTTCTCCATCAAATTCAAACACAGTTTGGCCAAAGCACGTCGATTTGCTAGCAGGGCTTGGTTTATCATCTGTGGAGAACATGGACTCATGCCAAAAAACAATACATATAATGCATACAAATACATATTTGTCAAGTAGAAATATCCTACCATGGCTTCATTGTCAATCAGTCTGTGTACATCACACGGCATCAAATAACTGATTTTCTCCAGTTTTGAGGTGTATTTTCTCAGTAATTCTGCTATCTAGGAAAGAGGACAAACAAGCAGTGTACTAATCTACTGACTGCAGCAACATATGCTTTACATAATATAGACCACATACCATGGTTTTTCTCTCAGATTCATATTCAGCATATATCCCATCTAGCTCTTTAATCCACTTCTTTTTCAAGGCAGATTCATGACCGACTTTGTCCCAGATCACATGCATGTCCTTTATAAGACAACAGATGGGTAACAATTGAGTGATCCAACAAAATGCTGAATTTCAGAAATAAGCAAGTATTGTATTTGACATTTGGTCCTCACCTGATAGCTATGTGCCATCAAATCAGAAATGTTTTCCATCTTCTGCATAAGTCTTTCAATATTGTCATTATTCTCAGACAATCTGAGCAGGATATCTTTGTCCTGTCTCTCTAAAATAATGTTTCAAAACCCTAAATGCAGAAATATCACTATATAAGGCACCTTTGAGAGACATTATTATAATGTATTGATAACTAATGCACAATATTTGAATTGGGCTCGAATGAACACATATTTGGGTGATATAGACATTTTTACCACACTGAGGCTGGTGAGATCTGTCTGCAACTGAGAAACAGCTTCATTGTGATCCTTTTGCCTTTTCTCCATAAGACGATCAATGATGTCTGAGTTTTTTTCTCTGGAACTACAAACAAAACAGAATCGCAAAAGATTAGTTGACTTTTAGTTCTACAAGACTTATGGGAAAGATCACTAGGTCAGCAGGTTTGTAATTAGTCTTTATTATATAAATTAATTGATTAATATTATTGGCAAGAGATATGTGTCTTGAAAAAAACCTGTTTCTTTGACTCAAATTTAAAGTATTAGTTCACTTCAATTTCCTGATAATTTACTGCCCCACAGTCATCCAAGATGTCTTTCTTTCTTCAGTTGAAAAGAAATTAAGGTTTTTGAGGGAAACATTCCAGGATTTTTTTCCATATTATGGACTTCAATGGGGTACAACGGTCTGAAGGGGCAAATTTCATTTTCAATGCAGCTTAAAGGGCTCTACACGAAGGAATAAAGGTCTTATCTAGCGAAACGATCAGTCATTTTCTAAAAATAAAATAGAAAAATACATACATTTAACTTATTTAACCTTTCACACCATGTAAAAGTGAATATGCTTTGTATAATTAAAAAATTGTGGCAACAGATTACAAGCAATATTATTAATTAAATTTAACAAATTAGTATTGAGTTTAATTAATCAAATTAATTCCTTAAAAGTTAACCATTTAAAATGAGAAAAACTTACAACAATAAAAAAAACGTAAATTTACTAGTTTTAGGTTTGTTTTAAAATTACATTTTCTCCTTCAGTGATTCTGCTAGTTAACATCAGGTGTCTTCAATGTTGGCAATATAAAATAAAGAATTCTTAATCTTTGACGTCTGTCTGTTAGTGAGATATTTTTTTATTTTTTTGGTGTAAACTTTACTCATTTTAAATGGTTAACTTTTAAGGAATAATTTGATTAATTATTACTCAATTCTAATTTGTTAAATGTAATTAATAATATTGTTTGTAATCTGTTGCCACAATTCTATTGATCAGATAAAGCATATTCATTTTTACAGTGCAATGTGATTATGTAATGCTTGGCACATCACAGAGCAAGTGCAAGATGAGCATTTGTGGTTAAAAAGTTTTTTTTTGTTGTTGTTTTTTTAAACAACCGATCGTTTCTCTAGATTAGACCTTTATTCCTCGGCTGAGACTGAGTTGAAAGCTGCATTGAAACTGTAACTTGGCCCTTCAAACCGTTGTATCCCATTGAAGTCCACTATATGGGGAAAAGTCCTGGAATGTTTCCCTCAAAAACCTTGATTTCTTTTTGACTGAAGAACAACAAAAGAGACATGAACATCTTGGATGACATGATGACTGAGTAAATTATCAGCAAATGTACATTCTGAAGTGAAATAATCCTTAAACAAATGCTGGTTTAAAATGTTTGTTTTTAGAATTTTTAGGTTTGCGTATGATACATCTAAAATGGAGTAACAAACATGTAAATATGTATTGTTCTTTTCCTGTTCCTTTGTACAGCTCACTTCCAATCACTTCCCTCTAAAGAATTCTATCTTTTGTCTTCACAAGATTCCATGGTGGAAACAATTAAGCATTATTTCTTCTCACCAACAGTGTCTGGAAGACCCCAAACCTCCTCACTATCCTGGTCCTCCTTTCTCTTTCTACCTGAATAAATTGTGTTCCTATCAAACAGAGGAAATTTTCAGGTAAAAATCTTCACATTAAAATCAAAATTGATAATTGGCAATTGATGTTTTCAGCATAGCAGAATCATCATACCGAGATGTCTCATTGAGCTGCTGTGATGCAGAGTCTGTAGCATCCTCTCCACTCAGCAGACAGTCGTCTTCATCCGCCACGCGCTTCCTCCGCGAGTCATATAGAGCCAGAGACAACTGAACCTGAGCACAAACACTCACAATCAACACATTCGCCGAGAGTGTCCTCGGCACATTAGGCCACACTAAAGCAAGTCTTCAATCCTAAATATCCGCAATATTACAAAGAAAGCATCATACGTAAAACACATATTTGTCGTTTAGATATGAACATGATGAGTTAGTACTAACGTTACCTGGGCGTCAAACATTTGCCTGTACACTTTACCACTGGGTAACACACGCGTGTCTGCCATTGTAGATAAAGAACTAATTGACTTATTTCTTATTTCAAAACAAACTATATCGAAACCAAAAGGGCAGCTCGTTTATAAAAGGTCTGTGTATTAGCCTAATGCAAATGCTATCTATCTAACGTTACGACTGTCAGAATTCTTGGAATTCGTTCAATCAGGCTGTGTGAAAGCGTTTAATCGTTGCTATGGCAGTCATGCACACAACCAAAAGGTAACGCATGCGGAGTAAACAGTCCAACCAGCGGTGTATGGCAAGCCGTTTAACCAAATTCCCTTCAAAATAAGTTTGAACCATATTACATTTTTGCCAATTCGTACAGTAATTAGCGATTTTGTTTGCCATTGATAACTAAACAAAGTTAAATTAAGTAAAAGTAAAATACACAATAGTCGGTCTTACCTTTTCAAATGTCATAATTTCACAAAGAAAGAAGTTTAAGGAAAATAATAAGAATGTCACACATGCAAATAGGTTCGTAGTAACTTACAATTCATGTCCATAAATAGGAGACTGGGGATGATAATGATTATTATAATGATTTGATTTTAGTTAGGTTTATTAATCAAAAAGTCAAGTTTCTGCACATAGGCCTACCTAAAGTTTTGGCTACAATTCAAACATTTCAACTGTTATTGCTCAAGAAAAAATACATAGGCCTACATAAAAATATATTATATTATATTAGACAACAGAAAGATTTTGGCACATCACTCTGATAAGTCATAACAACAGACTGGACATACTTTGAGAGTAAAACTATTATATTAATATTAAAGCTACTCTGACGCATATGTGACGCGTTTTTTTAGGCTGAAAGAAACATTTTTTTGTCACATAAAGCAAACTCACTATCCACTAACTGCCTGTCCCCTGAACACAGTGTAAAAAAAACAAAAAAAAACGTGGTCTCGATATCCCAGGCTCCACAAACGCCAACAAAAACAAACTGGGCAAACTGGGGCCTGTTTCAGGAAGGTTCAACCATCTCTCAAGTTCAAACTTAAACGCCAGTGTTTCTCAAACTTGTTCTGCCATATTCCCCTATTTTGAAGTATAGGGAAGGGTTCATGCCACTGTCCCTATGCAAGAACATGAAATTAGATAAAAATTATCCTATATTTTTGTCACTTCGCAAACTCCATGCAAAAAGAACAAAATAAAACAAAATTGAAAAGGAATAAAAATCTCAGGGTTTGTCCAGAATAATGTTCGCATTTTAGGTATATTTTATAATAATAATTGTATTTTGTATTTTTCAAAGACTATCATGTAAGCGACTGTGTTTCCCACAGTATTTTGTGTGTGGTGTGACCTCTGCACCCTTAGGGGTCCCCGAAGAAAGGTTTGTACATTTTAAAGATAAATTCATAAATCTGGTGCACTTTGAAAGTAAAAAAAGTGATTGATTAATTAGGTGTCTTCAAAGACCCTGTTTTGTAGTAGGCTAGATTTTCTGAGCCAGAGGAGAGCGCTCCGCTTAACATCCCAACTATTCAATGTTTTCAACCACATGTTTATTTTAGGTTTCAGACATTTAAATTCACAATCAAAAAAGAAATACATTTTGTCAATACTTATGTCTATGGAAACAGTAGTAATAATGATTTCCATTAGGCTATAATTAGATGACACGTATTATTCATATCGAATACACATCGTGTGAGATGACTTTCAAGTTTACCTACTGTATGCTTCTCCCAGTTCACCAGCCATTTACTTTCATGTATTTTGGGAGAAGTGGACATTTATTAAATCCAACTAAAATTGACTAAACTAAAACCAATAAAAACATAATTCACTCATTTAAGCATAATAGGTTTATGGCTGTATTGGGTACATGTCTTTACAAACATTTGACATGTTAAATAAATATAATTCAGTGTCTATTTCAATATGCCACACGTGTTTCCATGAAGCATATTGCCCTTTTCACATAACTTAATCTTCTCACATTTTTTTAATTAGGCTAATGAAATTAACATTTGACTTCTACTCTGCCAACAGAGGATGGACCTGCATCCCCACTGGTAGATGAAGAGGAGAAACACAATACTGGAAAAATATTAAAATCCAACAGAAACATTATTACTGTTTCTTTTGTATTTGAAGGAAATACGCAAAGAAGAGGGAAAAGGAGCAGGAACGAGTGAAGTCGAATTTACATGGAAAGCCTTTTCAGGAAGCACGAAGGAGGGGATGGGATATGAGGGAGGAAAGTCGAGCTAGCCTTCGTTTGGTTTGACAATACTTTTAGAAGTTGACTTAGAGCACCTTCAACCAGGTTTATGAGTCACTGGATGCAGAACAATGTTGTATTGTGATAAAATATGCTTTCAAAGAAGGCCACAGTTCTTCATCTTCTCCAAAGCTGTGTGTCACATCCCATCTGTATCACTCTCTGGATGGTGTATGTCCAGATGCTTGGCACATTCTCTTTGTCTGTGATTTTTCTGGTTCTTAAAGCACGTTTCCTGTACAAGACCACATTAGGAGAATTGCTTAAGAACAAATCACTCATTAAGATCTGAAACATAGTAGTTACTTCTCTCAGTAGCTCTGCTTTAAAGGTGGGGTAGGCAATTTTGATTTCATTTTTTAACATCTATATCATCTGTGGAAGTCTAAGGACCAAAAAATGTTTGTCCAATCATTGCATTCGGTCGAAATGTAAGAGGTCTGTAAGTTGTTTACGTTATTATTGTAATGTTATATTCTTTGAGGCATGGGGAAATTGTAACGCCGTCTCTCGTGATGCTTTGCAGACTGCACTGGCTGTGTGCGGTCATGTGTTTTGGAGGAGGCGTGACTTTGAAGAGATGGAGGGATCTTAAACTTTCCAAGCTAGCTTGCTATTGCTAGCCTCTCCAAATTGCCAACCCTACCTTTAACAGTTAAATGAATGGTTATACTGTGGTTATGAAAGAATAAAAAACAAACCTCCTGTCATGGAAGTTGCATTTTCCTTTAATCTCATACTTTATTTTGCAGTTACCTGAGGCGTCCTCTTCAGAGAACATCCTCTGGGAATACAGACACGACTGCAAGAATGAAAAATGCAATTTAAAAAAAATAAAGCCATTGTATGCATAAACATTGACCACAAAAACAACCTACATTGTACTCGCCAGATGTTTGGCTCTGTGATTCTTCACTCATATCTGCGTGAGAAAAAAACGAACAATGCTTAATAAATGAGAACAATCTATTTTTGAGCATGAGATCTGATTTACCCTAAAGTTACCCTTTTCACCCCTTTCCCTGGTCTCCTCTTCGCTAGTTTGACTTTTCAGCTGTGGATAAAAAGTAAACAACCCTGATGACTAATATAATATATTCGTTATAAATGCAGTGAGTTCTGAAGGATTTTTGCATTTACATCATGTTAAGAGAAAGCTATTCAAAATTACCTCAAATGAACTGAGCAAAGAGTTTTCTTCTGAGTTCTGAGGAATAAAACAAATCATAATCAGCTTACTATTCACTATAAACTGTAACCCAGTGGTCATACATTTTGTGCATATGGACAATGCGCTCACATCAGGGTGACAAAAAAGAAACTAATGCATGTTTAATTGGTTCCATTCATACATGTAACGTTTTTTAAGCATACATACCACTTGAATTGGGTTTTTCTGTTTGCGAAGTTTTGCTTGAAGAGCAAGAACATCTCCTTGAGTTCGAAAAAACTGCACTTGAAGTTCATCATAACGTCTCTCCCATCTCTCGGATCTGTTTGCGGTACAGGTCCTTGTCTTGGAGATTTTTTGAGTTCTCCAAGTGGTACTCCTCTCTTGTACAAATAGCCTATAAAATGGGCAATGCCATACAATTGTAGCAG
The DNA here is from genome assembly GCA_030378365.1 of Hybognathus amarus. Classification (NCBI taxonomy): domain Eukaryota; kingdom Metazoa; phylum Chordata; class Actinopteri; order Cypriniformes; family Leuciscidae; genus Hybognathus; species Hybognathus amarus. The sequence goes on along the minus strand of JAQIUQ010001267.1, from coordinate 489,583 downwards.
TTAATGAAATGCATAGAACAGATACATTTAATAAAACTGAATGCCATAGAGAATGGCCTTTGTATAAACTAAAATGACCAATCCAGAAGTAAACTATTTTCTGTGTATATGCAAGACTTTCGATTCATTAGCAATAGGTAAATGAATAGAACAATAACAAAGTGCAGAAGATGATGAAACTATATTGCACCTTTCCACATATTTGTGGAAAAGTTTCCCTTCAGTGTGATTGAGTTTCAGTGGACAATGAAAATTGAGACTATGTGTTCAGCACATGGCCTAGGTTAATCTGGAATTGCTAGATTGGAAAGGTGACAATTTGCAAATCCCTCTGGCTCAGGAGACAAAAAAAGCTGTTGTAGTAGATTTTTGTGGTTGTTGCTAAAATAAACACTTAAACTCTTGTTGCGTTTTGTTGGAAAATACTGTGAAGCTCTAAAAAGTGAAGCTCTAAAAAGAGAAGCAAGAAAGTTCTGCAAGAAGGGAATTTCGGGGAGCTTGGAAACAGAAACAGAAACATCATCAATGACCAAGCTTGTGCTCCCCCATTATCAGGACCTTCTGCACCAACTTCAAGGATCCTCCATCTGCATGTAGTCTGAATCTTCTGCACAGACTTCAGAACATTCAACTAGAAGGTTCTTCCTTCTACGTGTTCCAGACGAGGACCATCAGCATCCGCAGCACTTCAAGTTCAAAGGTTGTTTTTTAAACCTAATCCAACTCCTTTCTTCCCAATGCAGCACATGCCCAGCACAAACATTAGAAGACATCACTGTCACCGGACTCATCATAATGTAAATTTCACTTAACCCAACCTCATTCTAGACACCTTGATATTAGAATTACATATGAGTATATGATTCTCTAATTTGCATTAGATTTTGCATAGCTGATGCCAGTAATAATCAATCAGTTTATTTGTTGAAATCAGAATAAGGTTCTTCACCTTATTAGTATAGACAAACAATGGTTTATCTTTCCATAAGATATGTGTAACTGCCAAAGTAACCCAATCACCTGGATTTAGCAATCTTATGTACTTCATTTCCTTATCCATTCATGGTATTCATTTTTAGTAGTGGTTACTGGTTAGTTACTCTCATCTGTATTTTTTGTGAATTCTTCCTTGTTTTGATATTAATTAACACAATATTATTTTGGTGCCACCTCTAGATTGTGGTGCAGATTGTGGGAAACAGCCAAATTAGTTGCCAGTGTAAGCCAGACAGCACAACACGATCTTGATATGCTCTGCCATGCAAAGATAAAAGGTTTGTTTATACCTTGTCTCTTTCTTTGATCACCTCTTCGAGCTGCTTCAGAATGTCTTTCATTCGAATCACGATACATTTTGGAGTCCTTTCTTAGCATTGCGCACTTCAGTTCCAACTCATCCTTCTCTTCTCGATACTTAAATTTAAAAGGAAAAACAAAAAAATATATAATTATAATATGAAAAAGCATAATACAAATTAAAGTATTTCATTGTTCTCTTTTCAGAGTTCTCTTCTGTCCAATTTGCTTGTAAACAAAGGTTACCTTATCACGCAACTCTTCTGCATCATGTAGATCTCTTCTTAGATTGTAGAGATCATTCACCAGCTCCTGGTATTGTGCCTGACTTTGTTGCTTTAAATCCTCCAATGACTGTGAACCAAGCTTTTCATGCTCCAGAGTTTTGACCTGTGTGAATGAATTGTGTGTGTGTGGTAGTCATCTTTAATCATATCTTGATTAGTGTAGTCTGATAAGTGAGGCTGAGTTACCGTGGAAGCACTTTCAAGCTCTTGTATACGAGCTGTAAGAAGATCATTGTCTCTCTGCAGCTGCCAGACCATCTCTGGACTCGGCCTGTGCTCCATGGCGTTTTTCAAAGTTATTGTCTTTTTCCGCTGGATCTTTGAGTTACTTTCTGCATTCATTAGGCTGTGTTTCAATTTCTCAATCTTATAGAAAGGACCAAAAGGGGAAAATAAATACAAAGAGAGAAAAGACAAGAAAAAAGATATTAAAATTATATTTTATAAAATATTTAATCTAATCTAATAGGCTACTTTCTTCATATTGCCCTTCCTCCAACGTCAACATGTTACAATACAGCCATAAACACAAATAAACAAGTGCATTATATGTCTAATGTATATCTATACATTTTGTGGTGAATTATGACTCTGGACATGATCCTGTTTCCTGGATCCTGATGGAATGACTGATCACCTCAAGTTGGAGGTCTCTGTTACACATGAGCGCGCAGTTCTTCTCCTCGCTCAGTCGGGTTAGGTCGTGCATCAGTCGATAATTCTCGTCTCTCAGTTTACGCGCTTCCTCGCATATGCGCTCACGCTCCTCTCTCGGATGCGCTGCACACGGTCCTGCTGTTTGTGAAGCTCGCTGTCCCGCAGCTGCAGCTGGCGGATGGTGTCCAGCTGCTCTGCCGCCTGTGCAGACGCTTCGAAGTCGTGCCTTCCGTTCATCCTGTGCGAGCTTCTGTAGGCGAGACACCTCGCTCATGAGGAACTGAGTGAGGCCACATTCGCCGGCAGTGTCTGGTTGGACAGAGAGAGTCATATAAAGCAGAAGTTTTTATACAGGCCCATGACAACATAATCAAGGGGTCTAGCATATCACTCCTGGACCCTCGGGATAAAAAGCTAGTATTTTCCTCTAACACTTTGTTTTAAATTTCATTTAGAATAACATTACTGCCTTTTATAAAACAGTGTCAGTAGGCTACTCAAATGTGATTGACCGGGGGATGCTCCAACAACATAGGGACTTTTTACTGTGTGTATCATCTGCATCTATGTATTTTCCAGACTGTCAGCATTTGGTGGGGGATTTTCAGTGACTCTTTCTGCAGTTTACATTGTAAGACCAGTAGATGGTGACAAGTGATTGTCTTGTGAGTCATTGAATCAATCATACAATGGATTTGTTCAAAACAGTGATTCATTCAGGCATGAAGTCACTGACTGCATCTAAAATTACATGCAGTCCTTTCTTAGGTACTTCTTTTAAATTAATTACTTATTAACTGGTAAAAAATGTGTTCTATATAGCATGAAAGTGTGTGGAATCAATGTAATCCGGGCATATTTCAGTGCAGTGGTCATGTTGTTACCGTCACACTGCCATTTACAACTCCTCTCCTGTGGCCTCAGGGGTTAATAAAGTGTCCATCAGTACGTGCCTAAGCCTGCACCTCCGACTACTGCATTTAACATCATGCCCCTCAAGCTCAGTGAAGTCAGGCAAGTCGTGGAGAAGGCAAAGTCTTCATCAGCGCCAGGCCCCAATGGGAATCCCTTACAAGCTTTATAAGAACTGCCCCCGAAGTACTAGAGCTGCTATGGTACCTCATGAGAACTGCCTGGAAAAAGCAACTCATTCCATCCAAGTAGCAAAGAGCTGTAGCGGTCTTCATCCCCAAGGAAGTGAACTCCAAAGACATTAGCCAGTTCAGAAATATCGCTCTGTTGAATGAAGGAGAAAAATCTTCTTCTCAGTGTTGGCCAGAAGGATAACCACCTACCTTCTCAAGAATGGCTACATTGACACCAACTGCCAGAAGGCGGGAGTCCCAGGCTTCCCAGGGTGTGAGAGCACTTTACAATGATCTGGGACCAGATCCAGAAGGCCAAACGGGAGAAGACAGACCTGCATGTCGTCTGGCTTGACCTTGTTAACGCGTATGGATCAGTCCCACACCAGCTGATAACCTACGCCATGGAGTTCTTCCATATGCCCTCCTGCATAAAGAACATGGTTGCATCCTACTTCAATGACCTGCAGATGTGCTTTGCCCTCCAAGATTTTACCACCGGGTGGCAACAGTTAGAAGTAGGAATCGCCATGGGTTGTGCCATATCTCCCATCTTGTTCATGTCAGCCTTTGAGGTAATCCTTGTTGGAGCAAGACAAATGGTTTGGGGGATTAAACTACCATCTGGGCAGAGACTACCCCCTCTGAGGACGTACATGGACAATGTCACCAGCCTCCTTCAGACTGCAGCATGCACATCAAGATTGCTGAAATGGATGGACGAGTTGATGTCGTGGGCACGAATGAGGATCAAGCCATCAAAATCACGGAGGCTGTCCCTCAGAAGAGGAGTCAGATATGACAGCACCTGTTTCGTCATTGGGGCAGAGAAATCCCACTCCTCTCTGAGCAACCCATTAAAAGCCTGGGGAGGCAGTACACAGCAGAGCTTACAGACAAACAGATGGGGAGAACAGTGATTAAACAGCTCTCAGAAGGACTGGCAAAGATCAATCAGAGCCAACTCCGAGGAAAGTACAAGGTCTGGTGCTACCAATTTACACTCTACAGGAGGGTGATGTGGCCACTGAAAATGAGTGAGATCCCCTCATCCTCCACAAGCAAGATGGATGGAAAAGCCAACACATTCATCCAAAAGTGGTTGGGGTTGCCACGGTGCCTCTCAAAAACAGGTCTCTTCAGAAGGAACACCCTGCAGCTGCCATTTCAATCAATCAGTCTGGGCTACAAGCAGGAAAAGACCAGGCTGGTTCTCGAGTTGAGAGAGTCTGCTGACCAGGCTGTAAGGAACGCAAACCGTTCGGACAGGCAGAAAGTGGAATGCCTAAACTGAGGTCGACCAAGCCATCAGTCGTCTGCAACATCAAGAGATTGTCGGCAGAGTCCAGGCAGGAAGAGCAGGGCTAGGGTGGGGAGAAGCGCCACAGTTCTGGTCCAAGGCCAACCACAAAGAGAGGAAGAAGATGTTGGTGGCGGAGGTGACAAGAATGGAGAAAGAGCGCTACAAGATCAAGGCTGTGTCGCAGGGCCGACAGGGAAGGTGGACAACCTGGGAGGGAATTGTAAACCGAAACATCACCTGGGCAGACTTGTGGAAAATCCCACAGGCAAGGCTCAGCTTCCTCACCCGTGCAACCTACGACACACTTCTCTGTCCTCAGAACCTTCACCAGTGGTTCGGGAGTGAGGAAGGCTGTGCACTCTGCAATACCCCTGACGCAAGCCTCCAGCACATCTTGTCAGGGCTGCAAGATTGCGCTTCCCAGGGACACTATAGATGGCGTCAGCGACCAGGTCCTGAGAAAGTTAGCCGAGGTGATAGAGAGGGGTCGACAGAGCAGCAAAGGGGTACCACCAGCAGAGAACCACAACCACATCACCTTTGTCACGGAAAATGGGGAAAGAGAGAAACCTCCGGCCAAGAGAGAGCAGCTAGGCCATTTTACCCTGACCAGGAGTGGAATATGAGAGTTGATCTCGACAGGCTGCTCTGTTTCCCGGTTGAGATTACTGCTACATCTCTCCGCCCCGACATAGTGATGTGGTCTACCTAGGTAAAATCCGTGCTCCTCATAGAGCTCACAGATACCAGCGGAGGAGGGGATGGAGGCTGCCTATGAACGTAAGAAGGCCAAGTACTCAGAGCTGACTGCTGAGTGCTGGAAGGCCAGCTGGAAGACCTCCACCTATCCATTGGAGGTTGGATGCCGAGGCTACGTGGGACTGTCAACCACACACCTTCTGAGGGACATAGGAGTGACTGGAGGGAACTTAAAGAAGGCAACCAAAGAGCTAGCCGAGGAGGCAGAGAAAGGGAGCTTTTGGCTCTGGCTGAGGGGAAAGACAAGAGCTGGGGAAAGAACAGACTAACCCCGATAACAGCCGCAGAGGGAAACATCTATCAGCTACAGGAAGTGACAGGGAGAAGATGTCAATGGTTGAATATGTTTAGATCACACTTGCAATTTTTTTTGTGGCAATATGCCAATGGTGAATCACAACTGTGCTGTTGTTCGGATTAACATGACTTGCATTATTGCTTAAAAGATTAAAAGATCTTCAGATAGAAATTAGTTCATGATAAAAACATATAAGTAAATATAAGCAAATAGAAATTCCATATGGTTTATATATCCTACCCTCTTTAAGGACCTCCTGGAGTACCTTGTAAATCCTGGCAATATTTAAGTCTATTCTCCTTTGGTCTATGATGACTCAGTTATCAAAGCAATTATCCTTTTGCATAAAATAAGTGACTAACTAATGTATATATATATATATATATATATATATATATATATATATATATATATATATATATATTATTTTTATGATATAATACATTCGAAAAAAGTATACTAGAGGAATAAATAAAAAATGTACAACTTACCAATTAGTACGCAGAAGACCCTCAGCAGGCTCTTTGCCAGTGATTTTGCGGTATACATCTGGGTAGTTCAACTCCAAACTCTCTAAAAATGCCTCATATCCTTTGAGGCCAGTTCTTTGTAATATGTCCAGCAGCACCCCTACAGTGAATAAAAAAATACTCATTCCTGAATTCTTTATAAATTTCTCAGATAAATGGGGTGTTAATATAAGAATATCTGCTTAGAAAATAAGATAGAAAGCTTTGAATTTCACATTCAATATCCCTTTCAACAACATTTTGTTGCATGTTTAATGTCTGAAATCCTAACAGTTAAACTTTAGGTGGTCTGACACCTCTTACCCAACTTTTTTCGGCGTCTGATAACCAGACTCAGGGTCATTGTAGATCTGTTCCTCATCCTCGCTGCTCAGAACCTTACACTGTCTCAGATAAGGTGTTATCCTTGATGGCTCAATGGTCTTGATGAGAAGCATTCTGTAGTCTTCCAGCCGTGCCCAGCACTCATCGTCTTCTTCCACCTCCAAAACTCCTGCGCCATCAGACATGACTGACACTAGCTCTCTATTAGCTTGATACGATTTGTTTGATAGCAAGGTTTAAGGTCAAATGCACATTACACATTTGGCTGGTGTGTAATCTCAAAAAGGAAATTAAGTTCAGTGAGCACTCTGGTGGCACCAGTTCCCTTTTCCAGCTGTCAGTGCAGTCTTTTTATTTCCCTTTATTTCACAACACATTTTTGTGTTGCAATAAGACTGTACGACTAGCTCTCTAGTAGGGACACGGTGAAAAATTTGAAAAAAAGTTGTTTCCTTCATACAGAAAAAATTCTTTACACTGAAAAATGTTTTGAAGTAGGATTTACTTGAAAAAAGCTAGGCAACTTTTTCCACTCAGAAAATGCTAGTAAATTTACAAAGATTTGCCAAGTAAAAACCTAAACATATTTATCAGTAGCTTTAATTAGAAATCTTAAGTTAAAATTTACTTGGAATATGGAATTAAGTAAACTTTACTTTAGTTAAGTGAAAGTAACAAAGAAAATAAGTAACTTGGCTAGTAAAAGGTTGATTAATATCAATTTAGTTGTAATTTCCTTTGCATTACATTTCACTCAAACAATTTTATTGAATTATACCAGTCATTTATAGTATGTGTTTTACTTAGCGTATGTAAGTAATTTATACTTCATCATGTCAGATGTTAAGCATGATGTGAATGCAAAGACCTCAATACTTGGTAGACAATACACAATGACGGTAACATTTGATGGATCGTTTTTGTGTTTGAATGTGTCATTTTGAGCAGAAAATTTCCTCAAAATGTCACAAAATGGCAAGTTACTAATCCTCACAACAAAATCAATGATAAAACAGTGTAAATACAGCTGGAAACCAGAGAAATATGAACCTCATTCATTATTCAAGGTCCAGTGCATGATGGGAACCCCAGTATTAGAAAAGTTGAGTAATTCATTTATAATTCAGATGGTTTTTGACCCTCATAATCTTCATGGCTGTCTGTACCTTGCGGGCGATCTGTGATTTTGTGAAAAAAACTTTTGCTGATCATTTACTCACCCCCATGTCATCCAAGATGTCCATGTCTTTCTTTCTTCATTATGGAGAAAAATCCTGGAATGTTTTCATACCTGTAAAAAAAAACGTAATTTATTTTTCGACTGAAGCGAGAAAGACATGGATATCTTGGATGACATGGGAGAGTAAATTCTCTGCAAAAGTTCTTTTAAAAGCAAACTACTCCTTTAACTTTTAGGTAAGGTTACAATAGGTTGTAATGCCATATTTTAAAATGCTCTCTAAAAGTGCATGATAGAACAACAATATACATGTTTGTTCTACTCCATACAATCTAAGTCTTCATAAAAATGCATCCCCTGCTGGAGTCTGGAACAGACAGTATTTACGTGGACCTTCCAGGTCAATGCATTATCAATATGTCACGCCAAGGTATTTATAAGAGCTAACCTGAGTAATGAGTACGTTTTTGATCACTATGGGCCTAGCATCACCTATAGCTTTTGGGTCAAACACCATCTCCTCAGTCTTGATCGTGTTTAACACAAGATAGTTGTTGTCACATCACTGGACAAATTCATTAATTTCCATATGAAACACTGCTGGACTTCACCCAAAAATGAAAATTCTTCTGTCAGTATTTACTTCACCCTCATGTTGTTCCAAACCTCTTGTGTTTATTTGTTCTGCTGAACACAAAGAAAGATATTTGGAAGAATGTTTTAATCAAACAGGTCTCAAAACTTATCAAAACTGTCATACTTTTTGATTCAATAAGTTGCACATTATGATCACATAAAATAAAAACATACAAAATATAAATACTTATAATACAAAGACAAATGACAAGAGATTTCACAATTCTCCATAATTTATTCAAGAAACAATAACAGCAACAAAACAAAAGTATAAAATAATTTAAAAATAATTTAACAACAGGTCTGTGCAAACTTTGTGTCTTTTTTCTCCAAGAAAATCAAACAAAACATGTGGTGGATGGAGTAAAATAAATCAGTGCTAGGGACACAGACTGGTCCCTGATAAAAAGTCAGATTGAACATAATCTGAAAGTATTAGCACTGGTGCATAATTGAACTGTATGGATTCTTTATGCATATTGAACAACTGATGAATCCTATGTAACGATGTAAACTCCTTTGCCTTTATGTAATGATTCCTGAGAACTCTTTTGCTGATGCTTCGTTTTCATTGGTGTTAAGCTCAATCTTCTGAAAGAGAAAATACATTAGCACAAAAAATAAAACAAAGGTTGCTTCAATGATAAGCACAACTTACTGCAGCTGGTGGGTGAACTCTTTTTTTCTTCTGTAGTAAAGATAATACCTTCTCCTCATCATCAATCATCATTATCGCTATCTGTGGATGACTCAGCATTTCTCATTCTCAGAGGGGTTAATGGTGGCCAAAGAGCTGGTAAGGTAAAGCACGACAAGAAACGAGCCTTGAAAAGCAGGTACGCTGGATTTGAGGCAAACCTTTCGGCAATCATTTTGCGGATGGCAGCAAGCTTGAGCTTCTTCTTCTGTGCCATTTTGATACTCAACTGGAAGACTTTTCACTGCAGTTGTAAGCAGAGATTGTTTAGCCTTGAGCAAAGAAGTCAATGTTTTGATGTTGGCGGCAGATGGTGGAAGGTAAGGCAAAGACATCTTTAGATGAGGAATCGGAATTCCACCTCTTTCCATTTATCCAGTCCTCTACTTCAGGTGATTGCTCAGGAAATATCAAGTGAGGATTCGAAGCTCAAACCATCAGAGGCAGAATCAGGGATCAATGGATCATTTGATGTCGTGATTGAGGTACTACTGATGGAGCTGCAACAAGAGGTGAAGGAGTTGCAATACGAAGTGATGGAGCTACAACATGAGGTGACGGCGCTACAAAATGAAATGATGGAGCTGCAAACTGAGGTGATGGAGCTACAACATGAAATGATGGAGCTACACTCTGTGGGGCAGGAGTCAGACATTGGGGAGGTCTTATAGAATCACAAATCGGTCTTTTGACAGGGCAAACTTTTCTGTTGGATGACAGTTGGCAGCTGACCAGTTTTCACAGGAAAGCAGCTATTTTCAGAAACACCACAAGGCTTTACCACTTCATTTGTTGGTCCACTAGCCAAAGCTGGCACAGTTAAGGGAACTGGAAGAATACTGAAAACAGCATGAGATGCCCTGGGACCTGTTGATGGAGATGACTGACATTGCCTTACAATGGTTTCATCAGAAGAGGAGTCTGATGAGTTCTTTGTAGATTCAACATGAGAACCTCTCTGGTCGACTTTGGTCGGTGCTTGGCATAACATACTTTGGTTCAATACTAAACTTGTAGTAGTTGAAGGAGGCATCTGGGTGCATGAATTATTACCTCTGGGGCTCATAGAGGAGGAAGTATTTTGGGGCAAGCTGGAGGCCTTAGAGACTGAAGAGACTTACAAGGCCAGGATTGACAGAAGAAGGAGCAAGAACAAGGGCAGATAACGATGGGTATAAATTGGTTAAGGTGAATGGACTAGTACTGTTATTTCGCAGGGAATTGTTTGCCACCTTCAGGAATCTGGTTGCTGGGGACATTGGCAGAAAGTGGACCGGCTACTTGTTACAGAACCGGTGGGGTCAGAATCCAGTTTACTGGCTGTGCCTGCAATGTAATGGTTCGGAAAAGCAACATTTTTGCTTTTTTTTTGTTTCGGTGACCCTTTTTTAGTGTTTTTAACTTCAGCTTCTTTCATTAGGTCTTGGACCTTCTCAGTAGGTTTGCGAATGCGTTTCATAGATTGGATGCTGTTTGAGTCCTCTACACTTGGTGATTGGACGTTGAGAGTTGTGATGGGTTGCGCTGGAGGTGTCTGTTGGATTCAGCGATAGAGGAATCTGTGATATAGCTTGCGGTGGTGACTGTGATAGCAGTGATATTTTCTGTCCTTTAAGCATTAGAGGATGCACTGCCTCCTGCATGTTTGGCTGTGTAATGACAATATTGTTGGACTGAATTAAAGCAGGGGGCAACATCTGCCTGCCTGGCGACTGGGAAGGGTCAAGATGATGAACTGCCTGCAGGGGAGGTGAATGTTGAGGAGGTTCTGCAGGTTTCTTGTGTTCAGCTCTCTCGCTTGCTTCCTGAAGCATCACTGCCACTGTTTTAGGAGGATCTACATAACCTTTGGAACGACAGATTAACATTATGCATGTATTAACAGAAATAACTGGAGCTCTTTGGATACTGTATTTTATCTATTTGATTTCAATACTTTACAATGGAGAAATATTAAACTGAGATACCTGTTCTCGGCTTAGATATAGCAATAGGCTATAGGAAGAAGAGAACAAGAGAGAACAATTGACAACACTGACAGAACAATAATCTTCAAGAATATTAACTTATATAAAAAAAAATTAAACATCAGAAACAAAGCAGGGCTAGAAAATATTAAGTAGACAACAATGCTAATAAATGTAAGATGCTGGATTGATAAATAAATACCTCAATGCCTTTCTTTTGGTGAATTTCAATGACATTTCTGCAACCCTTGACATCTATGTGAAAAGCCTGTTTTCAGACATAACACAAAACCATGCAAAACCCTGTAATCTTTGTTTCTTTTATTTCATCATAATTGTTGGCAAAGATGTTAGGCTTACTTTGATGAAAAATAAAAGCACTGATGTCTTTTGGAGAGGGATGTCGGCTGCTTTTATTCCAACAATGTCACCTGTAAAGTGATTATTGATAAATAACAAATAAATATATAAAAATAAATAACTGACAACAAAACATTATGCATTTAACTATTTGCTCATGGAATCTAGAGACTAGAAAAGTCAATTATGTCATTTAAAAGGGTTCTCATTTTAGTTCCATAATGAGATACAGGGTTCCCACACCTTGGTCTAACATCAAAATTCAAGGACCTTTCAAGGACTTTCCAGGTCCAATACCCTCAAATTCAAGGACTTAATGTGGGGACGCATTTCAAGTGCGAGAGGAAGGAAAATACATTGTGTACATGCAAGATACATTGTTTTCATATGTCAAACAACTTAGGCAAAAAAACTTTTTTTGGCATTTTTTTTTATTTTTTTGCCATATGACAGATCTGATATTCCATTTGTAGCATTAGTATTTATTTACTACTTAAATTATGACTACATTATTACGTAATTATTGTCACATTTTTATTGAAATAATTTAGCACTTTTTAAAACTTTTTTAAAGGCCATAGATTGTGTATGACAAATAGGATCATCATTTATTTAGCATGTTTAATATTTATAAATGATAAATTAATAAAATAACATTAATTATAATTTATGAATTAATCTATCTAATAACATCTACAAATATAATAGTTACCTGTCTATCAAGCTCTGACAATAAGATTATCCAGATTTAAAAACAAAAAACAATCTGCCTTACATATTTAAATGCAGATTTGTCTGTTACTGCAACTGTCAGAAATCCACCCTACCGCGTGAGTAAATTAAACTGTGCAGTTCAACTTTACGTCATTAATTACTGGACACCCATTGATACCTATTTTCAGATCTGTAGAGGACATGAGCTCGACATGGTTTAAAAAACGCGCATTACGCCGGTGTACAGCGCATGTTCTCTAGACTCTGTCACTATGGGAAATAAAGACGCAAACCTGAATTAACCACCAAATTAATGTCTGGGACCTGGGTCAATATAAGTTACAGGACAAATCCACTGTCTATGGACAAATCGAATTCGGACTTATTTAATACGAAACGCATCACATTTACATTTAAATAAGGGACAAAAATTCTTTGTAATCTTCTTTTTGGTGTGTCTGTGAAATGTCAAAGTGCCATCATTGTGGTTTCGTGCACATGTGAATGTCATGGCAAAGTAAAACACAAAGTGCCTTACGCGGGAAACACTATGCGAATTGGACGCAGCATTAACCTTTGGACTTAACGTGTAAATGCACGTAACTAACATAAATCAAGCAAGCTGGTGTGCATAGGCCACGGAGTCGGAGTGTTGGCGAAATAACACATTAGCGGACCGGAGAGAATAATATGGATTTTTTTTTTTCAGAAAACTTCTTGCACAAAATAAATTCAATCACTTTCAAGGACCTGTATCTATGTATGTTCATTTTCAAGAACTTTCCAGGGCCTTGAAAACAAAAATTAAGATTCACAAACTTTCAAGGATTTCAAGGACCCGTGGGAACCCTGGAGATATCTTGGTAGTGAAGCATAAAAAAGGCAAAACTCTATCAAAAATGGATATCTCTATTATATCTGAGGTCACTAAAACATTGCTTTAGTTTAACATCACTTAGGCAATTTGTATCATTATCCAGTAATCCACCTGAAATGTCATTTCAGAAGAAGTGCAAGTTTGAATAAGAAATACAATTTCTTTTTTTGCAAACTCCATGCAGTCCTGCTTTTAACTAAACCACATTTTTCAGGTGTTTTGTCAAAAGTGAAACAAGGTTCTGTACCTTTGCAAAATGTGTTGTCTTTCAGTGGTGGAGGCATGATCACATTACCAATCCATGGGGTTATAGCTTTCAGGAGGTCATTTTGAAGGCTGGACATGTCCGAAACCACCCTTCTTTTTTGTTATTTCCTGGACATCCCTGGACTTCCTTGTTATTTCCCGGACTCTAAAAAGTTGATAATCAATATAAAGTTTATATATATACATATGGTAAATATGCTTTACAAATGTAACCTTCAATTATATTATTCAGAGTTAATTGTTAGTTCACCCCAATAATGAAAATTCAGTCAGTATAATAATTACTCACCCTCATGTTGTTCCAACTCCGTAAGACCTTTGTTCATCTTCGGAACTACGTGTACTAACTCGAGGCATACAAATAAATAAATAAATAAATAAATAAATAGTTGAATGAAGTCGTTATTTTTTTTTTTTTTGCACACAAAAGTATTCTCGTCGATTGATTAAGCCCACTTAAGATTGAGCCACTGTAATCACTTGGACTATTTTAATGATATCTTTAATAACTTTTCTGGGGCAGCAAATTTCAATCCCATAGAAGTCTATGATCCAGCTCTCAGATTTAATCCAAAATATCTTAATTTGTGAACTGAAGATGAACGAAAGTTTTGTGGCATTGGAACAACATGAGTGAGAGTAATTACTGACAGAATTTTCATTTTGGGGTGAACTAACCCTTTTAGACTGTTACAGTTTAAGGTTACCATATGCTCGCCACTTGCTTTTGGCAAGTGGCAACCATTTTTATAATCTGGATTAAATGGATTATTTTTTTATAATCCATTTTTAAACTAAATATTAATAATGTAATGGTATTTACTATAAAATAGGGATGGGACGGTATGAAAATTTCATGTCACGATTATAGTGACCAAAATTCTCGTGATTATCAATACTATTACGGTTTTGTTAAAACGAGATGAAAGAGTTCAAAAACAACTTATGCCCAGTGCCCACACTGAAAACATTTTTAAAAGTTTTATACTTTATAAATCTACAAACAACAAATAAAAGATTCTATTCGGTGGCATTTCCTTCCTTATAATGACCGTGGTGCGTGGTCTCATTTCATTCAAATACAACTTGCCGTTCTGATTGTATTGAAAATGAAATCAGAGATGATTTATTATTTACAGAGTTTGATCATATTGTTGTGATCATCTTGTCTGGATGAGTTTTGTACGCTGTACAAAATGGATTTAACAGGTAACGTTAAGATTTAAAACATTAATCTCCATTTAATATGTCCCTGTAACTTAATTATGTGGTAAAAAAAATAGACATAATAAGTGTACATAAATATATAACGTTACATTATTACCTCTTAAACCTGAACGTGTTTTTTGTCTTTGGCTCAAGGCCACTTGCTGCAGGCTTTTCCTCACAGAAGCTTCACGTTTATTTCAAGAGAGTGAGATAAAATATTTTCAACTCATAATAACCTTTTGTACCCATTTTTTCCCAGATGTAGTTTTGGTATTGGGGTCTTATCTTAAGGGTTGATAGCTATTAAAATCGCGATAATCAAACACGGTTTTAATGATAATTCAATTTTAAACGATAATACTAACCGTCAGTACCTTTTATCATGGTTTATAGTGAAACCGGTCATCGTCCCATCCCTACTATAAATGTAACATCTAGCATCATCTCTTTTAACGACACGTCTTTATTACCGATGCTCCCTTCCACTGCATGAAGTGTTTAATATCAATCCCTGCCACCTTGATCATGGCCTTCTCATGGTCAGTCTGCAAGCATGAAAAGAAATTCATTTTACAAAGAAGAACTTGCAGAACATATAAATCTACAGTGATCTTCAAAGAAAAGAGAATGAAGGAAGTAAATATCTTACCTGTCTCTGCAGAACAACAGGATTCATACCCAGATAAGTTCTTTCCATGTTTCCAAGACGGTTCAGGGATGGTGTTGCGCACCAAAATGGATCTGACTTTCCGACACTTGCTCTCCTTTGATGGAATGCGGCCTAACCCAGATTCTTTAGTGGATTCCTGTAGTTTCCTCCTCTTTGGTGGGAAGACGGACCCACGCTGTCCTGAGAGTTCCTTGAGGAAGAAGCAGTGTGTTCATAGGTATCCATTTCTTCATATCTGGCTGTACATAGTGCTTTCGTGGTATTTCCACATCTTTGACTTTGGGAAGATCTTGTTCATCATCAGTGTCCGTATACTTCAGCGATTTTTCATCCTCGGAGCTGGAGAAGATTTCCGTTTTAATTATTCTTCCCAACACTTTTCGTCTTTTTGTTGTTTGTTGTCCTGTTGATCGCTTCCTTACTCTTTTTATGCCTTTACTTTGACTCTAAACAAAAAAATAACAACAGTGTGTATGAATAGATGATATTTATTCCTGTGAATGCTGCAAGACATACTGAAAAATGAACTCACAGATTTTGTAATTAATTTCCACTTGTTCAGGCACTGGCAGTCAACCCGGTTTGGGATCTCTGAGGCAATCTTACTCCACTTGCCTGGAAAATGATGATACACAATTGATAAAGACAATTTAGAGTCTTAAGGATACAGTATGGATACATTTTGTTGGCCAAAAAAGCAATACAAGTGATTAGAGCTCTTTTAAAGGGTGACACAGTCTCTAGATTGAAAATAACTATTGCCATTGTGAGGTGGTCACCCAGTGTCAAAGCTGCAATGTTCACACTAAACATGAACCAATTAGCAGTGAGGTCAAAGCTTGACTACAAAAGTAAAAGTCAAATAAAATCTGGTTTTAGAATAAAATTATCTTTGCACAGAGTCTTTGAACTGGGGCCTCATTTATAAAACTTTGCATAGGATTTGCGTCAGAAGTGGTGTACGGATGAAACATAGGACGTGCGTACGCACAGAAATATTCGGATTTATAAAACCGTGCGCACGCACATCCTACGCATTTTTCCCTTAATAAATCACGATCAATTCTAAATGTAGCGCAGCTTTTTGCAGCTTCATGTCACGCCCATAGTTGCCCATCAATAGTCCGTGAAACGCCCACAAGTTAATATTCAGTCGATTGCAAAATCATGTTAAACACAGAGAGGAATTTTAAAAAACTTAACTTCACTCAATGTGAAGTAGAAGTTATCGTTGGCGAGGTGAACAAGAGGAGAAAAATGTTGTTTGGAGGGCACAGTGTGGGCATTACTAATGCCAAAAAGGCACTTGAGTGGCAAAAGGTTGCAGACGCCGTAAATGCTTGGACTGTGAACAAAATAAAAAAGAAATTGGTCGGACATCAGAAGTCGAGGCAAAAAAGTGTCTCATTAATTAAATTAGAGAGGTGGCCAAGGAGTTGGGCGAAATCAAGACTGTCTTAACTGAAATAAACTGCACAATGAGGGAATTCTTGAATAAATAATATATTTTTCCACACCTTTTGTTGTGAAGATGATGCGTTCACTCCGATTCCTTCCATTTAATCGCCACATCTTCTAAGAGCGCAAGATCACCTATTGTGCATCATACGCATTGTGATGGGGCATTTTATTTCCATCCATTTAATTCTGCATCTGACAAGCTACAGATGTCGGTTATAATCTACTTGGAAATGGGAAATAGTTCAGCGCAAATGTCATTTCTTGCAGCTTTCTGAATGGGTGAGACATGCGTTATTTTATCAAAAATAAAACAAACTAAAGGCATATGCATGAATACCATGATTCCGTAGCTGATGAAGACATTTTTACTATGAAAACAACTTTCCCCAGTGAAAAAATAATAGCCTACATCTATTTATCGATATCTATATATCTCCCTAATTATCTATCTATCTGACTATCTAATTGCTATATCTGCTCCGTTAGACGGACATATTGGCGAGAATATCAGTTTTGTACATTTTTTCGTTTTGTTTACCATCTTATTTATGAGGATGAATTGTATAACATGCCAATATTATTGCAGAACATATTTCACTTTTTGGAAATATGTGTTAGTTTGCATTTCTGTTGCAGATCGATCAAACGGGTGTTCGTGTAGGCTGTTAATTGTAAGACTTGCTTTGTGAAGTCTTCGTGTTATTTATTAGAGTCATTTAGGCCTATTTAACACAACGGTTTCACACACTTTCACGTGTTCTTCCATCTGCCGACGGTGTCGCCATTTCTCATTTCACCCGTTTTTGTGCGTACGCCTGGGTCAGAGCTTGCGTGAAGGACCGCACATTTTACCGTCAAGTTTGCTTTTTATAAATACCAACTATTGCATAGAGAGCGGCGTACGCCTTCTTTTGTGCGTACGCAATGTTTATAAATGAGGCCCCTAGCCTTGGTGTAATGGTCATTCGTTATTTAGATACAGTCCTGTTCAAAAGATTATGGTCAGTAATATATATATATTATATATATTTTTTTTTTTTAAGAAATCTCGTGCTCACCAAGACTGCATTTATTTGAACAAAATACAGTAAAACAAAATTAATGTTACGCAATTTTGGACCAATTTAAAATCATGTTTTTTTTTTCTGGTTTCATACATTTTAAAATGTATTTTTTTCTTGTGATGACAAAGCTGAATTTTAAGCATCATTATTTCAGTTGTCCTTCAGAAATCATTTTAATATACATAATTAGTGCTTAAGTTAATATATTTGTAAATGTATTTTTTGACAAGGTCTATTTATTTACGATTTTGTAATATACAAGAAAAGAAAACACAAAAACCAAAACAATACAGAATATACAGTCAAATGTATCATTCACATTGTCAAAAACATAAACATTCTATTATCATCTATTACACATATTTTGGGACTGTATTCCCTACAAAATGATAAGAAGGGTTGCCAGATTGCATGCATCTCTGGGTAGACCCTTTGAGAGAGTATCTTATTATTTTTTTTCTATTTTAAGATATTGCATGATCTCCTTGTAATCCAATGAAAAGTGGGGGAATGGGTCTTTTAATTTAAACAATACTAATCTTCTGGCAAGTAGTGTGCAAAAGGCCAACTACTTAGGTGCATGTTCTGTGCTGTGCCACTGAATATAGCAATAAAAGGAGATGGGTCTATTGGTAATCCTATTATTTTTGAAAATGCATCAAAAAAGATTTCCCAAAGCTATAGAGACTTGGGCATGTCCAGAACATGTGTAAAATGCTTGCAGGAGCCTAATTTGTTAACGTATTTAAAAAATAAAAATGTATTGACCACTTGATCACTTACCAACACCATATTTCTCCACCAACTGTTTTAGTAGTTCCACCTCCTCTTCGCTCCAAGGCCCCTTTTTCACATTCTCCTGAAGACAATCCAAATACCTGAGTGAGAAAAATATTCACATTTACATATCAGCTACCAGTTGGCCTAAACATCTTTTATACCGTACCATTTAGTGCACGAGTCAATCCAGCAAGTTCGATTTATGAGTTGATTTCAGGGACGTTATTTTGAAACATTAGTTGCAGAGCATAAATTTACTTCTTACTTCTGAAATGTGTCATACCTGTCACGACAAGCACTGTCGGTCCTGCCTGGCACTTCTGCTTTGATTTTTCCCCATTCTCTGGTGCCATACTTTGCGACAGCATTCGCAACATCTGATATGAGAGCAGTAAGTCAAATTAGTGAACGTGTGATTTTAGCAGGTTAAGGAACAGCAAAAAGACATGCATGTGTGACTGCAAAACGAAAGTGTGGCTCCGGTGGGAAGAACCCCAGAAGTAAAGATGAACAACAATGCCTTGGACTACCAACCTGAAGCTGCTGCCGCGATTTACACTATTGGATGTTAATATCCAATGTAGGATATGTATTTAGTTTGTTCCTGCTTTATTTTTTAGTTTCTGAATTATATATATAAATTATTTATACATGAATTGCACTGTATATAGTCTAAAGTATGAAAGAAATGTATGTACATTTTTAAAACAACTCATTTCTACATTAAACATTCACGACTCTACTGTGATTAAAGGCGGCACTTACGGTTTACTTCCCACCGGAGAAACTTCAGATTTCTTTTTCCCATAGTTATCTAGACCTGGAAATTACTCAAATTCCATACATTTCAAACTACGTAAGAATCCTGATTAAAAGGATAGTTTACTTTGAAATAATTTTTTGATGTTTTAGCTTGCCTCAAGTGCATTCAAAGATGTAGGCGTCTTTGTTTCCGCAGTATTTTAATTTTTATATATATTTAGGTCAAACACGTTCTTGTCTATCAGTCATATAATGGAGGTCTATGAGGTCCACCTCAAAGAGCATGCACAGAGAAGTCCAAATCAAACATGATTCAATGACTCCTAAATGTTAGTACACGTTGATGGCCTAAGACACAAAACGAGCGGTTTGTGTGAGAAAACGAACAGTATTTAAATAGTTTATACCTCTTGTAACCACAGTCACGTCCATGTGATCTTTGTGGCTGTGGTTACAAGAGGTAAAATGTGATATAAATACTGTTCATTTTCTCACACAAACCACTCTTTTTGCGATCAATGTGTACTAAAAATTACGAGTCATTGAATCATGTTTAATTTGGACTTCTCTGTGCATGCTCTTTGAGGTGGACCCCATAGACCTCCATTATATGACTGATAGACACAAACGGTTGGACCTAAAAATATCAAAATTGAAAATACTGCGGAAACAGACACCTACATCTTGGCAAGCTAAAACATATCACAAAAAATAATTTCAAAGTGAACTATCCCTTTAAATGAGAAAATTAAACGATGTCCCATACCTGGTCCTCCTCTTTGGACCAGGGACCTTTCTTTAAAGAGGGATCCAGAACGGACGACCAGCGATAGGCCAGCTGTGATCCATCACGGCCCACCATGAAATATGACACTATGGAGATAATGATATTACAAATATATGGCTCCTATGATACACACTTATTTTCAAAATATAACTAAAGTAAACCAGTAATCAATTAAAGCTGTCTCAAATAACTAATTTTTGCATTTCAAACAAATTGTAAAATATACTATTTAAAAAAGTGCAGGTTGAAGCAAGAACACATGATGTGTGAATGAATTCTTCACAGTTCCCTTATTGGTTTTCTTCTATTTATAGAATATACAATGTAGATGTATTTTATCACCTATTCTACTTTGAATGTGACTCATCTAATCTGATTTCAGAGTCAGAATAAACGGTCTTACTCTGTATGTAAGGAATAAAGTTGCCGATTCTCATTTTTTCAACAAGGTCTTTGAGGATCTGGTCTTCTTCCGGTGTCCACTCTTTCCTTCTGAAGGTCTTCGAAATGTAGCGCTGGTAGGTCTGGAAGCACATGAAGGCCGTTCTGTTTGTCTGGAAGGGAAATAACAAGAAATTGATATGTCATTTTCTGTCATTATATGACATTAAATTAATGGTAGGTTGCATTGTTAATAGTGCTGTCAAACGATTATCGTGATTAATCGCATCCAAAATAAAAGTTTGTGTTTACATAATATGTGTGGGTGCACTGTGTATGATTATTTTATATATATAAATACACGCACATGCTTGTATATTTAAGAAATATTTTCATGTATATAGATTTATATATAATTTATATTATATATAAATATTATATATATAAATAATATTTTCTTTCTTAAATATACATGCATGTGTATGTATTTACATGTATAAAATAATTATACGCAGTGCACCCACACATATTATGTAAACACAAACTTTTATTTTGGATGCGATTAATCGCAATTAATCGTTTGACAGCCTGAATTGCTAAACATGTTAAAAATTAAAAACCAGAATACACAGCATATTAACATAAGCAGCTATTTGGAAAGTGCATGAATACCCCAAGAGCCTCTGCGATTTTGTCCCAATGGCAGCAATTGAATTCTTCTACAATTCCTTTCAGTTTATCAATCTCATCCTGTTTCCACACCGACTTGTTAATGGAGGGGTGCAAAAAGTTCTGCCAGAACCTTTTCAAATCGTCAGCCCGTCTCAAACCTTCAAACTACCACACAGAAACAAGTCCTTTCATGCTTTTAAAATGAGAAATGCATGTTAGAAGATAGTGCAAGATGTATTTGGCTGCATGTCAATAAATTAACTAAATAACTTACGTCAATATTTGATATTTTCTCCCAGTCATGATCATCATATTGTTTGCCAAACAGCTGATCATCTTTCAGGGTGCTAAGGTGATAATATTGAGCTTGATTACACATTTTATTGCACAATAAGTACACTGACATTCAAAAGTTTGAAGTCTGTAAGGTTTTTAAAAATATATTCATATAATGGTAAAGCTGAATTATCAGTAGTCTTCAGTGTCACATTGCTTTGATGATGTGCATCCCACAAATCTCCATCAACTGCAAGATGCTATCCTATCAATATGGGCCAACATTTCTAAAGGCGAAAGGGGGTCAAACACAGTATTAGTATGGTGTTCCTAATAATCCTTTAGGTGTGTGTGTGTGTGTGTGTGTGTGTGTATATATATATATATATATATATATATATATATTAGGGATGTCAATTTTCACAAATTCCCATGATCGATCGTCGTTCAAATTAACGATCAATTAATCGATTAATCGTTAGCCTTAATACTGCAATATGCGTCGCTGCAGTGGCATGTGGCCAACAGCAGAACAGGGTCTTCAAATGCTACTCAAAACAATATGTTCCTTGCCGAATTAATGAGAATGTTTTTTAATCTAAATAAAGGGCTAGTGGGAGTGTAAAATGTTCTGATGTGATTGATAATTAAGTTAATTATTTAATAATCAAATAAAACGACTATATAACGTGTCACCGACACCTACCACCTCAGATGCACTTGTCAGAATGTGTGACTGTTGTGGACGTGCTCTTCCTGGAACAACGCACTGAAAACGGCAACTAAACCCAATGATTTCACAACGAATTAATAAAATAGTGTTCTCATGTTAATAATATGACAGTCCCAAATTAATCATCATTATTATTAGTTGTGCATTCTGCTTGAGCGGCGTGCGCTGTATGCATAACCATTGAGCACTTTGCTAGCGCGTTATTTAATTCAAAGAAACACATCCTATATGAGATTAATCAGATATATACAAAATAAACATAATATTACAGTTTATATCTGCACAAAATGAGGTGAATTACGTGCCATTCAGAATGACTCATGTTGTGGACGCTCTTCCTGGAACAACGCAACACGGCAACTCAACCCAAATAATTCAAATGTTTTATTACAATATTGTTTTCTTTATAATGTTATGTAATATGACAGTCCCAATAGTCATCATTAGTCGTGCATCTCCGTTTGAGCAGCGCGCTAAAGATCATCATGCTTTATTAGTGTCAATTCTTAACCAAATACATCCAATATGAGATGATAAAGCAGATATAGATAGGCGTACACAAAATAAACTATTACAACTTACATTTGCACAAAACAAAAGGCTGCAAATGCAAATGCCAACTTATTTTCATGATGAAGGTGTAAATAGTCCCAAACATAACTCCGGCGCGCTCGCTTACATCCAACACGCACGCGCATGCTTAATCAATGATCGATACGCTTTATCGATTAAACGTATTATTGACAACTAATTCGATCGTCGATTAATCGTTGACATCCCTAATATATATATATATATATATATAATCTTACTGACCTTAAACTTTTGAATAGAAGTGTAGGTACAACCTTACAGGATATCTTCTCTGAGACAAGGTGCTTAAAATGTCCTTACCTTATTTTGTCAATTTCTTGCTCAATTAATTCAATTTGCTTTTTCAACTCCTCTTTTCCCGCCTCCTCAACTCTAGACATCTTGGCGGTCAAATACTCCAGCCTATGAAAACACAGATGATTGCAAGCTCTCAGATTGTAATAAAAAAAAAATATACAGCAAGGCCAACAATAACCAGATATTTAGGTTTGCTTTTCCTTTTCTTGAACTCACTTGGAAAGTTTGGGTTGTAGCATCCTTTTCATAACGTCTGTGGCAACTGCGTTAGACAGCAAAGTCTTCTGCCAAGCCTCCCCTGAAAGACATTACGACACGCTTTATTTTTATATATTAAAAGAATCTTCAAGTAACCAGAAGCAAGCACAAAGTCTTAAAATACATCTTCTAATTTTCAGCTCATCAATCAGTCTGGTCCCGTTATGAAGCCTTTCTTTAGTTTCAGGATTTGCTGGAGGGCCCTGGAGGAAAATAAAAAGGATAAATAACTTCAGGAAAAAAAAGTCAATAACGATATTGAAATGCATGATTTCACGGATAAACCAGATTTCCAGTATTACTTTCATCACATACCAGACCGGTGAGTTTGTCTTTAAAGTAAGGCTTCAAGAAGTATCCAAGAAAGAGTTTCTGAGAGGGAAGTCCTTGTGCAGAAGAGCTAGACGTGCTCGGGCCTGAGAGCTGAGCCTTAATCTCGTTCTGTTGACATACAGTTCGGATTTGAGTGATAGTGTAATTTAACTCATGCAATCGAGTAGCATGAACACTCAGTTTCAATGAACAACAGCCCAGACGTTTGTTGTTCACCTGTTGTTGTTGATTCTCTTTGAGGAGCTGTTCCAGCTCAGATAGTTTCTCTTTCAGCACCTCCTGATAGACAAGATTCATTTGCAGGCAAGTCTCCACATTTTGCGGAAGATTCAACTCATCATCATCCTCATCACTCTAATGGAAGTAAAACAAGTGTATGCATTTAAAAAAAGGAGAAAATGTAAATAAATAAAAAGCAGCAAAAGCATGTATGAAAGAAGCGAAGCAGTAACTCACAAAATCAGTTCCATGTTCACTGTCTGTTTCAAAAAAAAAAAAAAAATAGTTGATTAGCAGAAGACCATATGATGATGAAATACTACTGAACTATCAGATTACACATCAAATATTTAAAAGCAACAACCCACTAATTTCAGCAAAGGTGCCCATGGAGAATGTGAAGGTTAATTTGTGATGAAAATCATGATTGATTTATTTAGAATAATATTATTTACCCTGCAATACGTCAGCCAGAGCTGCATTAGCACCAAGTGTATTTTCCAACTCCTCAATCTCCCTCTGAATCCGCTGCCTCTCTGTCTCCAAGTCATCATGCTTCAAGAGGTAGTTACACGCATATTTAATAAAAATATACATTTAATTTCTATAGTGTGTTGGCTTTCTAGATTCTTACCGATCCTTCAATCACAGGCACACCGTCATCAGATTCATCATCTGTCATGGAACATTTTTGACAAATTAATTCACATGACCCTTCCAGGTAATTCCTTCATCAACTTATCAATAGACCACTACTGAATCATTTAGAACATTGTGTGAATCAGTTTAATCCATTATTCACTTATAATTTGAACCTATAATACTAGGTATGTGGACATTTCAATAAATAGCGGCCGCCATTGTGTTCCAAATCTCTGTGCCGGATTTTCCCGAATCACTCTGAGCGGGTCTCCTAAAATGCGCTGTTTTCATTGACTCGCTGTGGGAATCCTTGATTATTTTTAGCCAATCACATCATTAGGGTTTTCGACTGCACATTTGTTTTCAGTTTTTTCTAGTCAGGCTGCATTTTCCTCCTGAAAGGCGATTTCAAACAATACGGAAGAATTCAACTGTCACGAAATTATTTTTACCCACTTTGGACACTTTTCAGAGGAAGGTGGACATGAAGAACATATGTTTGTGGTGTGCTGTACAAAATTTCGTGGCCATTTAAACTCCCCCACTTGTTTTATGTCTACCGACACTGAACGTTACCTGTAGAAAAGCTGTCAAAATGCAGCGCGTCGTGTAGGTTACACTCAACTTTTGTGTGGTCTCCTCCACTTTCTTTCCTCCACCAGCGTTAGTATTGTTAACTCTATATTCTTACACAACTGGAAATAGCATGAATCAACCAAAATCCATCTTTTAAATTAAGGATATATAATTTTCCTTGGATCGTTGTTTTCCATTCAATTATTTGTATTTTCAACAACTGCTCGTCAGAAAAATACTATAAAAGATAGGCCAAATCAGTCTTTATGTGTGTTAAAATCAAGTAAAAATCCAAATAACTATATGAAACCCACGTTAGATCCAAATAACTATATGAAACCCATCTCCACAGAAAATTTCATTAAATATCTTGAATATTGAGAAAGTTATGAGCATTTTTGTGAAAAAACGACTTGTTTTCAGTCACACTAAATTCTATTGTTTTCACCTTAGAAATGAGACAAAAATAGGCGCTGATTACTGAACTATAAAATGTTGTAACTTTCTTCATACTTGACATATTTCCTTTTTTCTTTTTATTTTGTAAAGGGGGTACCCAGGTCTTTCCACATTTGCTATCCATTTGTCTATTTGTTGAGTTTTAATTTTTTGTCCACATACCTAATAATACAATAACATATGATTTTATATATTTCCAAGATGAGCCGTTTCTTCAAGTCCCAGTAAGATGCATATCTACTATCAAGACAGCATTTGGGGACGTCATGATTGTTTCAATGTGATGGGATGTCCAAAGAGACAGTTACTCACCACTGTTACTGTCAGATGACAGTAGGTCTATGTTGCTGCTGTCTGCACCCAAAGAACTCTCAAGAGCCAAAATCTCCCTCTGGATTTGTTCCCTCTTCGCAAGCAAGTCATCCGATGCCATTTTAGACAAGATGAAACCTGAAAACCCAACTTTTTTTAACAGATTACTGGGTCATAGCACTTGCCGTGTGGATATGTACTTACATTAGCTTTCTTTTAATGCATAATTCTGCTTCACTATTGCAGCTCTTCTATCACACAAGCACAATAATAAACTCCTGCTGGATCCTGTAGCATCACTGCTCGCGTTTTTTTAAATATCTCACTCAAATCTAACTGTACAGCCGTATGTTTAAAAAGAGTGCACTTGGGGTATTTGAACTAGATTCACACTTATTACTAAATCGGAATTGTTGCTTTTAATGACTGACATAATTTACATGAACCAATTCAAACTGTTAAGAATGATTCTCCCGATAAAACTATGATTCGTTCATAGAACGTTTGTGTTATGCGTATGCAAACACAAAAGCGCGCGGAAATTGTACGTCATCTTCACTGACGCTTCATAATAAAAGTCCGCCCTTCATCGACCCTTCACCATCGCCGTGAATGCACATTAAATGAACACTTATTGCTTTGATATTTAGCATTAACCCTTTGATACGCAAGCAATGGATACCCTTTCTAATGCGCAACATGGGTCTAAAAAGACCCAATCTATTCATTTTCCTATGTTATTTCAGTGATGGCTGAGTGTTTTCTTTGCTGAATCTTTAAAATATATGTCATTTGTTATTCCAGGTATTCATTAAAAATCTTGTTTTTGATTTCCACAAATCATTGTGTTTATGTTTTCCTTCTTACTTTAGAAACAAACACAGTTTTTGTATTTCTACATCAATTTTACATGCATGGGTCTAAAAAGACCTGTATTCATTTCCTATGTTATTTAATGCATGGCTGGACTTTTCTTTTCTTTTTATCTTTTGAGATCAATGTATTTAATATTCCATGATCTATAAATTTCATGATTTATATGTATTAAAAAATATATTTTTTTCAATTACCAAAAATAATTTGTACATTTTTTTCTAGGTTTTGTGTTACTATATCAAACTTATGTGTTACTTGTGTTACTATATCGGTACTTATCAAGCATGATAAAACAAAAGAATAAAGACAACATTTTGTTAAATTAATCATCTTAGAAGTATTTTAGACTACACATTTAACACTTGAAATGTTTATTTGCCACTTTGCCTCGCATAGCATTCACATATCACAGATATCTGATAACTGATAACACTGAAATTGAACTGTGGTGTAGTGCATGCATTGTGTAGTGTAACTGTATTGAATTGTGGTGAATGTGATCAAATAAATGAAAAGAAAACAGAAAAAAAATAAAAGCACACTGTACAGGCATCTCAAATTGCCATCTTAGTGCTTACATGCCCCACAAATGACAACTAAATGTTTGTGCTCCTTGCACACAGGCCTGGTGCACTGGGAACACTAGCTGCTGACTTTTCTGTCTTTGGCAGCTCTCTCTAAACTCTAAACTCTTAAAACAAAGAATCATTTCAGCATATGAATGATTATGAACTGTTAGGCCTACTAAATGTAAATAAGCTTTAAAAAATAATCTTTTTTTAGTGTAGTAAACATTAGCTAGCTAGAATATGTCAACAGCTAGCTAGCTAACAGTATTGGACATGTTTCTCCTTCTCACAAGTAATTTCTCTCTAGGATACAAGGTCAAGGTAGCCTACCCACTAAGCAAAATGATGTCCAAAAGACGTCTTTTCAACGTCTTTGTCACAAAAGTCGGACGTTGAAAAGACGTCCACTGAGGGGCCGGAATGAAAGTTTTTATGACGTCTTTTTTTGACGTGTTCTGCACGTCCAATATAGACTTTCATCAAACCTTCGTACAAGATTAAAAACTAGTTTAAATGTGGCCATTGTGGACATGTTTTCAACATAACCTATGGTCTCATTT
Organism: Hybognathus amarus; assembly: GCA_030378365.1. NCBI lineage: Eukaryota > Metazoa > Chordata > Actinopteri > Cypriniformes > Leuciscidae > Hybognathus > Hybognathus amarus. The sequence continues at coordinate 461,856 of JAQIUQ010001267.1, read as the reverse complement.
AGACGATTTAAACTGTTTCTGGACCAAATAAACACTCTCAGGATGCATTAAATTAAAACTCATGTTTATTTACATTGTTTAGATGTGGTTTAGATGGTGATATTTGTTTCATTTTAAATCACCATTGTGGTGATCAGTGTTTGCTTTAGTTGGGCTCTTGGTCCCAATTCTTCTTACTTTAGCTTTTCTTTGGCTGTTGTAGCTGTTCGCATAACACCATTGATTGTGCAGAGAAAGCCAAGAAAATAAAAAATCAGCTGTTGATGATGACAAAATCAACACAATGAAAGCATTATACAACATCTAAACTTTTGTTTTTATATCTGAAATTTATAATTATTTATTTTGTGGAACTGCATTATTTGGACCAGTAACTTTATAATGACCACTGCGTACAGTATGTTTTAAGAAAGTGAATCACATAGTCACACACAGATATCAAGATTTTGGATATGATTCTCAACGACGGTGACAACCAAAACAAAAAAGCCTGGGAATCAAGGATGTTTTGTACTATGAAAGCTACCCATCATGCATTGCAGCATGAAGCATTTTTTCATTTATTGTCACCATTTTTGTGAATCATATGCAAGATCTTGATGTCAGTGTGTGACTATATGGTAATTTTTTCTAAACATTGTGTAAATTTGCTTTTTGTTCAACTTCCATGCTACTAGCCCAAATAATGCAGTTCCACAAGATTGGTGGTTATAAACTCCAGATACAAACATAAGAAGTCTAAACATAACATTAAATGCCCACTTTATGTTGATTTCATCATCAACAACAAGGAGCTGATAAGAGCCAATTTTCTTGGCTTTTCTCTGTCACAACAATGGTGTTATTCAAACACACAGTTACAACAGCCAAAGAAAAGCTAAAGTACAAATTTTTGGGACCAAGAGCCCAACTAAAGCAAACACTGATCACCACAATGGTGACTTAAAATTAAATAAATATCACCATCTAAACAGTGTAAGGACATTACATTGAAATAAACATAAGTTTTAAGAAACAGTATAAATTGTCTAAAAGAGACCAAAAATAATGTTGAAAATGGCCACATTTGAACTTGTTTTTAACCTTGTATGAAGGATCCATTAACGTCTTTTTCAGACGTCCAGAACACGTCAAAAAAGACGTCATAAAAACTTTCATTCCGGCCCCTCAGTGGACGTCTTTTCAACGTCCGACTTTTGTGACAAAGACGTTGAAAAGACGTCTTTTGGACATCATTTTGCTCAGTGGGTAATGTTCAAATATTATGATGTTATCTTTTACAATATATATATAAAAAATGTCTGTGGTTAAAATAAAATAAGATTAATAATAATTTTTGACCCATGTATATAAAATTGATGTAGAAAAAAAAAAAAATCATAATGATTTGTGGAAATTAAAAACAAGATATTTAATGAATACCTGGAATAAGAAATGATTAAAAAAACATATTTTAAATGAAAGATTCAGCAAAGAAACACTCTCTGAAATAACATAGGAAATGAATACGGGTCATTTTAGACCCATGAATGTAAAATTGATGTAGAAATACAAAAACTGTGTTTGTTTATAAAGTAAGAAAGGAAACATAAACATAATGATTAGTGGAAATCAAAAACAAGATATTTAATGAATACCTGGAATAAAAAGCTATTCATTAAATACCTTTGCTATACAAAAACTATTTTTTATTAAAAAAATAAGAAAGGAAAAATAAAAATAAGGATTTGTGATGATCAAAAACAAGTTAATTGAGGAATACTGAATGATGAAATTAATTTCTTGCAAAAATATAGAAAATGAAAACTCTGGTCTATTTAGACCCATGTTGCGCATCAAAGGGTTAAAAAAAGTTACATTTTGATTTCCATTTGAATATATTTCAAAATGTAATTTATTCTTGTGATGGAAAAACAGAATTTTCTTCAGTCCCACATGATCCTTCAGAAATCTTTCTAACATGCTTATTTGTTGTTCAAGAAACATTCCTATCATTAAAGCTACAATACCTAAGATTGGCATGTCTCTAGAGGGCGCTACATTCAAAACAACAACAACGGCTTTGCTTGATGACGACGTGGAGGAACGCGGAATGATGGGAACTGTTGTTTTCAACTCCACCGTGGATAAATCAGTCAGACAGGAATCGATAATTAGTTGTCATGGATGAGGTAAAGTTCGATTTCTATAAATGTTGTGTTTAATGACATGCTTGTTTTTCATTAAACTGAAATAGCCACAAGAAAAGTCAGGTTTAAAAGTAAATTAGTTATCACAGATGTGTCACTGGACGAAGCTATGGTGGAGAGGGTTTGAAGTCAAATGGTTGCTAATGGATCCTGACTTCGCCCTATGCTGCAATATGCATTTAGTTTTGCATTCATTTACAGAAATCAGCTGCTTGAATGACAATTGCTGATGTTATTAGATTTTTCAGGTGAGATTCTCAATTCATTCAGTTAACGGATGCTTTGAGGTAAAGTTTTCAGACTGCAGACTCAGCAACGATTGTATTTAATTGTACAGTACAATCATAACATAGAACAGACATTATCTTCCTTTCATGTCATTAAACATAACAATATTGCTGCCCATACTGATGCGAAAGTGCGTGTCCGGTGTGCGATACTGGACTTTGTCCTAGACGTGGCGCGGCTCTCTCGTCCGGTGTGCGACTCCCTTTACAGCCAACAGTTCACATTCCGAGAATAATTAAAAAGAATAATTGTGCACCATTCCATAACAAATGCGCGAAACAAGCTGTCGTTTGTTGCTTGATAGACGCTAACGCACAACTACAACTTCCGCATTTGTCCAGGACTACACGTAGTACGAGCGGAAACCGAGGTAACGCGGATATGACGCGATTGACTGGCGACTCCCAGCTCACCCCTGCTCACACGCCCCGTTTCCTTGGTTAAAATCTAAATTTTCTCGCAATTTAAACATTGTTTAAAACATTTGGAATATTGTAAGTTATCATCTTAACTAAATATATAACACTGGCCTTGTGATTTTGGGATATTTTAATGCAAAAATCTTAGGTATTCCACCTTTAATAAAACTGGTTGTGCTGTTTAATATTTCTGTAAAAGCCATAATACATTTTTATTATTAAACTTCTGAAATAACATAAATTATTTGTAATTTTGATCAATTTAATGCATCATTGCTAATTAAAAGTATTTTTTAGAAAGGATGCATTACTGAACCCAAACTTTTAAATGGTAGTGTATCTGATAAACACCTTCTCCAGCGGTCATAAATTAAATACTCAAAATATTTTCAGTAACTCTGAAACACTCTGAACAGAACAGAACTCTAACAGTAGCCTCGGGTTCCCTGATGGAGGGAACAAGACATGGAAAGGCAAGTTTTAAAAAAATATGTATTTTTTTTTGTTTACATTTATGAATGTTATTGGTTGCTATGGTTGCTGAGGGTTCCGAACTGGAAACTCAGCAGCACCGGCGCCACAATAATGGCTAAACAAAATGTGCTTTTGGAAAAAGCAAGAGTTGAGGAAGAAGACACGCTACTGCCTTCATCTACCGAGTCCACACAGACCAGTTCTTCAGACTCATTAACCCACATTTCCACATGGCCTCTCTCTCTCTCTCCCGGTCATGCTGATGCTGGTTTACCAGCCGATCTAACTGCGATATTATTATTCTAGCTTACTTTATTTTCGGGTGAACTGTCTTTGCACTGCTGACTAGCCTGAATAAAATAGAAAAGTTATTGTCTACACTGTTTTTTTCCAGTCTTTATTGAGCTCTGTTGGTTGAACACGATGATTTGCCGAATATAACTGTTTTTGCAGTTTGTCTATTAATGTTTCTACTCTTTATAAAGGTTAATTATTATTGAAGTAATTTTTTTCTATGAAAAACTATAGGCCCACTCACATTTTCACTGGTCCACCCAAAATACAATTTCTGCCTATGCCACTGGTTGAGACCGACACTGGAGGGAAACAAACACCTCAGAGGAAACTCCTGCCTGTAGAAACGCAAGATCCAACCACGGGTTAAGAGTGCAACAACAAATCGGTGTGATGGCCACTCGATATGTGCACCATGTCCATCTCATGACTCGAACTGAAGCCAGTGCTGAGGCGGTCAAATATACATCATCCGAGTCACATCACCATGGCCGAAGATGTCATATCCCCTAGGAGCCTCTAAAAATATTTCAGTGGTACCACTGTCTTACTCTTAAAGAGGTTAACGGTCTTGTGAAAGATGTGTTGACATGGCAATCAAGTCCAACTCCACACCGAGAAAAGAGATAAGATAAAAGAGGAGAGCTTACTCCTTTCCCAGTTGACCCAGCCAAGTCCCAGCCAGGCTAGGTGCTTGAGGACAAAGTCCCTGTGCACACAGAACAAATCTCGAGAGTGGTCCTCACAGAATTAGCAAGGATTAGGGTATGAATGCTCACTTCCCTCAAAGCCTCTGCTACTTTCGTGAAGATGTGAGAAAACAGGGACAGCCCACAAGGGAGGACCTTGTACCCAACCCAGTGGATCGGTCAAAGGCCTCTCCTCCTTCCCTTGGTCATCCATCCCAGGACCTTATGAAGGATGAGCATTGCAACTTATTACCTCTGGACCCTCGTGCAGATCTCTCAATGCTTTGGCTTGGTAGACCTCCAGGATGGCCATAGCCAGCGAAGCCTAACAGGAGGATGTTTACAGGAGAGAGGAAAATGCACATTGTGCCACGGTAGATCGACATGAAAAACCAAGCTCAAAAAATGTCCAGATGTGTGTCCTGGGCTTTTGAAACGTGACTCGGAATTATCCCAAAATCGTTTTATCTGTACAGAGGTGTCCTGGCCTTGTTAGATTTCTCTGGCATCTAACTATCCAGTAAGTTAAACAGTGACTCAAAAACCTCGCTGGACACCTCAAGTCATTTCTGAAGTGTATGATTCAACTGTGAAACTGAAAAAATATACAAAAGAATCACTAAATATGAAATTGGAAAATTACAGATTGACAATAAAACTAAGAAAATATAAATCTTAATATCAAATAACCTTCTCAAATGTATAAGGTAAAGGGTATGGAAAGAGGCCTTCACAGGGGAGAGACTAGTTGACACTTACAGACTGCGTTGTCTCGTCGTATCCATGCACAGGTCCTTCATCAGATCTTGATACGGTCTGGATTCAGAGAGACTGCGGAAAACCCAGGGATAAACAGAGAGACTAATATTAGCGTAGACGCCATCTTTCTTATGACGTGACATGTACATCAGGATTTATGAGAAGTGTTTATAGAAGTCTATAATGTGTTATGTGTATGCTAGGTCAAAGAGGTGTGTTTTTAGTCTAGCTTTGAAATGACTGAACTGAGTGTGTCTGCTTCCTGGACAATGTTAGGAAGACTGTTCCAAAGTTTTGGTGCTAAATAGAAAAAGGATCTGCCACCAGCAGTTGGAATTTGATATTCTAGGTATAATCAACTGGCTGTAAACCACTCAACCATTTTTAAGAGATTTGTCTTGGTTGCCATAGCAACAGCAGTTGTGTGCGATTGGGTTGCATTACAGGCTTCGTTGGCTGCCGAATACACCACTGCAGTAGCCTTTGTAGCCTTCCTGGATTGAGGAGGAGTGTTGAGGAATTCCACCACTCCTCGCTGTCACCTGGGTCCATTCCTTCAGCTTCGCGTCACCTGAGTGAGGGCCGAAGCCGGGCAGCTGCGCGCCCAGGGAGAGGCAGAGAAGAGAGAGAGAAGCTGGCGGGATGTAATCCGCGAGCTCTTCAGTGTGACCTCAGGTTCCGGTCGCTGTGTTACGGCGCATCTTCTTGTGCGGCCCAGAGGGCGGAGTGACAGTATCCACAGTAAAGGCCTTGAGTCAAGCTTCGACAGCGGAAGCGCTTCACAGTGCAACGCAGCCTCCGAATCCAGGGTGAAGGCTGCGTGTTCCGGGCCCAGGCAGAGAGCACAGATCACATGGCGTCTCTGGTGCTCTACACGAGCCACAGGAAATGCAAGGCATTTTTAGAAAAACCCCTTCGCGCTCTTTTCAGAAAGTGAGTGTCGATGCTGCGAACACTCACAGAAAGCAATAGGACTAAAAAGGATACTCGTCACCAGAGGATGTAGCATGCACAGAAGGCTGAAGATGGCAAACACCCTCAGGCTCTTTTCTCTGCGTGCTGGTTGCTGGTTTCAGCGGCGGCAGCTTCTCTCAGAGTCCAGCGATGTAGAGAGCTTCGCTGAAGATGATAAAATCAGTGGCTCAGCCTACGAGCCTGACTTTTATACGCTTAGGCCACCCCAATTTCGGCGGGCTGTGACATGTAGAGGGCACGATGTCACGAGTGAGGCTCAGTGATAGGCTGCAGCAGTTGCCACAGGGCAGCCAATGAGTACGCAAATAGCCTGCTCTAGGTCTGCTGGCTATTGCACTGCATTGCCAATAAATGAAAAATTAAAGGTGCAATACCTAAGATTTTTGCATTAAAATATCCCAAAATCACAAGGCCAGTGTTATATATTTAGTTAAGATGATAACTTACAATATTCCAAATGTTTCAAGCAATGTTTACATCAGAGAAAATTGAGATTTTAACCAAGGAAACGGGGCGTGTGAGCAGGGGTGAGCTGGGAGTCGCCAGTCAATCGCGTCATATCCGCGTTACCTCGGTTTCCGCTCGTACTACGTGTAGTCCTGGATAAATGCGGAAGTTGTAGTTGTGCGTTTGCGTCTATCAAGCAACAAACGTCAGCTTGTTTCGCGCATTTGTAATGGAATGGTGCACATTCTGGTGCATTATTCTTTTCAATTATTCTCGGAATGTGAACTGTTGGCTGTAAAGGGGGTCGCACACCGACGAGAAGCCGCGCCACGTCTAGGACAAAGTCCAGTATCGCACACCGGACGCGCACTTTCTCATCAGTATATGGCCAGCAATATTGTTATGTTTAATGACGTGAAAGGAAGATAATGTCTGTTCTATGTTATGATTGTACTGTACAATTAAATACAATCGTTGCTGAGTCTGCAGTCTGAAAATTTTACCTCAGAACATCCGTTAACTGAATGAATTGAGAATATCACCTGAAAAATCTAATAGCATCAGTAATTGTCATTCAAGCAGCTGATTTCTGTAAATGAATGCAAAACTAAATGCATATTGCAGCATAGGGCGAAGTCAGGATACATTAGCAACGATTTGACTTCAAACCCTCTCCACCATAGCTTCGTCCAGTGACTCGTACAGTAACATCTGTGATAACTAATTTACTTTTAAACCTGACTTTTCTTGCGGCTATTTTAGTTTAATGAAAAACAAGCATGTCATTAAACGCAACATTTATAGAAATCGAACTTTACCTCATCCATGACAACTAATTTTCGATTCCCGTCTGACTGATTTATCCACGGTGGAGTTGAAAACAACAGTTCCCATCATTCCGCGTTCCTCCACGTCGTCATCAAGCAAAGCCGTTGTTGTTGTTTTGAATGTAGCGCCCTCTGAGAGACATGCCAATCTTAGGTATTGCAGCTTTGAGGATAATTTTTTGGCTTTAATATCTTGAGAAAAGATGACTTTACCTGTAGCGTAAACAACTTGTGCAATATGAGAGAATCTCTCATAAGAGATCCATAGGGTGAATACAGGTAAACTGGTAGCAGAATCATCTTTATCATGAATACAAATCACTACTGAGTAAAAATCAGCATTATATTCAACGCATTCTCACACCAAGGTGTCACCTTTTGACCATGCTTCAATATTCAACGCTTCAGGCGCCCTTTAGCGTCGGTCACATGACGTGATCCTACGGCGTCATCTGAACTGACGCTAAAGGAAAAGTGTCAGTTAGATGACGCGGGTAGGTTTTGGGGGTAGGGTTACACGCGATCCAAGGGCGCTCATCTAACTGATGCTAAAGGGTGCCTAAAGCGTCAGATATTGAAGCATGGTCAAACTGCTTCCCAAGGCGTCAGTTAGGTGATGCCTTGGGGGTGAAGTGGGCGTAGGATCGAGAATCATGTAACGGACGCTGAAGGGCACCTAAAGCGTCGAACATTGAAGCATGGTCAACGGTGACGCCTTGGGGTAAGAATGTGTTGGCAAAATTGTGATTTGGGGATGTAATCAAATTTCAATTTAGTGCAGTAGATCTTTAGATTTTGAAAAATGTATTCAGTGCTCTCTGATAACCATTTACATTAAAAGACATTTTTGACTTTTAATGAATTATTTAAAACTAAATAAAGAATCGTACACAGGCCACTTTCATTTGGATGGCTTCATAAGTACTATACCAATGCAGTAAAGATGTGATACTGTTATGTCATTGTCTGTGGATGGTACTGTATTTATGTAAGAACTGAAAGTGTCAATCATAAATGCCTTTGATGAACAACTATATCACACATAACTATATCACACGCTAAACAATTCTAATCATGGACTCAGGTGTCTCATCAATGCTGTTATTTAACATGGTGACTAAACTGACTAAATTTAGATGGATGGAACTGACATGTTATATTTTTTTTTATTTTTTTATTTAATTTTCACAACAAAAAAAGGTTAAAAACAATGTAATATGTTTCACAAAAGATGTGATGGACAATTGCAGAAAAACCCTCAAGGGGCTTAATAAGTGGCAATTTCCATAGAAACAATTATATTTAACAAATTAAAAACATTTAAAAATTAAAAACATTAAAAAACATTTAAAAAACATTATTAAATTATATTTAACAAACCAAACTCAAAAACATACTAAACTGTGTTTGAGTCTGCGAGAAATAAGGAGGCCTAATCAAACAACTACTACGAAGTTGGATACTGGTGAAATTCATCATTAAAAGTAAAAAGATTACAAAAGTACTGGGGAAGTAACTTTTTTACAGAGCTGTAAACAAATAAAGCAATTTGAAGTTGATTCACTTGGAAAACACTAAGAATACTTGCCTGAGCAAACAGTGGTTGGGAGGAATGTCTGCGATTTGCACAATATATTATTCTTAAAGCTCGCTTCTGAAGTTGAAAAATAGATTCCAGTTTGGTTTTCATATTTAGAGGAGAGAGAGAGAGAGAGAGAGAGAGAGAGAGAGAGAGAGAGAGAGAGAGAGAGAGAGAGAGAGAGAGAGAGAGAGAGAGAGAGAGTTATATATATACCAGTTTCATGTAAGAACTGAAAGTGTCAATCATAAATGCCTTATATATCAGCCACAACATTAAAAGCACTGAGAGGTTAGGTGAATAACATATTGTTACTATAGTCTACCTGTCAAGGGGTGTGATATATTTGGTAGCAAGACACTCAGTTCTAAATTTTCATGTGTTGGAAGCAGGAGAAATTTAAAAGGAAAAAAATCTAAATGACTTCTTTGACAAGGGCCAAATTCGGTGATGGCTAGATGACTGGGTCAGATCATCTCCAAAACTTTTTGGGGGGATGTTACCGAATATGCAGTGGGACCATTGGGTGCAAGGAAGGACATCCAGTGCACTGGGCAATGTCTGCTGGGAAACCTTAATAATGTGGATGTTACTTAGATTTTTACCACCTAAAGATTGGTGCATCCATGTTATTCCATTCATGGTAATGGTGTTCCATGATGGCAGTGGCCTCTTTCAGCATTCTGCCACACTCCAAAACATTTTCAGGAATGGTTTGAGGAACATTGTCAAGGAACATTGAGAAATGTTCAGCAGCACAAGGGGACCACGATATTAGGCAGGTGGTTTTAATGATGACAGAAAAACCATGTAAGATACTGAATGTTTTAGAATGTTTAGAATGTTTTTTTCTTCTTTTTTTCTGTTATTAGGACTGAACAGTGGTGATGGCATACAAATAAATGGCCACAAACAAATTACTCACATAATGAGACATTCTCAAGTGCCCTTGGCAATGTTCTTTGTGCTCTGGTATGAATCACAACTAAAAAATTCATACCAGAAAAAGTCACTGCAATTACTATTGATTCTTGTGGGAATGAAGACTGTCAGTATCTTATTTAAAAAGTACACTCTAAAAAAATTCTAGGTTGTTTGAACCCAAATTTGGGTCAAATATGGACAAACCCAAATGTTGGGTTAAAAATGCAATTAAAAAATGTACAGTTGAAAGTTGGGTTAAAATTTTAAATGACATTTTTAAACCAACATTTGGGTTTGTCCATATTTTTACCCAAATTTAGGTTCGACTAAACCACTATTTTTAGAGTCGTTAGGTCAGGTGGTATTAGGTTTGCTCAGTTTTACGTGCCAAATGTTTGGGTGAATTGTAGGTAAAGATTGCGTTCATTTCCTCTTTAGAACAAGAATGCACAGCGCCACCTCCAGGCAGGACAGACGATGACCAATGCTCCCTTTAAACACAAGAGGGCAGAAGAGTTCCACTTTTTAAACGCTGTGATTATGCTTGTGAAGTAAATTGTTTTCATGTCAAAAGCTGAAGAACACAAAATGTTGTTTAAGAAAATAACACTAATTTTATTACAATACTCTTTGGAAGGAAATTTGAAAAAGATTGCACTTTGCTATAACTTTCTTAACTGATGGTTAATGCATTTCTTAAACTTAAACCAAAGAGTATTTAAAATTAATTATCAGATTGTCCTACTCACCTATTCAGTGAGTTACAAATGAACTGACCCTGTAGTGCCAAATCATTGTGCCTCAGAGAAGCACTATTATTTCTCCATCTGTGTATTATTTTTAATCCAACTAACGTCAATTGAAACATCATGACACTCAATAACAGGAATGCAAGTTTTCTTTTTGTAAGAGAAAGTTTGGCAGTCAATGTGATGAGATTTCCATATGGAAGACCAGATTTAAGAGCAAATTCAATATTGTCCAAACAATTATGCAAGCAATGGAAGATTGTGGTTAATTCATAATTAACTTTAACTTACTCGTCATTTACATTTATCATGCACTGGACTTCAACCAATAAAATCTTTCTCATGTCTGACTTATTCTGAAAATCAATTAATTGAAGAAAATGCCTGAATCCAGTTTTGTGTATGTGTGTGTGCTCAAAACCATTACAGTTAACTGAATTGAAAACACATGTGGGGTAAACTGCTCTGTCTAATTTCTAACAGGCAATTTAAGTATCACGAAATGAGGAAAACATGCGCTTCTTCCTAGTAATATAGTCTAATACTAAAGAGAATTTTGCCAACTGTCTTAAAATAACCAATAATTATTTTTGAGTAGGATTATAAATTCTGCAGCTTTTTTTGTCATGTCTGCAAAATGGAGCAGCACATCAAACTCCTCTTGCATGAGTGCCAGCGCGCTACATTGCAGACAGTCAGATCACCTGCCCAAACAATTGCGTATTGCCCCAAGTAGTAGCCTAGCTGACCTGCCAGTTGGCCTACCAGAGAATGACACAATGCATGCATCACACTGAAATTACAAGTGACAACAGTTCCATCTTTATAGTTTCTTGAATTACTAGTACAAAACACAACCGGAGAAGATACAATTTAAACAGACCTCAGGGAGAAATTCTGACAGAGCATGATGTTCTCGTTTTATTCTAAAAGAACCTGGTCGAATATTTCTTGTAAAAACAAGTGTGAGAGTCATGTAATGTGATTCCTGAACTATAAAACGCCTTTATCAAAAGTATACAGTGAGAGCTAAATCATCTAGATTTAGCTGATAGGAAATACCTAATAGTGAGACTAAAGTTCTTTCAGGTCAAGTCCTGAATAAACCACAGGTGACAGTTGTCAAATACCTGTAATTCATGCTATGGTCCTTCATACTATCATTGAAGGATCTGTTAAGTCATTAGTCAATGTCAAGCGAGTGCAGCGACATCTACTCTCTCGGCAGCACTGTCCCTACATTCCATATACAATAGGTTGGCTATATAGGCCAACTACCTTACTCACACTAGGATACAGACAGCCAAAGGAGCAGAAGTGGTTTCCAGATGTTGACACAGACAGACAGTAATTGGAGTTTGTGATGGCTTCCAGCTGCCATGGAACACAGCCAGTGAATTCTCCAAAGGGAGTGAATGTTCTGTGCCATAACTCACACAGCAAGGTTTACAATAATAATAATAATAACATACTTTGCCATCTTGTGGGGAAAAAATTACATAGTGATTGCAATATTTTTTTCTCTCTCTTTTTTCAAACAAAAGCTCAGGTGAGATGCTTAGACCAAGAGCTGATAGAACTGACCAGAACACCTATGTCAATAATACTTTTAAACAGTACTAAAAATGTTGCATGTGAAATTACATTTTATTTTACACTTCAGGCATGCGCTTTTATTCAAAGCAACTTTTTTTAGTTCCATATGAAGTCAAAGCCATGACCTTGGTGCATCTAGTGTTATACTTTACTCTTTAGGCTACAGAAATGCTTATACAGGAATGCAAGCACACACTCACCTAAAGGATTATTAGGAACGCCATACTAATACTATGTTTGACCCCCTTTCGACTGCCCCAGATTCAACAAGGTGCTAAAAGCATTCTTTGGAAATGTTGGCCCATATTTATAGGATAGCATCTCTGCAGTTGATGGAGATTTGTGGGATGCACATCCAGGGCATGAAGCTCCCGTTCCACCACATCCCAAAGATGCTCTATTGGGTTGAGATCAGGTCATTTTAGTACAGTGAACTCATTGTCATGTTCAAGAAACCAAATGATTCAAGCTTGGTGCATTATCCTGCTGGAAGTAGCCATCAGAGGATGGGGACATGGTGGCCATAAAGGGATGGACATGGTCAGATACAATGCTCTTGTAGGCCGTGGCATTTAAACGATGCCTAATTGGCACTAAGGGGTCTAAAGTGTTCAAGAAAACACCCCCCACACCATTACACCACCACCAGCAGCCTGCACAGTGGTAACAAGGCATGATGGATCCATGTTTTCATTCTGTTTAAACCAAATTCTGACTCTACCATCTGAATGTCTCAACAGAAATCGAGACTCATCAGACCAGGCAACATTTTTCCAGTCTTCAACTGTCCAATTTTGGTGAGCTCTTGCAAATTTTAGTCTCTTTTTCCTATTTGTAGTGGAGATGAGTGGTACCCGGTAGGGTCTTCTCCTGTTGTAGCCCATCCGCCTCAAGGTTGTGGCTTCGCAAATGCTTTGCTGCATATCTCGGTTGTAACGAGTGGTTATTTCAGTCAAAGTTGCTCTTCTATCAGCTTGAATCAGTCGGCCCATTCTCCTCTAACATCAACAAGGCATTTTCGCACCACAGGACTGCCGCATACTGGATGTTTTTCCCTTTTCACACCAATCTTAGTAAACCCTAGAAATGGTTGTGCGTGAAAATCCCAGTAACTGAGCAGATTGTGAAATACTCAGACCAGCCCGTTCTTTCCCATTCTGACATTCAGTTTGGGGTTCAGGAGATTGTCTTGACCAGGACCACACCCCTAAATGCATTGAAGCAACTGCCATGTGATTGGTTGATTAGATAATTGCATTAATGAGAAATTGAACAGGTGTTCCTAATAATGCTTTAGGTGAGTGTATATTACCGGTTGATATTTACAATATGTCATGTTTAACATAATAACATGCAATCATACATTTATTCAAGTAAATGCTGATATGCTTCTCCAGATGGTAGGCTATTTTCAAAAATGTTTGTCATATTGCCAAGTTCAATATTTGAAGGATTTTCTCTCCAGTGGTTTCTAAAAAAGCATCTAGCATGACGCCTTTAAAAACACATCTGCTGTTTACTTGTCAAAAGAGACAGTGACTATTTGCTTAAGATCCCCCAATGATTGCAGTGCTGAAAATTCTCTTCTCAACACCTACTGATAAACACAAGACGACAACTAGACATGACAGTTGTATAGAGTTTATGGCAATGGGCATGTTTAATGTTTGATACTCTAAGACTGATGGGCTACACAATACTTTTCTTTATGACTTTAACATCCAAGTCACTGACCTGTCTGTAAGATCTGATGGGTTTCAAACATCACCTGGCCTGCAGCAATTTATGATGCTGTCATCAGATCTTGATTTTGCTAGAGTTAGACATGTTCCTGGGTCAACATATTTTGTTGATCCTGGAACAACATATATCTGAAATATGTCAGCCCTGTAAACCTAACCCCACTCATAACATTATCTCTAAATTCAGAGGGAGATGAATAACACTGATGTAGAAGCAGCTGGCTGGAAGCCTAAACTTGACCAAAACTGTAAACTTGTCTCTCAAATCTGATTGGTTGTTTGGAATGTTGTTTCAAGATCAACAATGTTAATGTTGCACTGACATCATGATCTGCGTGCTTGGCACACACACAGATAAAAATGCAACATTTAGTCATCCTCATGTCATTGCAAACATTTCTTTGTGAAGAACAAAGGGGGGTGCATAAAAATAAATGCTTCACATTCTTAAAATGTAACAAAAGTAGCATAACTACATTTGAACATCTAATGCCACATAAACTCCAAGTATAAAGGCTAACCAGATGTGTTATATTTAGTCATATCTCGCCAAATAAAATGGCCCACAGCATAAAAGCTAACCAGATGTTATATTTAGTCATTTGACTCGATGTAACACGTAAACCTGAAATGAATAAACACTTACAGTACCTCTACACCTTCTAATCTGGCCTACTTTACTGTGCACTGAACATGTGCCTTCACGATTACCACGGTGCCTTTGATTAATCACAAAACCCTGCGTTGTATCCTCACACATGGCAGTTTGAGGGGCAAATGGTTGAAAACCCTTAACATTGACACAGACCAGATGTTGGCAACATCCCCAGTTTTACTCTAAATGAAATGGCGGCAAAAAGCCAACAACCTGAGCTGCTTTCACTATGAAATTATATGTTTACAATAATGTGCTATTGCTGGGGCACAGGAGTGCAGTTTCTCAAGGAGCGGGAAAATGAAACCAGCTGTGAATAGTGAGGAACAGTTTGGGCATGGATAAAAAAAAAAAAAACATTCTGACGGGTAGACAGAAGACTCTTTTCATTAATGTGTCAAGTTTTAGATCTTTAGGGTTGTTTGATTCAGCCCTTATTATTTACCTTATGCACTTTCATGCCCAGCAAGTGCTCCTCAGGTGCTCTTTGGTCATTTCTGACCGAAAAATTTTCTGTTTTGAAATTTTAAAAATCACAGCTTCATCGGAATGTTTCGAACTTGGTGACTTTTACGACATTGGGTATGTGAACAAAAAAAAAATTGAGGTCATGATCCGAGCAGACTAAGTGGTCGTAAAAAAAATAGTCACACTTGTGCTCTTCTGTCAAAATTGACCGACCATAGGAAATGAATGGGAAATTGACGAAAAACACAAAAACTTTGAGAATTTTTGTGTGTACAATCTACAAATCGGCCATTATGCAGAAAAAAAGTGCTCAGCATTGAAGGGGTGGCACTTTAAAACATCAAGAGTGCATAACAGACTTACCCACCCCTACACACACACACACTTTTATACACAAAAACGCCAATAAATTGTGATTAAAGAAATCTGTTTGAATATTTAAAAATCACAGCTTCTTCAGAAAATTACAAAACTTGGTGACTTTTATGGCATTGGGTATGTGAACACACACACAAAAATGAGGTCATGATTCAAGCAATTTAAGTCGTCGTAAAAAAATTAGTCACACTTTTGCTCTTCTGTCAAAAATGACCGACCCATTGGAAATGAATGGGAAATTAAAAAAATAATAATAATTCTCTGAATTTTTGTATGTACAATCTACAAATCGGCCACAATTCTCAGAAAAAGTACACCGCAGGAAAGGGGTGACACTCTACAACATCTAGAGTGCAAAACAGACACACCCACCAACACACACACACATACAAACACTTTTATACACATACACACCAATACATTTTGATTACAAAAAGTATGTTTTGAATTTTTAAATCACAGCTTCATCACAATGTTACGAAACTTGTATGGCATTATGTATGTGAAATAGTCACACTTGTGGTCTTTGGTCAAAAATGACCCCCATAGGAAATGAATGGGAAATTGTAAAAAAAAAATGTGAATTTTTGTTTTTTTGTCAATTTGTTTTATAAGAAATAGTTTTTGAGATTGTTTCAACTATATATTCAAATCCAAACAAAAAAAAATGTGAACAAAAATGTGATAAACACTGGGGAATTCACATGCCTCTCCATAGAGAGCTGTACATGCCATCTAGTGGTGGTTACACCATGATTCTACGCATTTTCTCTATACTGTCTGAATATACTGTAAGTTTCAGAACTGAAAACATCCTTGTTAGTCCAATAAAAGCTTTTATTGACACCAGCCTCAGCAAAAAACTCGTTTTTCAAATTGGGGAACTATGACGTCAAAGAGGATAAAACACCAGCCCCACAGATGAAGATCAACGCCTACTTCAACACTGCCGGTTTAGCCCCGCCCACCGACTTCATGCATTACACGCAGAGCCAAATAACATAGATGCCTACCTCGTGATGACAAACTGGATCGAGCTACCGAGCAATACAAAATATTTTGCAGTACCTAGTCGTGGAAGATGACTATCACTGCATGTGGTTCCTCTGGATTCCAATAGGACGGCATGGGTAAACTTTATTTTTAATGACGTTCCAGCTGATGAGGTAAAACACTGTCCGTCTAACTATCAACTATCGTCCTATCTCACTTATAAATGTCGACATAAAAATTATTAGCAAAGCATTAGCCCATAGAATTGAACAAATTATACCGTATATAATCCATCCTGATCAGACCGGCTTCATAAAAGGTAGACATGCATCTAATAATACCCGCAGATTATACAATTTAATGCACTACTCATCAATACAACAGAAAGATACTCTCATTGCCACATTAGACGCCGAAAAAGCTTTTGATAGGGTCAACTGGAAATTTTTATTCACCACGTTACAAAAATTCGGCTTTGGAGAGTCATTTATTAACTGGATTAAGATTTTATACACATCACCATCGGCCACAGTCACAACGAACGGACTAACATCACAAAGCTTCACACTGCACAGGGGGATCGAGGCAGGGATGTCCACTCTCTCCATCTCTATTCACAATTTTTATTGAACCTTTAGCAGCAGCTATCCGTCAAAACCCAGCAATCAAAGGTATTGAAACACCACAACAAACACATAAAATTTCACTTTATGCAGACGATATCTTATTATACATACAAGAACCCCTAGCATCTACTCAAGAAATAATTCAAACAATCCAGTCCTTCTCAAAAATATCCGATTATGCAATAAACTGGAATAAATCTTCCATCCTCCCTTTACATAAAACCAAATGGGATGTGGCACCCCATCAATCACCAATACCTATATGTCATGATCACATCACTTACTTAGGCATTAGGATTTCCACCAGACTGTCAGAGTTGGTAACACTCAACTTCACACCACTGCTAAAAAAAATAGAAGACGATTTGCTCAGGTGGCTCAACCTCCCAATCTCCATAATCGGCAGGATAGCAGCAATAAAAATGACGATTCTACCAAAAATTAATTACCTATTCTCAATGATTCCAACCCACCCTACACTCAATTGGTTTAAATCACTAGACTCCATTATAACTCGCTTCTACTGGAAAAATAAAACGCTACGGATAAAACTCACCACACTACAAAAAAGTAAAGTTCAAGGAGGACTAGAAGCACCAAATTTCCAATATTACTCTATGGCTAACCAACTGCAATACATATACAAATGGATTCACCCCACCCAATCTGATATTATATGGCTAGATATAGAACAATCATTATGTAAAGAATTAAATATAGCTGACATACCATTTCTCACCAAATCAATTAAACAACACACATGTTTTAAGGCATTAACTATAGCCACCACTCTGACAGCCTGGTGGAAATTTCACCAAATCACAAATTCTACATTAGCTCCATCTAACCTCACCCCACTATGGAACAACCGTGACTTTATAAGCAATAAAAAAACATTGAATTTTCACACATGGGCGAAAAAGGGTATCACCCACATTAAGCATATTTTCACTTCCAACACATTTAAACCATTTCCACAACTGGCCCAGGAGTATGGCATCGGGAACAACGAATTTTTAAAATACCTACAAATCAGATCTTCTGTCCTGACAAAAATAAACATCAGAGACACAAATTTAGAACTTCCACCGGCAATATCAGACTTGGTCAACATTTCCTCCCCAAAGAAACTTCTCTCTAAAATATACAAAATGATTTCAAACCAACCTCAGACCATATACTTACCAACAATAAAATGGGAAAACGATCTTTCAATAGCCCCGGATGCCAACTTCTGGACCCAAATCTGTAAAAACATCTATCACATGACCAAAAATGCGAATCTTCAATTAATACAATACAAAATACTGCACAGAACACATTACACAGGCAATAGATTAGCTAAAATGGGTTTCACATCAGAAGTTTGCACACATTGCAATCAAAATTCTACAGATACATACATTCATGCAACCTGGCACTGCACTCCAATCAAACACTTTTGGGAAGAGGTCACACAGGCACTATCCACTATAGTTGGTTGCCACATCCCACTATCGCCTTCCCTTTGCTTGCTGGGGGACCTCACAATAATCACTGATAAAACTATAAACTCTAAAATACTCCTCATAGCTCTAACCATCGCCAAGAAAACTATCCTCATGAACTGGAAAACTCGAAATAAACTACACATTAACATTTGGAAGAATCTTATAACAGACTTCATTGCAATGGAACACGTATCTCCCCTTCATAATTACACATCTGAAACTGACTCCTGCCGCCCAACACTTTCTGACCTCTTACAGCTATGAATCCTTTCTCTGTTCTCAACTCCGACTCCTCCCACCTGCTTAATCAACCCACGAATATTCATTTTAGTTGTTTGAACTTGTTTCTGCCATCATTGTTACTATTATCTTCACTGTTACTGTTATGATTACTATTTTCATTTGTATTTTTTTGATATAATTGCTATTATTTCTATCTTTTGCTTTCACCATTGCGATCACCACTGCCATCATCATTAGCATTTATTATTAATATAAACATTATTATTATTATTATTATTATTACTACGATTATAATCATCAATATTGCCATTGTCAATGCTGTATTGGAATTAAGTGTCATTATCATCACTACTGCAATAATTTCCCCCTATCTTTTCATGGGTTTTTAATGCACCACAACAAAGAATAGGGAACAAAATATATAAATAAATAAATAAATAAATAAATAAATAAATAAATAAATAAAACGGAATTTGTATACATGAAAAACCTCACAAACACCAGGGCAGGCAAGACAGGCAAGAAGTGGTTTCAGCGGGATAGCATCTCTATCCCAAGTTGAGACACTCTCGCACTGTACTCCCTCTTTTAATGCACTTTAGACGCTACACATAACACACACAAAAATTAATAAATAATAATAATAATAATTAGGATAAGATAGGGACTGAAGAGATGTGGGGGAATGTTATCATTTATTATATTATTTTTATCTTATTATATCATCTTATATTTTGTGCAGGGTTGACAATGGCAATTAGGAGAAAGGATGGAAATATAAATAGACATACAATATTGGCAATATGGTGGTAGTGGGGAGTAGGGGTGGTGAGGGTAATGACAATGGTAACAAAATAATAAATGGTTACTTTGTTTACGCATACACACACATACACATACCCACACTCACACCCACTCACATACACACTTCGATCAAACACTTAAATCACTTCTTTGCTCTTATGTCACTTCTGGAATTATGGAATTACAAGATTGTTCACTATTGCACTATGTTGGTTTGTATGTATGTCTGAATGTTTAATAAAAAAATAAAATAAAAAAAAAACACTGTCCGTCTGTTCGCTTCATTTCACTGAGGATTGTTTTGTAAACAAGATTGGATTTGCAGACAGATTAAGATTAAAGAACGGTGCTGTGCCGTCTATATTGGATCTGACAGGAATGGTGCAACACACGGAACTCTGGGTCGAACATGTATGGGCGAATCATTCCGGTTGCCATTTTACAACATTGGACGTTTTCAAAACAATTTCCCCCAAGTGCATCGACGGGTGAGTTGAAACTCATTATAATATGCAAAACTGTTATCCACTCAGCAGAGGGCGTTTACTTACAAGTCTTCAGTGCGAGACGCCAATACAAACCTAGCATTTTTCAGCTAGGCTCAAAACTAGGGTACAAAATAGCCTATTACTTATTCCTTTTGATGCTTTTGAATGCAAAAACCAAGCAAACATCATACATTGACCTCAGACAACAATATAATAAAATTTAAAAAGCTAGTTCATGACCGCTTTAATGTTTTTAAACATTAAAGTTTAGTATCACACCAAATTTATTGGTTATACTTTATTTCGACAGTCCAATTTAGACATTCCAATAAGTAACAATCAACTAGACGTCAATTAACTCTCATTAATTTGTAACTACATGTCAACTAACTCTCTCTATTAGTAGACTGTTAGGTAAGGGTTAGCAGAATAAGTTGACGTACTTGTAGTTGCTTATTTAGAATGTCTGGACCATCAAAATAAAGTGTTAGCAGATATTAAGCAGACACACTCTAATTACTGTTAGTTGACATGTCTAAAGTGGACTATCGAGAAAGAAAGTGATACCTAATCATGTGAACGTGTATTTTTTCATGGCTATAGAGGGAATGCATTGACGTCATTTTCCCGCCGGAACAACCCCCTCAGCCTGACTGACTGGATTTAATAGGGGAAACTGCGAAAATGTGACTAAAACGAACAATTTTATCAATTTAAACTAAATGTTGGACTCAAAATAGTGTTCCTTACAACTTACTAAAGATCCAGTGATTCCATGGACAGGAATCGTGTCGCCTGACATTTATGTTTGCCTGATTTCAACGCAGGGGAAATAAAAGCAATATAGACGGTAAACATAAAGCAAATTTGCCTGTGAACGCTTTATGTAAATACAATTTAGGTCTAAATTCGGGTGATCACTTATATCAGAGTTATATAGCATATCATCATATTGTCCAGCCCTAAAACTGTATAGTTTTTTAATTTTTTTTGGTCACTGTTTATTAAGAAACATCCAATAATGCAGAATATGCAATGATAAATATATAATTGATGAGTTGTTAATATATAATATAACAATACAAAATATATGGGTATGGTTTTATATAGCTAAATTCAGCATATTGACACAAATGATAACTGCAGATCCAGTTATTTCCAGTTGTTTCTGTGAATTGCAGCGATCCATTTGCTCCTCTTTCTATAGCAGTCTGTAAAAATATACCTCCAATTTTTTTGTCAAATTTAGTTGTACAGTCAATCGCAAAACTCTTTCCCACTTTATATGTGCTGTGTTTGTTTTTTGCGGCATTCACTGCTGAAAACACATACAGCCGCTCAGTCTTTTTGCCACCTCACTGTGAGGAACTGCAGGCACGTGACCGGACGGTGACGTCACGCGCATTCCTCTATACAGTTCACTTATTGTACACGTGGTATTGGACTCATTTCCATTATATCCCAAGATATTCCTTTAATAGTGCTTCTGGTACCAAGTAAAAAGAAAAAGAAAAAAGTACATGGAAAAAAACCTGGGTTATATAATGTATTTGCTCAAAGAGCTCTTGGATCCAAAACAATAAAGAGAAGAAGAAAACACTGCCCTGAAATGAAGAGAACAAAATAAAATCAGCACTCATCTCTGTGATGGAACCTAAGCAACATAAACAGTAACATATTACCTTCTTCCATTTCTGTCTTCAGTGCCATTACATAATGTCACAGTCATCCACCGCTTCAGATTCAATTAATTCTCCAGAGCGAGTAAGGGTCAGTTTGCCTCTAGCAATCGGGTGTTAAGTGCCTTGCTCAGTGCGAGTGAACTCTCTACCAGCTCTGCCGTGGCATCGGCCACTTTTCCTAGCATCGATCCCACATCTTTAGTGCTTGAATCCTGTATATTGACATATGGTTATTATCATTTGATATGTGAGATCATATGGAGAGGCCTCTGCATGGTCATCCTTAAAAATGTGAGTCCCATGCAAACGTATCAAAAGCTTGGAGAGTGAAGTATTTCCAAAACAAAACAGACATGGACACTAACATAACAGTGTAGTTCTAATGTTTTAAGAGCTGTGCCGTAGGAAAATGTCTCACCTCGGCGTCTGAGGACCTAACCTTTCAGATCCTCTCTGTATGTTTGGAAAGAGAGCGCCGGAGAAGGAGACTTGCGTGCTTTGCTCCAAGTCTTGAGTTAGCCTCACTAATTACTGCGAATAAAAGCGCCTTTTTACTAAACAGTAACCTGAGTGCTCTGCTGGGAGAATTTTCCTGTAAGTAGCTCTCAGGAAGAGCAATCAAAGACTTGGAGAAACAAGAGGGGGAGTTACAAGAAAGTAAATCTCAAGTTCAAGATCACTGCGTCTCTGCAGGAAAAATAGCACAAGGAAAAAGAGAAAGTATGATTGATGGTTCCTTACATACGCAGAGTGCAAAAGGGATGAGGATATCTGAACAGTTTTAAAGGAGGAATATTTGAAAATCCTCACATTTTTATATTTATAACTCGAGTCACCTGGGGGCCACTTAGGTTTTTCGTTAGGGAACCAGAGGAACACTTGTTACACATACAAATGGTTTTGCAAATTATATTTAACAATATTCAGTTATAAGCGCAGTTAAATGTAGTGCACTCAAAATATATTTTTAATAATAAAATGATACTATTATTATATAATGATTTTTAAGCTATATATATATAATTAGAATAATTCATTTAATTAATATTCCATCATTTGGGGAATTTATTTATTTTAATTCACAAAAATAAATACTTATAAAATAATAAGCTTTAAATTTCTGATTTTATATATATACTCAAAAATTGGCCACATTCACCTTTATTATTATTATTATTATTATTATTATTATTATTATTATTCACCTTTTATCACCTTACCATTATTATTATTAAATATAGCAAATGATAGGGTACCAAAATTATAGGATATTACTTTAAAAGTGTCTGGACATTAAATTGCATAAATAAAACAAAAAAAACAAACAAACAAACAAACAAAAATGTAACCTTAAACCCTAATAATAAATAATTTAATATCCAAAATGGTAGATTTTTTTACAAACTAATATTTTATACTTTTATATTATTAATTAACAAACAAAAAATACTAATAATATCCAGTTACCAAACTAAAGGACTAACATTAAATGTAGGTCAGACAGTGTAAACTTTTTATCATTACATTAGTTTTGGTGACACAGTTATTATATTAAATATACACAGACTGTTAATATACAGACAGTGTCATTGTTACATGTTACATGTACTCACCATAGTAATAACAGTAAATTATGCATAATTACATGCAACTAACCCTCAATCAAATCCTAAACCTAACCATAAGTACATGTTATTAATTATTACTGCCACAGTCTCCGTCTGCACTGTCCTGTCTTGTCATCGGCACTACACTTCCCATGATCCTCTTGTCTCCACACCTGAACTCACTCCCTCATCAGCCTCCCAGTCAGCGTCCTGTTCATCTGTTTCACCTGTTTTCCACCAATTATGTTTGATTCCTTCGATTCCAATGTTAACGTTACCAGTGATTTGTGAGTGTTCTATCTGTACCCGTTTGCTATTTTGAATTGTTTCAGTAAAGTTATTGATTTGGAGCCTTCCCTCGTCATCCATCTTCTTCTTCTGCCTGCACTGCATACACCGTGACAGATTGACTGACCAAATTCGCGATGGATCTTCCCACCGTCGCTCTCCTATGTTTGGATCAAGAGGACCGTTCCCTGGAATCCCACACCAGGGATTTTTTAGATTTGGCGTGCCTCACGCACTATTCTGACCGCTCGCTGAGCCTCTTCTACATCTCCAGCCTCAGCGAGCTGTCCCGGGCACGCCTCCCAGGGAACGGTCCCGAAGATTTTGCTGCCTGCGTGGAGTGGGTGTTAATGGGTGCATAATGAATCGTCTTTCACCATCGATGACGGCACCAGCCCCACTCCCGCGCCAGAGTTCTCCTCTCCGCTGGTCCCGCCCAGCCCTGTCCAGCCAGTCCCAGCCATCATCATGCCTCCAATCCTCCACCCCTCTCCGCTGGTTCCGTCCAGCACGGCTGAGCCCGAGCCGCCTCTCCGCTGGTTCCGTCCAGCACGGCCGAGCCAGAGCCCGAGCCCTCCTCTCCGCTGGCTCCCGTCCAGCACGGCCGAGCTCGAGCCGCCCCTCTCCGCTGGGCTTCCGTCCAGCACGGCCGAGCCCGAGCCGCTCTCCCCCGCTGAGTTCCGTCCCAGCACGGCCGAGCCCGAGCCCTTCTCTCCGTTGGTCCCGTCCAGCACAGCCGAGCCCGAGCCCCTCTCTCCGCTGGTCCCGTCCAGCATGGCTCGAGCCCGAGCCGCCCTCTCCGCTGGTTCTGCCCAGCCCTGTCCAGCCCGCACTAAAGACAGTCCAGCCTGCACC
Source organism: Hybognathus amarus (assembly GCA_030378365.1). NCBI lineage: Eukaryota > Metazoa > Chordata > Actinopteri > Cypriniformes > Leuciscidae > Hybognathus > Hybognathus amarus. The sequence goes on along the minus strand of JAQIUQ010001267.1, from coordinate 437,328 downwards.
AGAGACCGTCCAGCCCGCACTAGAGACCGTCCAGCCTGCACCAGAGACTGTCCTGAAAGACAGTCCAGCCTGCACCAGAGACTGTCCTAAAGACAGTCCAGCCTGCACAAGAGACCGTCCAGCCTGAACCAGAGACTGTCCAGCCCGCACTAGAGATCGTCCAGCCCGCACCAGAGACCGTCCAGCCTGCACCAGAGACCGTCCAGCCTGCACCAGAGGCCGTTCCGCCTGCACCAGAGGCCGTTCCGCCTGCACCAGAGACCGTCCAGCCAGAGCCCGAGACCGCCCAGCCGGAGCCGGAGACCATGGACCCACCCAGCCTCCCTCTCCCACCTCCTCAGAACCTCCACGCCTTCCCCGTGCCTCCAGCACCTCCAGCACTGCCTGGCAGCCCCACGGCTTCCCCGGAGTGTTTTGAGGAGGTGACATCGTCGTGGGTCTGCCTGCCACCAATGCCATCAGGATCAGGGGATCCCCGGTCACCTCCTCGAACCTCCTTGACCCGGACTCTGCCACAGCCCTTCGCTCCATCACCTCCGACCTGGGCTATTACCTCCCTCAGCTCCTCCATGGCCCCTCAGCCCACAAGTTCCTCCAGGCTTCCTCATCCCCCCGGTTCCCCCTTGGTCCCTCATCGACCCGCCCTCGCCCTGGGACTACCCTCCTCTGGCTGCGCCTCGTCGCTCCTTCCTTCGGGCTCGGTTGGGCTCTTCGCTCCCTCCGGGTCCACCTTGGTCCTCGGTCGCTCTGGCTCCACTGCGGTCCTCGGGATCCCCGTCCTCGCCTCGGCTGCCGGCGCCGTCGGTGTCGCCATGTCCCTCCAGCCCGTGGACATCGCCATGTCTCGTCGGCTCTGTGGGATCGCCCTGGTCTCCTCGGTCCCCCGCTCCGCCGCCATCGGTCAGCGCCCTGGAGTCGGCGGTCCTGCCTCCTCCATGGCTCCTCCCTCCGTCGTCTCCACCACGGACGCCTGAGGGTCCTTCTGCGCCGCCCGGGTCTCGCCCTCAGCCTGCTCCGCCCTGGTCTCACCCTCAGCCTGCTCCGGCCCGGACGCCCGAGGGTCCCACAGCTCCGCCCTGGCCACGTCCACAGCCTGCTCCACCCTGGACGCCCGAGGGTCCCACAGCTCCGCCCTGGCCACGTCCACAGCCTGCTCCACCCTGGGCGCCTGAGGGTCCCACAGCTCCGCCCTGGTCACGCCCTCAACCTGCTTCACCCTGGCCACGCCCCACTCCGCCTTCTGTTCCTCCTCCCTCCTCTGTTCCACGCCGTGAGGCCACGCCTCTCGGGAGGGGGAGTTCTGTCACAGTCTCCGTCTGCACCGTCTGTCTTGTCATCGGCACTACACTTCCCATAATCCTCTTGTCTCCACACCTGAACTCACTCCCTCATCAGCCTCTCAGTCAGCGTCCTGTTTATCTGTTTCACCTGTTTTCCACCAATTATGTTTGATTCCTCTGTGTATTTAGTTCTCCTGTTTCAGTCAGTCTTTGTCAGTCAATGTTAACGTTACCAGTGATTTGTGAGTGTTCTATCTGTACCCGTTTGCTATTTTGAATTGTTTCAGTAAAGTTATTGATTTGGAGCCTTCCCTCGTCATGCGTCTTCTTCTTCTGCCTGCACTGCATACACCGTGACAATTACTCAGTATTTCAATGTATAATTACCTCATTTGAGACACCTCAAAGTGTAACCTTATTTTTTATTAAAAAAAAACTAGATTTAAGTATAAAATATTCATGCTTGGCAGGCCTTATGCAACTGTTTTGGGTCTAATTTGGTAGTTTGAGACTCAATCTGATGATCAACAAACTTTACACTATCAAACACTCGTCTTTCACAAACACACGCATTGCATCCATCTTTGCACATTACCTGTGGTATGAAACAGGTTTCATAGAAATGTTAAGCATTCATCCCTATAAATCAAGATTTCCCATTCAGAGGATAGAAAGACAGTATCATAGTCTGACTCTACTCTGACATGTAAATCAAAAATCCTGAGTGAGGGGGTTGCTGACGGGTTCTGGGGGCGAATGTGTTTTAAAACCCTCGTCACGTAGTCCTCAAAACACTAACAGCTTCATTCGCTATCCAAATTGCTGCAAGTCAGGCTGTCACCGTAGCAACCGCAGCTGCTACCCTGCCAGTTGCCAATCATAAAAAATAGCATCCTTTGCATCCATCCTGCGACATATATGCACATTGTGAAGCGTAACCCAAATAGTAAGTGGTGCTTTGAGGAATAATAGTAGATGGGAGGGAGTCAAGAGGGAGGGGTGGCTACATTCAAGCTGAGGTAATTACAGGCAGATGGAGAGGAAGTGATTTGCTATAGAATATTTCTTCTTTCTTCAGGGATTTTCAATCGGTTTGATGCGATATGTGAATGCAGGAAGACCGTTTCTGTCCAAAGTCTTGAATCTAAAGAAATGCACGCATAGAAAAAAAAAATAATAATAATGAGAGGCAATGGGTCACATTTCACAGTTTGACCATCTGCAGCGAAGAAGGTTTATATAGCCCATACAGAGTCACAATTTACTTCAATTATACCATAATTTACAGATACTTACTTGCATACTGTAAAATATGCTATTTCAAATATATGCTATTATTATGCATGTTATATTTTATATATATATATATATATATATATATATATATATATATATATATATATATATATATATATATATATATATATATATGTTATAAGTAAAAAAAAATTTCAAAAATAAATAATTAATTTATTTTTAATTATTTTATTAAAAATAAAATATTTCTTAAGGAAATGCAGTGTATTTTGAAAATTTAAATAGTTTAAACCTTGAAATGCAAAAATATTATAAAATGCACTTCAAGAGGCGCTTCAAAATATTTTCAAACCTAAAATTAATTTAATGTAAATGCAAAATGTAAATATATATTGTCCAATATAATTAATAATTAGGGAATCCAAAAAAGCAATATTTTGGACATTAGAATATATTTACATGTGAAAAACTTGAATAATGAATAATTGAATTATGGTGAAAATGAATTATTTTCAAAATTGCTTGCTATGTTTTATTGTGCAGGAAGATCAGTTGTAACAAATCCCGAAGTCTAATTCCTAATAGCATATTAGGAATGACATGTCAGTGTCAAGATGTTGACAGCATGCACATCCAGTGAAGTACAGTTAGGGGACAGACAATGTCATTGACTTGTTTATTTTCTCTTTTTATAGGTATGTCAAGCCCTCACATAATTAGGGGTAACATGGCTGCGCTGTGAGCGACGCATAGCAGTAGTGCCACAGATGAGTCACGCCAACATGATTCACACAAACAACTCTCGTTATCATCTGCACCCCATTACCTCTAATAGCCAGACCCCTGTCATCTGTTTTCCATTACAAAGAACAATTATGACTTTTCAACAGAATTTACAGTCTCAAAATTTCCGCACTGCACATAATATTGACGAAATGTTGTGGCGTTGTTGATGTACACATTCACTAGCCTGACTTGAAACATTTTATTCTAGCCAAGTGGAGCCCTGGAATATTTGGGCAGTTCACCCAGCTGCCATGGCAACAGGAATTTTTTACAGAGGCACAGGCCTATGGTTAGATGCTTTTCACTTTGCCTTCACCAACCAACGGCTGGGATTTGGGCCAATCCGTTTATCTGTACTATGCAGAGTTGTAATAATGCAGTGAGAGGGAATGAGGTGTAGAGCTTGATGAGCTGGGATTCCCTCTCCTAAAATGCTCACTGACACCAATTACATGTATAGAAGACAACCTTGCTAGATTTGAAAGGTAAAAAGAACAAACATTGAGGGAAAAAGAGATTTTTTGAAGTGAAAACAACAACAACCATTTAGAAATCAATGCAGTTACACTGCAGTTACAGTACAGTTTAGGGTTATTAAGTTTTTTTAATGTTTTTTAAAACAAGGGCTTTTCACACTTGAAATAGTTAACCCTGGATCATTACAACTTACTTGGTTATCTTCACGTTACAAATTGCTCACATTTACCCGGGGTTAACAATTAATCCTGGGTAATTATAAGCTGACATTTAAGCAAGTCAAGTCGATTCCTGCACAGGATCAAGTTAAGTCACAGTAACAAGTAGAGTTTGGTCTCAACTTTACAATTTTTTCCCTCAGAAATTATGAACTTTCTTAATTATACATTTATACCATTATATTAATAGTAATAATAATATAATTTATCATAGTTCGTATTTATAATTATTAAAATTCTGAATTATTGTTATAATAATTCTAAGAAAAATGTTGACGATAAAACAGATGAAGATAAATTCACAAGTGTGATGCATTAATTATACTGGTTTAGAGTAAACTTTGCTTATATATTCTTTTTTAATGAAATATCAACTACAAGGAAATTAACTTTCCAATTACATGCCAACATCTGACCCCTTACATTTATACCTAATATCTAACCGTAGTAAATGTATATGTAATATTAGGGTGAATGCATTTAAACTGCAATTATAACTTAATAATTTTTAGTTTTAGTTTTAATTAGGCCTATGAAATTAAAACAGCCACTAGGTGGCGGCAAATTGCTGTCTTGATGAATGAGTCATAGAAGCATTCATTCAACTGATTCATACAAAATGTAAAGTTATGCATATGACTACTGTTTCAAGAAGGAGGGAAAAGTGGTAAAACCCATGAATATGAGATATCGTGCTCTTGTGCCAATTGCTGAAGACATGTTTATTCATGCCTGAAAGGCCAATGACACATGATGACGTTGGCTGAAACAGATACTCACAGCATTTAAATACAGTCATGCATGCATCATCCCCTTTGTTCAGTCCAGCTCTTAAAGGGTTCAGTTCACCCAAAAAATAAAATTCTGTCAGCATTTACTCATCCTCATGTTGTTCCAACCCCGTAAGACATTCGTTCATCTTTGGAACACAAATTAAGATATTTTTGATGAAATCTGAGAGTTTGATCACCCGTCTAGTTCATAGGCTTCTTGAGGAATTGAAATTTGCCGGCCTTGAAAAGTTATCAAAGACATCGTTAAAATAGTCCAAGTGACTACAGTGGCTCAATCTTAACTTTATCAAGTAACAAGAATACTTTTTGTGCGCAAAAACAAACATAAATAATTACTTTATTTCAACTATTCATTTCCTTCCTTTGGACCTCTAGTCAGTTAAACGTCACACGTAGGCTCACTATTGGCCGACACTGATCATGTTTGTGATGTGTTTGACGTACAACAGATCATATACATAGTTAAACTCGAGGCCAAGAACGAAGGGAAATGAAATAGTCTGAAATAATGTTGTTGGGGGTTTTTTTGTGTTTTTTTTTTTGCACAAAAAAGTGTTCTCGTCGTTCGAGTAAACTTAAGATTGAGCCACTGTAGTCACTTGGACTATCGATGTCTTCGAGACCAGCAAGTTTCAATCTCTCAAGAAGCCTATGGACTAGTATGGAGGAGTGATCCAGCTCTCAGATTTCATCAAAAATATCTTAATTTGTGTTCCGAAGACTGAACGAGATCTTACGAGGTTGACGGGTTTGGAACAACATGAGGGAGAGTAAATATAGACAGAATTTTCATTTTTGGGTGAACTATCCCTTCAACCAAGTCTCCGACTACACAGGGCTCAGAGGTACCTTGTTTCCCTCCTTCTGGGAACAGTAGTCATATGCATTACTCATAAGCCCAACTGGCAGCCTCACAGAAGTCTTTAACCATGCCCATGACGTTTCCATGCCCCTCGGAGAGTGCCCACACCTCTGCAGGCAGAACCAACAATGTATATGGTATAGACATAGATTTCGACAATCCAATGCGAAAGACGTTACTTAGAAAGCAGCTTCCAATTGGAGTTTCCATTTCTGGAGTAGGAAAACATGATCAAAAGCTGGTCAGACGAGTGCATAGCCTGAATCTGCTCAAAGTGCCTGAAAACTTAGGCAACGCTTCCTTTTACAGTCCAGTTACCAATGTAAATACTATTTACTTATTTTAGTAACTACAGTTACTGGGTAATAACTAGTACTAACCCTGAACCTACCCTAAACCTAACCCTGTTCCATGTACTTACCTTATATTAGCCAGTACTTTCTAGGTAAGTACACAGTAAGTACCCTGTAAGTACTGTACTGTAAAAGGAAGCATTACCAAAACTTAAACTTATAAGCACTGCACATTGAGTATGTGTGAAATGAGCGTAAAGCACATGTAATAAAGAGAGCATCCTGATTGGCCGATTCATAAAAATCGAGAATCGAATCTCTGACCTAAGAATCGAAATGGAATGGAATCGAGACACATTGGAGAATCGTGACACCCCTACTTACTACATGTTGTAACCCTGCCCAGGGGCAGTCCTTCGGTCAACAGATTCAGGTTTCAGAGGAGATCAGGGCCTTAACGCACAATGGCGCTATCGATGTATGCTTAAATGTCATATGGCTTACATAATGCTTCGGAAAGTCGAGTGCCGGAACCTAAGCACAAAGGTGACCCAGCCATACTATCGCTAGTGAGGCAATCTAACACAGTCTCATCCCAAGACATCATATAACTGACGTCTTGGGACGTCTTTTGACCAAACGTCAATATCCGCCTTTTTAGGGTCCCCTTAAACGTCGGTTATATGACGATCCTGGACGTCATACAACTGACGCTTTACCTTTAACGTCAGTTAGGTGACGGGGTAGGTTTAGGTCTGGGGTAGGGTTAGGATCCAATAACGTCATCTAACCGACGTTTAAAGGGATCCTAAAAAGGCGGATATTGATGTATGGTCAAAAGACGTTCCAAGACATCAGTTATATGACATCTTGGGATGAGACTGCGCTGGACAATGAGCCCCATCAGTCTCAATACTGTAAGAATAAAACGTGTGAACCTCCCCAATTAAAACTGAGCCAGACAGCTGTGGAAATCCTCTGCCCTCTGTTCAGCTCTGAATCCATCTCCAGACTCGAGATATAACATCCGCTGACTCTGGGCCAGCGAGCCCCTTTTGAGATTTATCAGGAATCCCAGAGCTTGTAAATGTAAAACAAGTACATGTGTTTGTAACTGCTTGTTCCTTGCTGTCTGCACCCAGGAGCAGTTCGGGCCAAATAGGCGAACAATATTATGCTCTAATGGCACAGCAGAGCCAACATCGCTAATAAACATCTTGTAGATAGTAGCGGTGCTAGACCTAAAACAAAATCTAAACAAGAAACCGCTTGAAAGAAATCACAAGAAATTGTTTTGCCAGATCAACAACTTAAGGCCTTGTATGCTGAACACACATTTGTTCTATTGACAACATGCTTAAACTTACTTGTACCCACTGTCTTGCAGGGTCACTTCTACCACTTCTGGATAGATCGCAGGCGAGTTCTCTCCACAGTTTTACAGGAGTCAAGTAACCCACGAGTTTTCCTCACCTGGATAAAGTGAGACAGAATCATCATCCTGACAGTCAAAGTTTTGTTCAAACTCAGAGACGCCAGAGCAACCTTGTTGTGAACACTACACCAACACTCCTTGGCCTCCAAACGATTATCCCAACTCTCCGTAGCCTCCAAACATGGCGATCGCCGCTTCTGGATTAGCACCCAAAGACAGGAGTGGCTCACTCCACGATGCTCGAGTGGGTAACGATAGAGCTGCCGCAGTGCACACATGCATCGTGTTCGAAGAGATCTAGCCTAAGGTGGACAATTGTGAGCACAATCCAGGTATCAAACTTAAATATGTGCTAAAAACTTTCCCTTAGTTTTCAACAAGAATTACCAAAGTGCACTAATGTGTGTCACTTAGGGGCAGTTTACACCTGGCCACTTCATGCGTTTTCTGTGATCGAATAGCTATCCGATCGTGAAAAGACCAGGTGTAAATGCCCCCCAAAACGCATTCGAGACGGATTTGAATCCGATCGCTCAAACCACTTCAGAAGGTGGTCTGGGCCACATTCCAGACGAAACTGGACATGTGTAAATGCATCTGGTTCTTGAAACCACATATGTAAATGTTACTACTCCCAAAAATGCTTAAAAATAAACGCGTGAGAGCGTGTTATAGGCCGTATGCAAAAACACATTTATGTGACCAGGTATAAATGAAATCGTTTTGATAAATCAGACAGCTATCCAATCTGCAAAACGCATGAACTGGCCAGGTGTAAACAGCCCCTTAGATTTTTCTTGCAAAAATATGACATGATAGTGTTCTAGCAGCACAGCGAAGAGCTGAAGAACTGAGGGGAATGACCAGCCCGTCTTATCCCAAGGCGACATAGACTGACACTTTCCGTCTACACCCAATGCACATGGCACCCTTTAGCATCAACATGAGACGCAGATATATATGGGCCAGAAGGCGCCTCCTAGTGGTGTAACCCTAACACTACCCCAGAACTAAACCTACCATAACCTAACAAATCTCTGTGCATGTTATATTGACGTTAAAGTAACACTATGTAGTTTATCAACCTTCATAATCTATTTCCAAGACCCTTGTGATGGTACATCGACTTAGAAATAAGTTAAATGACACGTCTGCCATATCCTGACGTGGTCTGTATCGCTTTTACTGGTACTATGTAAGTCCGGGTTTCGGGGTAGTTCCCGTGCACAAAAATAAACTACAAAATTCGACTGCTTTACAGCATACGTCACTTCCCCCACCTGTTACTCCAATTCGGACGTGAGTGAACAGCCAGCATTTCTTTTCGTTATGACTCGAAGCGGTAAAAACAATTAAGAAGACAAAGGTTTTGTCTGAGGAGACTCGGAAGAGGCTTAGTGATAAAGCAAGAGGCCGGACAAGAATCAATATTGGTTCTGTGTTTGCTCGCTGGCGTGAGCTCAAGGATGCGGAGGGTTGCTCTGACCGATGCTGATTTGGCTGTCATGCTGTTAGACTAGTAAGTATATTGCTTGCATAGCCTACTAAAACTATCTGTTTTTATAATTTGTGGTCTGGAAATGTTATAGAAACTATCTGTTCCTTCATTTATCGTCATGAATCAAGTAATGCTAGTAGTAGAGAAGAGAATATCACTCTGGCAGGAAGTACACACTAACACACCTTTTACATATTTAGCATGCTTTGTTATCATTATCAATTCCAATTCTGAGCATTGAAATCGCGGATTGACTAATGACTTTCAAATCGCGAATGTTTGAGTTGAAATGTTTATTCTAATAAGCATGTTGAAAGTATGAAACTGAGTAATATTATCTATATAATAATATTAATTATTTAGTCTTTCTTAGTTTGGGATGTCTTTCATAAAGTCATGAATCATACTCTACCTTGTCTGTGGACATTGTCTGATTCCAAAGCCGGTGCTGAATCGACAGCGAGCGTGCGCGTGCACGTGCGTGTCAGTTTACAGCGAGCACGTGCGACAGTACGCTGCGGTAGGTTTACGACAGCGGTAAAGGACAAATTTACGCTTCCAAACAGTAGGGCGACCGAAGTGGAAGAGTTCCATGGTGTTGCTTTAAAGGGTGCCATGTGCGTTGGATTTAGACGAAATTTCAAAAGTGTCACTATACGACAGTTTAGGATGAGAACGCGTTGGAATGATGCATACAACTGAAATTTAAAGTTTTACATCACGTTAATTACAAAACATGCCATTAATCATTAATAATCATTTTATTCTATTGACAGCATTAAGCTACATTGACCTTATGTACAGCTGCACTACTTCTGAACTTAAGCCAGCTCCTTGTTTCCTGTCTGTCATTATTGGACAAATCGATTAATCCAGGTGTGCCTGACCTCAGTAGTCATCATGGCAACAATAATCAGACACACCTGAATTAATCAAGTTCTGCCAATAATGGCAGACAGGAAACAAGGAGCTGGCTTAAGTTCAGGAAGTAGTGAAGCTGTGCATATAAGGTCAATTGAAAACATAATATTGTATAAAGAGCTTACATGGCTTACCTTTTTTGAAGTGATGAATGAAGTTCAAGGTTGAGATGGTTAATTATTATGCATATAGCAAATCTCCTTTATAAAAATGGTCATTTTCAAAGTGTTTATATCCAGAAGGAACTATCTTGGGAGATTTTATTTTTAGGGATGCGCTATATATTGGCCACGATTCTCGGTATCAGCAGATATAAGTTTATAATATTATTGTTATGGGGCCTGATGAGAAAATTTGGTGGATATATTAAGTTGGATTTTTAAATAATGGATGATTTAATCTGAGACACTTCAGAACGCCATTGCTTGAAATATTATTGGAATCACTTTAAAAAAAAAATAAAGTTGAGTGCAAAGTACAGTGCAACAGACTGCATAAATTTATGTGCGATCACTATATATTTTTTTCTGTGCTTGCGCAGCGTCATGCAATCGCCCTGAATCTGACTCAGTCCTTTACTTTGCAACTCGAGTCAGACATCTAGAGAAAGCAAATTGGTTACTTGGAAAGGCATAAGAATACAGACAAAGATAATACATTTGATGTCATACCTGCAATTAGGGAGGGAAATAAGGAGCTTACCCAGAATTAATCAGTTTTATTCCAAATTATATAGGCTACATCAGAATCTAGTTATAGTTAGAATAAGCTGAAATGTTTGTTTAGTATTATATTACCCATTTTGTCCTCTAGTGAAAGAAATGTATTGGATGCACCAATAACTCAAGTCACCTACTCTTATGGTTTTTTTTCCAGAAATATTTACAGTTTAGAATTTTTTTTTTTGAGGTATCAGTTCACATTGGAAAAAGAAACACAGTTTTGTAATTTTACAAATCAGAAGGAATCTATTTTTTTATCAAATGTGTATAAGGATTTAGGAATCTAAGACTGATTTGGCAAAGATATCTTAATAGTGACACATTACACAATTCGAAGGATTTGAAATATCTTTGTGAGAGACCTCCTCTCAACATTCCCCAGGGTGTGTGTCTTATAGGAAATAAAAGATTCTTCAGGTTAATAACAGGACTTCTTCCTGGTTTACTGTAGGTTACGGTTCTGGAAAGATATACAATATCCTACAATTAGAATGTGGTTTGAATCAAGGATTGAGAGTGCTTCATATAAGGAAAAATGTTAGCAGGACTGAATATATAAATCACACAAATTTCACTCAAAAATATACAGTAAAATGTATTAAAATGTAATTTAGTCATGTATTGGTAAAGCTGCATTTTCAGCATCATTACTCCAGTGTTCAGTGTCACAGATCCTTCATTTACATTTATGTATTTGGCCGATGTTTTTATCCAAAGGTACATTTACATTCTTATCAGTTCTTGCTTTCCCTGGGAATCAGATCCGTGAACTTGGCGTTGCAAGGGAAAAGAAATCATTCTAATATGATGATTTGCGGCTCAGGAAACATGTTGAAAACAGTGATCATTCTTTTTCAGGATTTTTTGATGGAATCAAAGTTGAAAAGAACAGCATTTAACTGAAATATATATTTTTTTGTAACAATGTAAAAGTCTTTCCTGTCCCTTTTTTCATTCCTTGTTGAATATATTTCTTTAAAAAAATAACTGCACCAAACTTTTAAATGGTTTTGAATTTAACATTAGTGTACATTCAAGAACTATGCAAAAAAAAGGGCAAAGAAACGGAAGTGAGCTCTCGATAAATTCATTTATTTAATTTTTTTTGCACAATGAATGACATGAACAAGATCAACTGTATTTTAAGCGCTCAATACTGTTCATCCGGAGACGGCTGCACAAAATGAGCTTTACAGTAAGAAAAAGAAATAAAAAAATAAAACTACAAGATCATGAACGGCAAACATGACCAAATACATGCAAGCTTATATGTATGTACATATGTACAGGGTAGTACTTGTATTTATAAACATGTCTGTATACACCGTTACACAAAACATGAATGTGTATACATACATTCTATGTACAATGCATATGTTTGTGTATATCAGTATTTATTCTTCTCTATATACGTCCATTATTTGCTGTTTTTAATATCCATACAATGTACAAAATGCTTTATGAATTTAAAATCCATTACAAAAAAACATATTAAACAATGTATAAGATCATCATCTTGACTTTTTTTTAAAATTGATATGCATACAATGTAATAGAGCATGCAAAGAGAGAGAAATCAAATGATCAAAATGGTCATAACACCATATGCATGAATTCAAATTTAGAGAGCGATAAGAGCTTCTGTTGCGTCCTCGTTAGGAATATTACTTTCGATTAACACTTCATTTGTATTATAACTTCATTAATAGCAATACAAACTAAAAATACTATAGTACATTTGAGTGGATGACATTCTCTCGGTGACCTCGGAAACTCGGTTTACTCGACACAAATTGACGTTTAGGAGCAGGAACATAAAAAAATACACTTAACTTCACAAGGCACCAATTATCAGCTGGTGGAGAAAATATATCTGGCATTTTAAAACCGAAGCCGAGCATACTTGAGCTGCCAGGCCTTGTTACCAAAGCCACGTTTGATTAACCTATTATAATCATCTACAATGTTCCAGAAAACTGCTACGGTGTACATTTCGTTTGAAACAGCTTTCGGTGCCTAAAGCACTAATAATGGTCAACATTTTTGGCAATGTTCGCAGGTGTTTAGCGGAACACATCCTACAAAAGGTCCAGTACAACTGGCTGAGGCAAATAGCTGCCGGCATATATTATTTCTTTGAGCTTTAATGCACTGCAAGTTATCACGAGGACAGACTAGTTCATAACACCACATGGCATGTTAAGCCACTACATGTGTCCTGCTTTGGACAACCGTGAGTGCAACATATCGACATGATTCTTAGGCATGATTCACGCAGCTATACAGCAAGGTCGACTATTTACAGGGGACAATTTGTTCAATTCAATTTTTGATTAAGGCTGCACTGCTTAGAGGCTGATTTTTCTCCTCTAGACAATGACTAGAATTGCAAAAGAAATGATAGTCAGTTTTAGCACTATTCTTTTGAACGGTTCAGATTTCAATTTTTTTTTTCAGTAAGACCACTTCATTAAACAGAAAGCTTACAAAAGATTAAATGCTAAAAGTTATGTCAGTGGATTCACAGCAATAACCTGATGCATAGTAAATAAGCATGTAAAAAAACCCTGCGTGGGTTTGGTTATAGAGATATTTTGAGTGTCTTTAGGTGTACTAGATGTGCTACCTGGTCACTGAACTGTATATATGTATATAAATGTATGTATGTATATAGACAGAATGAAGCCTACTATACTGTAGCAAGACCAAGAGCAAATGAACACATTACAACCAGGGCAGCGAACTCTATTATGTACATTCTAGACTGATATCTTGACATTAATTGTTCTCAGTACCTGAATATGTTATGGATTTATAGACAAACATAAGGCACATATATGTTAAAACTAAGAAATCGATAACAAATGGAAAGCTATTCAAATCAGGACCACATTCAAATCTATTCTGTCGTGTTTCTAAAACTGCGTAGGACATACATTTGATTCTTTTTTGACGATCACCTATACAGTCTTCAGTGTACATTGTTTTGTATTTTTCCAATCCAAATGACAGACTAGTCGAAAAATAAGCACGCCACCACACCATTCAGAGGAATATACACAAGCAGCTAAACTGAAACCAATCTATCCTATGATGGACAACTACACTGAAACTTTGGTCATGGAGATATCTAATACTGACAGGTATATAGACATACTATTTTTTTAGTTAACAAGAGCAGGCACATTCTCAAAGAGTCTCTGGAGAAGGCCATTCCAGTCAGATCATGAAAATATCACCCGGTGCTCACTATTATTTAAAGCGAAAAACCAACACTGACACTAAAACTTCAGCCCACTCAAACTTGTTCTACGAAACAGAAAGAAAAGAAATAAGTGCTTTGTTGGTTTTAAATGCAACCGTAGCATTTTTCCATCAAGCCTGTTGTGAACTACTGGGATGTCCTGTGTCTTCAACAAGCCTTCGATCTGCAGTGATTCCACTTCGTTAAGATTACACGACTAAATATGTTTCTCCATTCGAACAAGCTTTCTACTTCTATTTGGTTAAAAACGGAACACAAACATTTCAAACTTTATATGGTTTTCGATTTGATATGCTGACAGTATAGGTAGATCTAAAATACTTTTGAATTTGAAATGTTAGTAGAATATGATGCTATGTACAGCCATCAAAACATCACAGAAAAGGGTTTCGTCCGAAAGTATTGCCATTAGTTCATGCCTGAAACACACCTGAGCGCAGGCAAGCGTATGTAAGCGTGTGTTAGCGGTGAGTTACCAGTGAAATCAACCTCTGCCAGAAGATCTGTGCTTTGTGCTTGAGCGAAATAAAAAACAAGAAAGGAAAAAAGTGCACAGTACTGTCATTTAAGTTCATTTACATGTGCTGGTAGACTATGGCTAAAGCCATATTTTCAACATCCTCGTGGTTATGGGCTTTGGGAAAGTAAAAGTTCAGTTTGTCTCCTTGAGACCAATAATAACGTATGTGATAGAATTGTACACACTGAAAAAAGCAGAGCTCATTAGACCACAACCATGATCCAAATTCTCAGCGAATGCCCATTAAAACATGTCAGTCAGTAGAATTCGGATCAAAACAAACCGAAGAAACGATACAAAGACCCAAGCACAAGGCTAACTCACAGTGCACTGTCATAACCTCGCTAATGAGAGGAGAGAGTAGCTGCTTCTTTCCTGTACCCTCTTCCTCTGCGGTTTGGACGCTCCATTTGGAGCTCCGGCTGAACTTTGTGCCAGTGCTTCCCTCCCTGCGTGGATTGCGGGTTGGTTTGGGATCTGGCCATGTGTACCACTGACTCAATGGCGTCTGTGATGGAGTCATGGTTGGAGAACTCAAGCTGAGCAGGCACCAGACCGGTGTGAAGGTTCCTCTTCCCAGGAAGGTCCACACACTTTTCAAGAACTGGCATCTGACCCAGCAACCCCTCCTCGAGAGAAAGCGGCTGCTTCCTTGGCCTCCCTCGGCGCCTCTTCACCATGTTGTTCCCTGTCTTGGCCTGCCTCTGAAGTCTCTTGACTTTTAGAATCTTGTTGACGTGATCCAGGTTTTTCTTGGTGGTGAGGATCTTGGAGAAGGCACACATTTTTCGCATGTCGCACTGGATATCTTGCACTTCGTTGCCCTTGTACCTCCTCTTGTATGAACTGTGGTCTGGAGGTGAAAGGACAAGAAACAAAACAAATCAATGAAAATGACAAGCCAGTTCCAAAAAAAATATCAGATTAAATGACATTTGATAATGGTTCTCGCTTCCGGAACGAGTACTAAAATACAATGACCGAGTTTCTTGCACTACACCGCTACGGAATCAACTAAAAAATATACAGCACAACCAATTTGATTTTAATTAGAGTAGTACCGATTGGATTTTCATTTGACAATGTGCAGTTAAAAATACACAATTTCTTGCCAGTATTTCTTATTATGATACCACATAGTTGAAGCCAATTATGGGTTTGCATTTAGATCACCCGTCTTTTAAAAAAGACATTAAAAAGATCATTGAAAGATCTTTTGCAAGAATGGTTTTAAAGGGTTAGTTCATCCAAAAATGAAAATTAAGTAATTAATTACTTATTACACGAGAACTGAACAAAGAGTAAAAAAAGATCGCAGTTCTTGTGCCGTGGATATCTCTTGGAACCCATTTACACCTGGTATTAACATGAGATCTGTATCCAGATAAGTTATCTGGATAATAAGTGTTCTGATCTTATCGATTCCATTTACACCTGGCCACATAAATGGGTTTTTGCAAAACGAATATAAAACTGATCCCAGCTGTTATATGCAGATTTAATGGATTGCACACCCCAAAAGCAACAGATATGAGCTGCATTGTATTGATCATCAGCTAATTTCAAAATCAAAGACAACAATAAGAGAGAGTGGCAATAGCCCTGGTAAGATCATTTCGTTTCTTTACTTGAAGATGATTGTGTGTTAAGCGTCTGTGACTTACTTTCACTTTTATTTGCGATGTTTGCACTAGGGATGGGACGAGAACCGGTTTCCGTCGACAAACCACGATAAAATATACTGAACGGTTAGTATTATCGTTTAAAATGTAATTATCATTAAAACCGTGTTTCATTATCGCGATTTTAATAACTCACTATAAATCCTGTCGGCCAGTCTGATGCAGCCGCGCGCTGCACACAATGTTTACTATTCGAGAAGGAATGGCGGAAGGCAGTGACCGATGCTTGGGAGATTCAGCCTTTAAGAGGACCAAATCTGGGATGTGGTCATAGTTAGGTTTTTACAAAAGTCCTGAGGGAAACTTGATTGAGGATAGTCACCCTGTCTGCAGAACAAAAAGTCACTGTCCAAAAGAAACACTTGAAATCTGCCGAGTCGTCTTCTTGTGTAACCATCACCCGCTGTTATAGCGAACGCAAGGCAAGTTAACTTTGACCTCAATACCAAAACTACGTCTGGGAAACAATTGGGCACGAAATGTTGTTTTGAGTTTAAACATTTTATGTCACTCACTTGAGATAGAAGTAAAGCTTCCGTGAAGAAACTTTTTGCAGCAAGTCGACCCGACGAACGAACATCTTCAAATAAGATTATTATTAAGAGTGACGTTTTAAGGGATAGTAATTTATAGATACATCACATATTACACAGATTTTATTTAACCACATAATTACGGGGACATATTGTATTGATAATGAGTTTAGCTTATGTTTTAAATCTTACCTGTTTATAAATTAATTTAGTAAAACAATCGTCCAGACAAGATGATCACACCAATATTATCAAACTCCGTAAACAATAAATGAACTCTGATTTCATTTTCAAAACAATCAAAAACTGGAGACGCAAGACGGCCAGCAAGTTGTATTTGAATGAAACGAGCGTGTGTCTGTTGTGATATTGATGTGCGCTGTGTGTGTTATAATGCGTTGCTATTGACGACGGGCATTATAAAGAAGGAAATGCCATAGAATAGAATCTTGCTTAAAAAACTGCATAAAGCTGCTTGTTTATTTGTTGTTTATTGATTTTCATTTATAAAACATGTTGAAATGTTTTCAGTGTGAGCATCAGTTCTTTTTCAACACTTTCATGTAATTTTAAGAAAACCGCTGATATTGATAATCGCGAATAATTTCGGACACTATAATCGTGATATGAAATTTTCTTACCGTCCCATCCTGAGTTTGCACGTTGGCTTGATGAATAGACGCTCATCTGCAGTGATGCGCGTCGCAGTAGCGCCAGCATATCCGACTATAACATGACATATAGCCAGTATAACACGCTCTCACTTGTTTATTTTTTAGCATTTTTGGGAGGAGTAAAATATACATGTGGTTTCAACAACCAGATTGCATTTACACCTAGTAAAGATCCTGAACACAATGCGAGCCAGACTTACCTCCAGATGTGGTCAGGCAGATTTGATTTGATTTGAAATCTTTATTTTGAACATAAAAGTATATATATATGTATATATATATATATATATATATATATATATATATATATATATATAATATATATATATATATATATATATATAAACAATGTTTAAAAACTTAGGAAAAATCAAAACAAATGAGCACTAAAAAAAATATATATAATCTCTTTGCTGTTGACATACTTCTATTAAATGTGCGAAAAGAAGTAGGAAGAAGTAAAACTTCCAAATCCGATCACAACATATTTACACCTTGCATTAACATGCGTTTTATTATCCGGATAAGTTATCTGGATACAGATCGCATTTTAATACCAGGTGTAAATGGGGTCATTAACTATCGTCTCAGGCCCAGAAGGAAGAAAAGGAATAGTCGGATAAAGTTGTTATTTTTGTTTTGTTTTTTCGTACAAAAAAATATTCTCGTCGCTCTATAAACGATATACTTGAGCCACTGTAGTCACATGGAATATTTAAACCTTTTCTTCATTGACTTTCTGGGCTGTCAACTTTCAATCCCTTAGGCATCCTATGTGGTAGTAATCCACCTCTCAAATTGAATCAAAAATATCTTCATTTGTGTTCCGAAGATGAACAAAGGTTTTACGAGGTTGGAACAGCATGGGGGTGAGTAATTAATTACTTAATTTTCATTTTTGGGTGAATTTACCCTTTAAAACGAATTATTATTGAAATGATCTCATAATTTGGCAAAAGAATTGCATTTATTTAATCTAAATATTTATTCCCTAAAAGTACTAAAATAATCATTAATGGAGCCATCAAGCAACTGGAATCAATAAGAGGAATCATTACATTCTTTACAGTTCCCATCCCAAGCTATGAGACACTGATTGTGAAAAATGTGCTAGGCCAGTCTCGGTAAACATTTGGCCAGTCGTTTGTTGTAAAATAATTGAATTGCACATCATCTCGCTAGCTGAAGCAGTGATATCTATAAGTAAACTTGAGGCCGCTGAGCGAAGTCATGACGTATGCAGCCAGACTGAGAGAGATAAACTTTCTTCTGTGCTTAATGATGTGACAATCCAATGTGTCAACATTCTAATTTGTATTAGCCGGTGTATAAATATTCCTGCATATACAGATCTGATAGCAATTGATACAGCCAAGCTTGTTGAGTCATGCAGTTTATCATTATCAGCTGTCAGTCTAGCAAAGTGAAGCGTTAATAAGCGAACACGGGAAAATTGCCCCACGAGAGGAGAGGACTGTGAAGCAACAGCTCACTTAACACTTGACATGTGGATAACTGCATCCATGCACATAATAAGGAAACATCAGGAACCTCCCACTTATCAGTCAATCAGTGAATATAGCGTGTTCACATTCACAATGAATAGATGCGTCTGTAAATGTGAGTAATAAACTACGAGGCATCAGATACATTTGTGATTAATTTACTGCATCTACACTTCACGTTGTGAGCTTTGGAAGGAAGCCCAGACCAGAGGAAATGCTGGGTTTCTGGCAGCCTTGTTTGAAATGAGTTCAGACAGCCTAAAGCTGCCTAAAATGTGTGTTCCACATCTAAGATCTCTCCTGCACTCTTTTCATATCTCTGGAGAGTATCTTTTCTCTTTTCTTGTTGATTGCCACTCCATCTGGTAGGTTTCCATGAAAACAAACAGAGCTATAATTGTGGAAGATGTTTGAGATCAGGGCGCTCTATGTCTATGCATTTCCAGGTTAATAGTGCACCTGTGCAAACCCAAAAACAGGAAACACTCCTTTTTAATTTTTAATCCAGCTTAGAATCTTCTCATTATAGCATTAAAATGCAATGTTAAATCAAATGGCAACCACACTTTCTAAACAATCAACAGGGCTATTTTGGATGCGAGTTAGAACAAAACAAAACTGCAAAAAAAAAGAAAAAAATGTGCATGGGTCACTAACCAGCTGTGCATGGGCTCCTTCAGCCCATTTGAGTTTAAATAAAGTAAAATGTGTGCCTGACTAAACATGAGCCCTTCCTTCTCTGGCCTCAGTTTATCACTGGGAAACTTGCAGAGTCTTCCCAAGTGCCAACAAATCATTGGACAGAGACATTCATTTTCAAAGGGAGTGTCACAACTCATTTATTCCCTGAAATCTCTACCTGCATCCTGTGCACAATGTTTTCATTAGTGGCAGCAATTTATGGACTTGCCTCACCACTGTCCCCACAGCTCCGCTCTACACGGTAGTGGAGGCCTACTTCCTGTTGCCATGGCAACCGAATTCCACAGTTCAAAGGTAAATGATTTAAAAAAAATACAGTGGTGTAAGATCACATTTTTGCCCCTGCCAATTCTCTAGTCAATTGTCAAGGCAGAGCTCCTCATTTAATACACAAAACCCTTGTTAAGCAAATGTAGGCATTAGTAAGGGTTTTAAATGGGGGGTTTCTTGTTTGCAGTGTAAAGAAAGATGAAACTAAACCAGTAAGATCAAATGGTGTAATTCCTGTTCTAGAAAATTAGTGGCATTAGGTTTTACATTAATGAGGGTTTAAAGAGCTGAAAGATCTGTACATTGAAAGCCTGTGAAAAGGTGATATTTCTAATGGATACATTTATTTAGTCCTTTATATAATCTTATTCTTTGTGAGATAGTTCAGATAGACAAATGATAGACAGACACAATTTAATTGGGACTTAGTAAAGTCAGGCAACATGATATAAGCATTTTACGTTTAAAATATGGAAAAACATAAGACCCTCCCATCACAATGATTAATAGCCTTATTATCAAAAAGGTGCTGTCGTCATGCCATGATTCCATAGCAAATATAACCAATTAATCGTAAATGAGATGTGACCTTAAATGTCAATTTGAGCATATTAAAGCCCCATTTTGCTGCTTTTATTGCATGATAGCCATAATGCCACTGGCAAAAAATGTGACTGCCATAAAAAGGCAATTCTGTCAAAACATGCTTATCTAAATCTGCGCTTTGAAATCAACACAGATGTACTCTTAGGTGGGATGTATGTCATATTTCTGTTTAAGTACAACAAACTAGCTCTTTGAAGCATCGAGTAAATTCATGGAGGTGGGTGGTAGCAGGCAGAATGTGAGTCATCCTCATAGTTCCCCTAGGGGAGTGAAAATGTAATCTAACTGTGCCTTGGGCTTGCAATTCCCCTTCAGTGGAGTAGACTGGATTCATTAAACCTCTGGCTTCTCTCCAGCTCTTTTAACAAGAGGCAAGGTTTTTTATTGCATGTCTGTAGAATATAAATCAAAACGTGTGAATAATATATCTCTAAGAAAAAAACATTGGCAGGCAGGGGCGAAAAGGGAGGAAAGAGAAATTTGTGAATTATAGTTGTCTCCATCCATGCATTGCACTTTGCTTGCCAGATGTACTGAGAACAGAATACAAAGTGTTCAGAAAGCACATTTGTTTCTCTAGATTTTGTTCTTAATAGAACATGATTTCACTTGTATCCAACTAATCACTGAAATAATATTGTTAATTTATAAAAAATAAACAACTGCATCAATATTTTGTATGGATCTTACATTTGTCTGAATGCATTTCATAAAGACAGATATATTTTTACCTGCTACAGCTGTGTTGGACTGGTACATCTGCTCGGCCCTCTCTTCTCTACCTCCTTGGAAAGATGCCATGTTTCCTCCTCTGTATGCAGCAAAGTTCTCCAAGCTGTGCCTCCTGATTTGAACGCTAGAATCATCATCCTCTAAGTGCTGTCCCTTGAAGGAGTCCAGTGTCTGGTCCTGGCTGGCTCGCAGGCGCTCATGTGGTTGTCTAGTGCAGATGTTAAGGAAGTTGTTTAGTGTCTCTCCTCGAGTGCGTTTACAATGCTGAGAGTCAGATAAGGATAATGATGAGAGAGTGTCTACTTCAAAGTAGTTCCTGGAAGCTTTTGGCGAAGCATCTGTGCTTTGCTTGCCTCTTTGCTTGTCCTTCAGTTTGGACAGAGAGTTATTCTCGAGTCTCTCATTCAAGAGGCTGAGAAAGGCAGGAGTCTGGGTTCCACTGAAGAGCCCGCCGATATCCTCCCTCTGTTGGACGTACTGATCCTCTTTATGTTTGTACTTGTGCTTGTGCTTGCGTTTGTGGAGACAGACACTTCCCAAACAGCTGCTCGAAGGGTTATGGGAGTCGCTCATTCTAGATGAAGGCATCTCATGTGGCATATTCTTTGCTCGATGTCTGCTAGGAGCAGTGAGACTGGAGGACGCACCAGGGTGGAACTTTGGTGGAGGGACTGGTGGCCTCATGATAGGAGAGGCTGAAGGTCCAAGTGCATGAGATAAGTAAAGGGAGAAGGGTACTGACCATAATAGCCCATGTTTATCATACTTGTGGCAAGAGGCATGGATGTGTAAGGCATCGCGTAGGGTGCATAGTAATTGCCACCAGGCACTGGGCAGCCCAAACCCTTGAATAAAAGGCATCTTTGATATTGGCTCGTTTGACTTGGCTGGCCGACCACGCCTCCTCTTTGACTTATCAGAGCTCCTGCGAAGATAGTGCACAGGGTCGTAGGGATAATATGGCATAGGATAATAGTGGTCAAAGTTAAGACGGAAGATGCTGGGATAGGAATTCTCATGGTAGAATTTGTAGCTGCGGTGAGAGATTCGGAAGACCTGGAATTTGCTAACCAGCTCCTCGAGGTCAGCCATAAACTGCAGGTCGTCCTGGCTCTGGAGGGCCTTTCGCTTCCTCCTATGCTTCTGCTTCTTCAGGCTCTCTTGAGCAAAGAAATTTTCAACAGTGACCGCAGTGACACGCTTCTGGTAGTGCCCCCTCACTGCTTTGCTCTTTGCCTCAATAACAGCTGCCTCAGTGGCATCAAAACTGCAAAGATCAGACGAGTATCTCCGACGGGATGCCGGGCCTTTCTCGGCCTGGTCAGATGTACTGTTGTTGTCAGTGCCAATTCCACTATCACTAGGGATTGTCTCTTCACTGTGGGACTCACTTACTGGAGATAGGGTGACTTCTTTGATGGAAGCCACTTCAGACAGGTGGGATGGTGAGTTGGCCATTCAGTCTTGGGGTGACAGCTTCCAGTTACTACTGAGCAAGCCCTTATGCGTTTTTGTGGGCAATGCACTGATAGGCTGTAGATTTGGCATTGTCTTCAGGTCATGCTGGCTGGTATCTGTGGTGCCAGGGTGAGCTGTCCCACCTGCTGCAGAGGGAGAAGAGAGGGACTGCATGAGCCCTGGGAGAAGGCATTCCGGTCGTGGATGATGTATTAGAAGGCACTAGAGGGTTCTCAAAGGGACTTGAAATAGGCAACGAGTGCTTATCACTGGCTTTGTGCTCATTTTGCTGGGCTTGAAGATCAATTCTGGGCTTCCTTCCCGTTTTTTGCCTATGTAAATAGTCCCACGCTTGCTGACATTGATTTGCTTGCCAAAACGGGCCTCGAATTGTCGATGCCACGGTCGTCATGGCATTTGAAACTGGAACATTGGACTTCAAGGCAAGATTGCCAGGATTAGAAGTGGACAAAAGTTCATTCAAAATGCTCTGCATCTTGACCAGTTTCATTTTCTTAGTTGCCCTCTTTTTAAGGACACCTTCTTGACCTGATTTCTTGAGTTTTAACTGTTGTGCAGGAGGGGATTTGTTCAAGGCCAACTGCACTAATTTTGACATATTATGCTTCCTCCTTATTTTTGAAGTGCTGGATGAATTTTGAGTGATAGGGCTAACTGGGCTTGTTGCGGTTCCTTCATTGAATTGTCTCCACAGTAAGCAACGGCTGTTTCTTGGGGCGTCCACGTTTCTTTTTCACTGGAGTAATCACTGTCAAACTGTTTGTGTTTGTGTAGAGTGGGCTGGATGGGGTAATAGGGAAGGCAGAGGGTGGATCTTCAATGGACAAAGATTGATTCATGTCTTTATGAGGAGAGGAGTTCTGGACTTTAAATAAGACCACCTGTCCTTGACCTTTGATAGCCTACCCTCTGTTTGCTTGTCGGCATCAATCATTGATCTTGGTCTCCCAGATAGTGTTTTCCTCTGTCTATTCTGAAACATCTCAACATCATCAGTCATTGTCCCAGCACTGTCTTCCTCGCTCTCTCGTAAATTCACACCGAATTGTTTTGGTGCAATGAAATCTATTTTCTTTGACATTTTAGGTTTTGTGCTCCCTTGGTCTGTTTTATCAGTCTTCTCAACTTGCTGTGTGGTTTGTGAATCAGATAAGTTATCTTCAACTACTTTTCTCATTTCTTCGCTTTTTACTCATAGATTCATCTGCGTGAAGGGTGCCACAGCTTGATGTTGTCTTACTCTCATCTGTCCTACTGCTTGACTTCTCAGGCTCCTCAGTTTCAAATTCATTTTTATCAGTTTTGTATGGTTGTCTTTCCTTAGTACTTCCTTGGTTTTCAGTATCTCTGTCCATCTTTTTGACCCACTGAAGGCCTAAATTATGTGTGGTTGTGGCTTTCATTGAGTCTTTCCTACCATATTTACGTTTGATGTTCCCAAAAACCTGCTCAGTGACTACCTGCAAGCCTTTGTCTTTGCTAAAAAGAGAACAGACTTGAGTCAGCTGGGGTATTCATTAATGTATCAGACTGGAGATGATGCTAGTCTGTCAGTGTTTGGGGAAGACATGGCAGATGCAAAGAGACCTCCAGATGAACTGCTTGTGCCCTTTTTAACTTGCGTTTTCGGAAATGATGTGTTGGGTTCTGATGAAAGGGTTCTTGGTGCATGCGTAGTTCTCTTTTTTGATTCTTGTTCTGTCCTGTGTTGCTCTTGGTACACTACATCTCCAACAGTATCCAACGGCTTTGTCCAGTCAAGGTGGTGAATGTCGTTGCTTTTAGACTCATGCTTTGGTTTTGTGCTCTCCATCATCACGTTGTCAGTTTTATTCACAAGTTTATAAGGCCTCTGTAGGTCTGAAATTTAAAAACAAAAGGGAGAATTTAGAAAATAGATCAATATTATGTCAAGATAATATTATTAAATATTTGAAGAGTAAGCCTACACATGCTTTTTATTCTCTTACACAAGGTAGACTGAAACATTCACACCTCATATGTATATATATAAAAAAACTAAATAGGAACCTACATGTTGTTACTGATAACAACTACTGTTTTGCTGCCAAGTTCTCAGCTTGTGGGCCACACCTACTGAAAGCATATAATACTGTGTACAATTGTGCAAGCCTTTTGAGACTTGTGGTTTGGTCTGTTAGAAATAACGTATTGCAAGATCAGCACTTGATACTAGGATATGTTCTGTAAAGCCATCCTGTTTTCAAAGCCAACAGCTACAGGCGGTAATGAAGTTTAACCACAGTTTTGTTTTTCAGCAGGTCAACTTCCATTTCAGAGCTCTGCAGCTGAGGCTAAGACAGTCTATGCTGCGAGTCTCAGATTAGTTTACATCTGGGGTCCCAGTGTTTTCAACAGGCTCACAACAGGAAAGACACAAAAGAGACTAAATGCAAAATGTAACTTTAGAAAAATAGAAATTGTACATACTTAGAGTTACTGCATAAAATAAATGAAGAAGAAAAATAACAACAACAGAACCAATTGAGTATCATTGTACAAAGAGTATTTAATTGTTTAAAGCTTAAAGAGCTTTAAAGAAAGTGGTAGGAATAAGTTATGTTACTTTGGCACTGACAGGTCTGATTGCATCAGTAAAAGATGATTCAGTCTCCTGGAGTCTGGTTTGTTTGGGTCACAGAATTTCTGACATAAACCAAAGAAATGCATGGAAAGACAAATGTGGTAAAAGAGTTTAAAAGAGTATAAGTGCCCTTGAAAGATGAAATTCTGGAGTTATGAAGGCTTGTCTTAAAACAACAGAGAATGTGAGCAGAACTGAGCTGAACTATAAAGAAGCCAAAGAAAAAGCACATTGTAAAGCTCACAACTGCATCTCTCATTTGACACAAAACCTTATTCACTTTCAGGTATAACTGACTAATGGCTTTTTTACCATTTTTTGCTAACTAGCTAGAAAGGGTACTTGCCTTTGAAAAATCGCTAGCATGGTACAAGGTTCTGTGGTTCGTTTTCTAAACCATTTCTAAAGGTGTTTTGAAGTACTAGTAATTGATTCAGGTTCATTAGTGCCAGAACCCATTGAGTCTGGCGATAGTGGCTACAACCTGGCTTGCACCATTTTCCCAGTCCAGTTACTCTCTCTTTACCCCCTCATTTTCCCAGTTATCCACTCTTTTATGAATAGTTGTTCCAAAAATGACCAAAATAAAACCCAAATATTTAAGTACAGATATATAAGGAGTAAGAACAGCAGTTTGGTTGTTTAAATGTACAGTACTTCCTTTAAAACCAATACTGAGAACCACAGGAGCTACCTTTGAAAGGTTAATGACCACAGACAATTATGGAGTCCACAGGCAAACTTAAAGGATAATTACGGTATTTAACACCTTGAGTCTATAGTTTGTTTTTGAATGAAATCAGAGTGGTCCAGACTTGAGAAGTTTTACAATGGGTCTTGTCTCAAATTTTTGACTTTTTTTAAATTTGCCTGTGACAGCTTTAGACTGGCTGTCTATGGGCATGCACAAACAAGTCCTTAAAAGAACCCCTTAACAGTTCATTTTCAAAACTATGCAACTCACCGAGTGGTTGGTGGTGTTCATTGATGATTAAAAACAAATATATTGGCGCAATGTATGCTTTCAATCTGTGTTTGCTATAGTGGAACTATTTTTTCAGATACCTCACAATCATGTATAAACTCAATATTGGAGTCTGAAGCGTTAGCACACTCCCGACCACTTGATGGCGACAACCAGGATGCTGTACGGAACACAGTGTCATCAGCGCACCGTAAAAAAAGTCACAGACACAGTCGAATACATAGGTCGAATATGGCAAAACGGAGAACCGAGTGAAAAGACTTCAACCAAATGTAAACACACCCCTTTCCGTTTCTGGGTAGCTAGCGCAGTAATATCGACGAGCACGGAGTGCTCCAGCAGACATCAATGCGTTTTTAAAAAATGACAAATAAAACACGACAAAAGCGTTATATCGCTGACGCTACTTGTTTACGGAACATCAACGAACACCACCAGCCACTCGGTGAGCTGCAGTTTTGAAAATGAACGTTAAGGGTTGTTTTAAGGACATGTTTGTGCATGCCCATAGACAGCCAGTCTAAAGCTGTCACAGGCGATTGCTAAAATAAGTAAAAAATCAATACAGAACCCATTGTCAAAATTTCTTAAGTCCACCACTCTATTTGATTTTAAAACAAACTACAAAATAGACTCAAGGTCTTAAATACCGGAATTATCCTTTAATAATGGTGACCTGCCACCTTTCACACTATTTGGAAGAGTTTTTTGTTCCTCCTCTAATCAGCCAAGAGTAATGCATCACTTAACTCCTAACCAGCTCCTGAAAGAGCCCAGGCAGGCAAGACTTTTATCTGCCGTGCACAGCCCTCACCTAAAACATCCTAGCATACTTTTGACTTGCATGTGTGCGTGTGTGTTTCAGGAGTCATCCCTCAGCCTAATCCTCTCCAATATCATTCAGATCAGATACGTTTTTAATTAAAGGGAAGCAGACATTAATGAGGGATCACTCCTCTGCCAGCCTTGTCCTTTTTATTTCCCCATCTGTGAGAAACTGCATCACCTTTCAGATTCCTAATCCTGTAATCCTATGAGGAATTTGCGGTCTCCCCAGGCCCACAGGATACAGTCTCCGCTGCTGAATGCCAAGTCTCTTGGCCGCCCTTTAATTTGCCTAAATGGCATTATAAAAAAAACAACAACAATATCTGAGGTACAGTATATGGTGTAACCATGCCATTGAGGATGCCAATGCTATTCTAAGTACTCACTGGGAACCTCAATATCCATCATCTTTATCGTTTGCATGTTAAATTCCATTTCTTTCACCAGAATAAAACACTTCATAATCTGACATGAATGTGACACATAAGATAGAGTTCCTTTCAAATAAGTGTGTCAAACCTACAATTCAAGTGAATCTCAAATCAGACAAATAAAATGAAACTGACGATGGTGTTCAGCAGTCGTAGTTACCAAATTTGCCATTGCTCCGTGTGTGATGCACCACACCATATTGTGTCAATGTGTTGACAAGTGAGTCCCTCACCAGTATAATAAAGATCTCTGCAGCTCATAAATGACTTATGAGCCCTCTAATGGGCACCTTCACTATCTGTCGTGAACAGAGACAGGCAGTTCTGAGCAGGACCACTGGGCAGACCTGGCGCATCAGCCACCAATACCCTGCGCGGACACCATTGCACTCAAAGCCCCAGAACTGCAGGAGACGAGTCAGTTCTCCAGACCAAGATAAACAGACAGGGAGAACGCAGCCGAGAATGACCAAGTACTCTTGCATAACGATGAGCTCAAGGCTTGGCACCTCCTTTGTCAAGGAGCCCTCTTTAGCACCCCCCTTTTCCCTCTTCCATTTCTTGCTTGCTCTTGTTCTCTTCATTTTTTCCCCTCCATCACCGCCATGGTTAATTCGCCAGCCGAAACCTCAGCTTGCGCCCTCGAATCTGTTTGGTTCACCATGGGAGACTGTCGGTGTCAGAGCCACTGAAAATCGAGAGACAGAAATGCAGCGAGCCGGAACATGCCACTTTGCCCCCCAACTCAGACCCCGCCAAACTCTGCTCTACCCTCCCACCAAATCCTGCCTGTCCTGATGCGAGAGCTCACTGTTTGCCCTTTCAGACTGACAGATGAGCAGTCCACAAGTCCCGATGTTCGATCTGCACACAGTCCTCGCGTGACTCTAGAAGTTTGGACGCATCCGAAGTTTCTGACAAACGTAAAAATCCAATAAACACTAAAACAGCTTGTAGAAGCAGAGCTGCTACACAAATTGCAACCGGCACACCACAAATGCGATATTGTGACGGGTTACTTCATCGTCACGTCATCCCTGCAATCCCACAAGCTTTTATAGTTCGATTAACATGACAGCAGGGTCAGCTTGTTTTCTGACACCAAACGGCAGTGCATTGCTAGCCACAGGGCTAATTGGTCAAATTACAGCCTCTGTAACACGGTTTCAGTAACACTTTTCTGAATTGGTTAGTGAAAGCCAGTGCTGAAGTTGTTAGACATCCCTCATGCCATGGTGGCCATGGGTCATGTGACACCCTATTGATGACAAACACAAACCTGGATAGAGTGTCAATCACCTGATCTGGAAAATCTAGCTCTAGCACAGGACTTGAGGCATCTCTAAATCCATCCCGGAGAGTCAAAATGCCCACTGGTTTGACACCCGTGGATTACATAGTAGAAAGGTCTAATATAGAGTAAACTGTTTGGAAATGTCTGATGATGGTACATTTTGTGAAATTATGCCATGTATTTGACTGAAGTACATGCATGTCACAAATCTAAAAGCTTCAATTATGTGATCAGAGTGTGTTTAAGTGCCTCATACAAGCTTTGTAATTTATAATCTCATGATACATCAATAGGCCAAATATCACTTTAGCCTGTAGTAGGTACTCCATATGGGCACATAATGTAGTATTGAAGAATAATTTGCTGTTTCTCCAGGCTTTGAATATGTTAAAGATCAATAAGTAACATGTGACATTTTAGTGCTAAGGCTAAGCCGTAAAATTAATATCAATGCAAAATGAACTTTAATACTGCAACCCATTCTATTTTCATAATGATACATTTATGATTTAAGGCCACTCTCCTGCAGAGTTTAGCTCCCTCCAATCCCCATTAAACACAGCATTAAATCAGGCTAATCAAGGTCTTCAGACTTACTAGAAACAAAGGCACATGAAGGCAAGCCTGCAACCTTAGCCTGGAAAAAGTGTAATGCTAGCTAAAGCTGCGGTAAGCAGGAAAGGAAACAAGAGGCCTTTTTTAAACTAAATGGATGTCAATGGAAGAGAGGCTTCACTGAATAACTGTTTTTGTGAAGAATCTCCTTATTTAATCAATCATTTGATCCGTCCCGCTAATCTTTCTACATATTTCCTCCTCAAAATTCATTTTTAATCTGAATATTTATTTAACAATTTTTAGAGCTTAAACCTAAAAAATGCTGTTTGTAAGAGAAGTCACGGAAAATTGTGCAACAGGTACTGATTCAGTTTATGGCACTTCTCATTTGTTTCTATAGTATCCGCAAACAGTGATTAACTGTCCCACGACTCTGAACAAAATTCAATGAACGTCAATGCTGCAATGTGATTGGTTAACAAGGCACACGTGATCCAAGGTAGCAGTGAGGCTTATTTAATGGTAAGTGCCACGGATCCTCGTATCTCCCAATAATAAGACCATCTCTGCTAGAAGCTTCGACCAGGCAAGTGTGTTGGACCCATGGGTTATTAAATGAGAAAAAAAAGGTGATTTCCATCGTTACACTAGAGTTGGCTAAAAGAAAATGGCTAAACAGCTATTTGGCTATTGGCCTAATCCATGAGACCACACTATCTGTGACATCATGAGAAAAAAAAGCATTTTGATAAGTGATTATATTTTGAAAACAAATTGCGAAGACACATTTTTCATGAGTCATTCACAAAACGACCGACCAGGAACATGCATAAATAGGGTAAATTGTGATTTCAAGGTTAAAATGACTATTTCATTGCAGCTTCAGAGGGCTTTAAATGACACCAGACGATAAATAAGGCACTTATGTTAGCGAAACGATTGGTCAATACAAAAATAAATAAAAAAGTTTAAGTTTTACAAGCACAAATGCTCGCCTTGCTCTTTTCTGTGATGCGCGTTCGTGACTCTCCTGTTCATCAAAATGAACGAATCTTTGACTCATTTCGTTCATGTCGTTTAAAGCCCTTTGAAGCTGTTCTGAAACCTTGAAATGGTTGCGGTCCATTGGAGTCTATTATATGGAGAAAAATCCTGTAATGTTTCCATCAAAAACCTTAATTTCTTTTCGACTGAAGAAAGAAAGACATGGACATCTTTGATGATATGGGGTGAGTAAATTATCAGCAAATGTTTTTGTTTTGTTTTTAAAGTGAACTACTCCTTTAAGAAAAAATCGTAATATTGCGACTCTCAACGAATGTCTAATTATAGGGAATTTTTTACTTTTAAATTTTGGTTTATGCCACAATCACTCTTTGCTAATACATTAGAAATAGCACGAAGATGAGCTGTTTGACAAAAGAAACAATTAGCAGCCATTTCAATTTCGCACTCTCTCTGTCTAATACTTTTAATGATGAATTAGATTGACTGGTGGAGAGGGTCAAACACAAACAAGCCCTTCTCTCTCTCATTGGCTACACTGCTGTACTCTCTCATCTTTTAATTTGGCTTTTAATACTATTAGCCTCCGTAATCATGGCAATTGGCTTTAAAGTTCCAGTCACGCTGTGTGTTTGTTGATGTGGGGAATAATTAATTATGAGCAGTCCCACCAGGCCCTCTGAACTCATCCGCCCTGACTGATTAACAGACTGTATGCAGCAACGGCAGAGCGCTCAATCTGCCACTAACATAAGAGATAAAACTGCCAGCATCTTCGGAGATATGATAAAAGAAGGTACCCTGACCACCCTCCTTCCCGAGCGCGTCTGTTGGTTGCCACAATATCAACGACTCGTCACAATATGAGCAAGTTCCTCTATCTTCAGAGGAGACCCATCTGGATGATGAAGAATGAGAAGGAAAAGACTGGCTCATTCTGAGAGGCCATATCATGAAACGTCTTAAGGATGACGTTAAGCCGTGGCTTTAACAATGCATCTGGCACAAACTAAATAGAGTGCCCAGTTTGTAGTAGAGATGCTGCATGAATACGTGAATGGATAATGAAACATTTGTGGCGGTTCAGAGGCTGAATAGAGGATAATAGGACGTAGCAGCAGCATTTTGATGCCATCCTGCCATGTGCCAGACGCCAGCAACTGAAGAAGAGATTCAAGGAACATCTGTGTCATTTAATGGTTGCTTTCGAAGCCAATCCGCTATGAACTTCAGCTCAAGTGATAATAAGAAATCCATTGAGTGCTGCTCTACTGGTTTATGGACATTGTGTGGAGAGGAACAGTCACAATGACATATAGACTGACAATAAACAGCACGTTACCAATGGATTTATTAAGTGTCGGAGCGTGCAAGCTCTTATGGTCTAGTTGCTTTATTGCTAGACACCCTCCATCACCTGCATGACATGTCTGTAAGAAATACACTAGTCCTGCAAGAATGCTATAAATAAACTGATAATTGAAATCTAATGTTACAAGGAGAAGGGGATTTAGTCCCTCCTTAAAAAAATGAGGCAACATGGCAGTAGGACATCAGGGTAAATGAAGTATCCTCCACCTGCACTCATGAGAACAGTCAGCAGGGGTCATTGAGCCGAATCAGAATAGCTCCGTGACTATGTACTTTTCCACAGCTGCATTCAGTCAGCAACTTGACTCTTTAAGGTTTGTGGCTAACCTCCATATGTGGCATAAATTATTTTTGTTATGTGCTAAAGTTAAAGAGATATGCTCGTCACAAGACCAACAAGTAATTTACACAAGCTTTAATGCTTGACACTACATATGTGTGTACGGCTATGGAAAAAAAAGTACCAAGAGCCCACTGCCAAATCAGGCCAGTTGCTCTGGATTGTATTATTTGTATAATATAAATAATAAATCCAGGAGAGAAACTTGCTGATTCTGGCAGTGGTCTCTTAATTTTTTTCCATAGCTATGTATATATATATATATATATATATATATATATATATATGTGTGTATATACATGCGCACACACATTTACACACACATATACACACACTTGTATTATATATATATATTTGTATTATATATATATATATATATATATATATATATATATATATATATATATATATATATTTGTATATATATATATATATATATATATATATATATATGTGTGTATATATATACACGCACACATCATCATTTTATATATACAAAAAATATATATATTTTTCTAAAATATATATATTTATATTCAAAATATAGCATTTATATTTTAATATAATAATCTTATATAAGTCTCTCTTACTTTTTCAGACTTGCTTTCAGTGCCGATGCATTTACTGCAAATCTCCAAAGAGTTTTCCTTTTCAGTAAAAATGTGAGTGGTGCTTGTCTGTACAAAACCCTATCCTGATGCTAGTGTCATGATGCAGGTGAGGCATAGACCAGGACAAGTGAGCTTGCCTTGGAAAGACTTTTATTGCAAACAAAAACAAAAGTCCGTCACGCACAACTGCAAACATCAACGTAAAACAAGCTTAAAACATGGGCAAGACCATACAGGACAAGTGACTAATGGCGCTTTTCCATTACCAGTACCAGCTCGACTCGACATGGCTCGCCTCGGCTCAAGCTGACTCAGCTCGCTGTTTTCATTTCGTTTTTCATTGCAGACAGTACTACCACAAATAGTACCCGGTCGTCATAGCACGACGCCTTTAGTCTCCTCGTTGCCCTATCAATCTCTCGCAGGATCCTCTCTTGGCCACCAAACAAAGGAAAGTCTGCACCTCCTCGTTTGACCACGGCGTATTCTTCCGAGTTGCCATAATAATAGTAGTTAGTTTAGTAACTATCTCTGGCCAAACTATTTAAAAATAGCGGGGTTATTCTGGATACTCCATCTGGCGCGTGTAATGATGACGCAGTGAATGGTGACGATTCTCTCTGACCAATCAGCAGTTGGCATTGTTTTCACGTGACATTTTTAGTATCGCCTTAGCTCGCTCAGAACCTCGCCGGAGGTGGTACAAAAAAAGTACCCGAAAGCAGGAACAGGTACAACTTTTACACAGTGGAAAACCAAACAAAGGCGAGCCGGGCCGAGTCAGAAGCTGGTATGTGTAGTGGAAAAGCGCCAGTCTAGCAAACCACAGCGGCACTAAATACACAGGAATAACAAGGAACTCAACAAGACACAGTGAACAACATAATGAGTCACTATGGAAATAACTGGCATTAAAAAGAACTAAAACAAGGAAATACAAAACTCAAATTACCCTTGGAAACACAAAGCTGAAAACCAAACCAAACGTTCTAGCTAGGCTGTTGCTAATTGGTACTGAGTGGTTGATTGCATTATGCCAGGCAGTTGCCAAGGAAGTTTGGGTAGCTGATAATGTATGATACTTATTTCTCCTGTTTTATTGTCACGATACTGTAAGTGAAAATCACATTATCGCTTACACCAGTACACTAACATTCCAAAGATTCGGATGGTAAAATTGAGTAATTTTTATGAAAAAAGTCTCTGTATGAGTCACCAATGTAGCATTTATTTGATCAAAAATAAGTTAATCAAACATATGAAATATAATTACATTTAAAAGAACTGTTTTTTCTATTTTAATATATTTAAAAATCAGAGCTGGATTTTCAGCAGTCATTCTTCATCTTACATTACTGAGTCACATGATTAACATTTATTATCAATGTTGAAAAGCAGTTGAGCTGCTAAACATTTTGTGGAAACTGTGATAAATTGTTTGACAGAAAAGAATTAAAAAAAAAATCTGTAAAATTATAAATGTTTTTATTGTCACTTTTGATCAATTTAAGGCATCCTTGCTGAAAAAAAGTATTCATTTATTTTAATACCAATAATTTTAAAATATCTTTACATCTTAGTGGTCCTAATCTTTTTAAATGGCACACATCTCAACCAAGTACACGATTTGAGGCATAATTTCCATTCAATAGCACAAACAGTGCAAGACTAATTCACTCTTAAGTTTAATACTTTGAGGATAAAGGGTTTTGAAAACCTAACAAAAAGTGAGCTGTAGTAACTGCACTGTGACATTACATTTTGATGTATTTCAGCATCATGTAGTTGACACAATTTGTAGCTTATAGCCAGGGGTCATATGTCGTCACCCTGTGCTTCAGAAAATCAATCAGTCTCAGACTGTTTACAATAGATCACTCACTAAATCCTTATGCAGATGAAGAATTCCATTTGTGGCATTTCTCAGTGTTTTGTGGAATGCACCACAGGAATGAGAGAGTGGTGCGGACGGTACCAGGTCTAGGAGAAGACTGAGAAGGGCAAAGCACCTGATGAAACCATACCACCGCTCACTTCCATTATCAACATTGAAAAGCCAGACTTACTGTCAAGATGGCCGTTTTATGCAAGATTTGAGCTGAACGTTTTCTGCTGTTTGGGGTTAGCTTTTAATCTGGGAAGGTGAAAGGTTTCTGATCAGTATATGCAATGGACATCCTCTGCTTACCTGCCATTTCAGATACAACCAGACTAAACACCATTAATGAGATAGACAGTAAATCACCAACTTCAGCCATGCAGAAAGTCATCTATCACAACAAAAGAAAACTTCTGAGGACTTTACACATGAATTATCTTTTTCTCACAGTATATTTTCTCTGTTTGTGTGCCATTATACATGCATACACATGCACTGTTATATATTGCATTTTGCTAAATGTGTTTTAGGAAGCATCTGCTGATAGGGACCAATGCATCTGGCCAATGCTAACAAGCCAAGTTCAATGTTATGGTTTGTTTAATATGAAAATTGTTCTCTAATGGCACTTTTCCACTACACAGTACCAGCTCGACACGGCTCGAGCTCGGCTTTGTTTGGTCTTCCACTGTGTTAAGGTTGTATCTGTAACTGCTTTCGGGTACTTTTTTTGTACCACCTCCAGCGAGGTTCTGAGCGAGCTCAGGCGAGCTCGAATGTGCAGTGAAAACAATGCCGACTGCTGATTGGTCAGAGAAATGTCACCATTTACTGCATCATCATTACACCGCCAGATGGAGTATCAGGAATAACCCCCGCTATTTTAAATAGTTTGGCCAGAGATAGTTTATTACACTAACTACTGTTACTATGGCAACTCGGAAGAATACGCCGTGGTCGAACGAGAGGTGCAGACTTTCCTTTGTTTGGAGGCCGAAGAGAGGATCCAGCGAGAACTTGATGGGCAACGAGGAACGAAAGGCGCTGCTATGACGACCAGGTGCTATTTGTGGCGGTTACTCTCTGCAATGGAAAACGGAGCGAAAAGCGAGCTGAGGCGAGTCGAGCTGGCACTGGTAATGGAAAAGCGCCATAAATGGGCTTACATTAAAAGTAAAACTATAAATTAAATCAACCATTTTAAAAGGCTACAAGTGAATTTTAACATTATAATATACATGAAATTGTATATTGAGATTCACTTAAAATTACATTTAATTGTGGAATTGGTGGTATATATTCGACAGATACCAAAAAATTAAAAAATTAAAAACCCTCCAATATCAGTTAATAACCAATTTGGTAATGCTATATTGTGCATACCTGGTCAGTACCAAAGTCCCTTTCAAAGAAAGCCAGTTCAGTCGTCAGTGGCCATATTTACAATGCCTCCGGGAAGCTATTTTGGGCATCAAGACCCAACTCCTATCTACTAGAATGGGGAAATATTGATGTCAAAAACTGCTTACTCGCATTTAAATAACATATTTCAAATCAGCAATACAACCTGACATGAACCCCCCTGACAACATGACATGTTGTTTTCAAATTCTTAAATGGCAAAAAAAAGTGTTGTAAAGTTGGTAAAGCCAATTGGCATGTGCAGTCCCAAGAGCGAATCTCAGGACATTGACCGTTTCTATGGCAACCGAAGATTCTAACAGCAGTTGCAGGGATGACTTCGCCAATTCATAGTTTTCGGTCACATTTCAACCCACAAATATTTCGATCATCTCTCAAAAGAAAAACAAATATATGTGAAAAACTGAAGGTTCTGGGATCTATCACTATACTAAGAGATCAAATTCAGTATAAACCTTATTGATGACAAATACTATATTCATGCAAGAAGATGAGTCCAGAATATTAATGCAACCCTCATGGGAAATGCTTAACATGAAACTTATGCACTACGCATTCATATTCTGGGTTATTTTGCTTAAGTGTACATAGTATGTTTTATTAATAAGGTTTATAGAGATTTTTGTCCTCCAATATCACTGTCTTAAGGCATTATGCCACATTAAGCAGTTTCTTTGGAATGGTTTTCTATGGGAAAATGCTTAATATAATTCACCACACTGCATTCATATTCTGAACTCAGCTGCTTGCCTGAATATAGAATGCATCACCAATAAGGTCGGAGAAACGATTGGAACCAAACAGTTGTTTGGCACCATTGACTTCCGTAGTAGAAAAAATAATACTATGGAAGTCAATGGTGCCAAAGTTCCAATGATACTTCAAAATATCTTCCTTTGTGTTCAGCGGAAGAAAGAAACTCATACAGGTTTGCAACAACTTGAGGGTGAGTAAATGATGGCAGAATTTTCATTTTTGGGCGGAGTACCCCTTTAACATCACTGTCTTAGTACATTAGTACAAAACTAGTGAGTAAATAACTATATCTGCAACGTCACAAAAGTTTATCATTTGCACGTTTTTAAGCCTTGCCAACTGACGACGTGAAATAACTCAATTTGGTACTCTTGCGGTGTGTGCACATTTGTGTCTCACAGTTTTGTGCGCACATCAGGAACATGCAACCATTATGCCACGTCTCAGACAACACACGAATGCTGAATTGGGTCCTCTTTCATATTATCTTGCGCTCAAATGATGTCAAAACACCCATCTTAGAGGGTATCCAACTACACGTTCCCTCAGTTCCACAGACAACGCATAAGCCTCAGTCCCAGACTAAAATCTAAAATGCGTTTGAGCTGTTTTATCTGAAAGTAACTTACATTGACATATCTTAAAATGTGTGAGTGCCTTTGTTTTGTTTCAAGATTTACACCAGTAAAGTATTTTTCTAAAGCACTTAAATGCCCTAATTGAACAAAGGCACAATCCTGGCTTAATCTAAGGACTGTCTGAGAAACTGGGCCATAGTTGATCATGTCTTAAAGGAGAACTCCAGTGTAAAATGAATCTTTAGTCTAATAGAACACTGGTATCTAGTCGAATCGTTTTCGAGA
Source organism: Hybognathus amarus (assembly GCA_030378365.1). NCBI lineage: Eukaryota > Metazoa > Chordata > Actinopteri > Cypriniformes > Leuciscidae > Hybognathus > Hybognathus amarus. The sequence goes on along the minus strand of JAQIUQ010001267.1, from coordinate 399,869 downwards.
TTTCAAGATTTGTTTTCATGATAATCGAAAGTAAAAAGTTTTATCTCTAAAAACTGTTTAGCGTATAATGCTAGTACTTGGGGGCATTTATGCATTTACTAAGTAAAAAGAAATCGCTCAGTTTATACCACTAACAAGGCTCAAAATAGACCCACACTAACACAGAAACATAATGAGGGTCCATACATGCAAAACGAAGCATTGAGAACTTTGTAAGTGTACAGACCGTTTATTAAGAAGATACTTTATAAAGACAGTTCACTTCGTGTATACAGGCGGCGCCATCTTTGGAAAACAGTCTCAACTAGTCAAACTACGAACGATGTGCCAAGTGAGCTGAATTGGATGAAGTTCAGCGAACTTCTGAACTGTATGAACGGCGTTCAGGGATCGACTATTTTCTAAGATGGCACTGCCTGTATACAGTATCTTCTTATTAAACGGTCTGTACACTTACAAAGTTCTCAAAAGGTTCATTTTGCGCCGGAGTTCTCTTTTAACTAAATCTTAACAGTTGAAAAATACAATGCATTTGTAACAGATCCATGCATTCGATCTTTGCCTACGTAGGTATATGATAGGTCTACGATAAGCCTACGTGTTTTTAATATCACCCCACGTTACACAAGTTGCATTTATGTCTGGTATATTTTGTGATTTTAGAAACTGAACTTTGGGTTACAGACTAAGCTCCAATAAAGAACAAGATGCCTCCAAAAAAATAATAATAAAATACCAACTCTCGAGAATAAAAGCACCCTTGACATCTCTTGCGTCTCTCTCTCTCTTACACACACACACACAGAGACACACACATACACAAGTTCTTTGCAGCCCTTTATTTGGCAAAACGCCTGGTGGCTTGAGTGTTTCATTTTTTCCTGTGTATAGGTCTGGGCAGATGTCCAGAAAGGCCTCGACACAAAGAGGCCGAGAGAGGGAGAGAGGGAATACACTAAGTAGAAAGGACAGAGCAGAGACATGAACAGGGAGATGAAGCCCCCCAAAAAAAAACTTTCCTTTTCTTTCATAACTATTCCCTCCAAAAACTGCGAGTGATTGATATGATCCTCACATGCCTCCCTTGGCTTTGAAACAACTACACCCTCCTTTCTGCCCCAGTAAACCCCTGCCCTGCCCCTCGTACCCCCTCCAATATCCCCCATTTCGGCAGTGGACCACCCTACCCTGTGGGAACAACGCTGGGGAAGAGATGTCCCCCTCCCATTCTCCTGGGCGGACCCCCTCGGGTTCCATTGAGAGCGGAGCAGCCCTCTCTGATCTGGTCTGCTTTGTGTGACAGGCTGACAGGTCCAGAGCAAACAAACAAAATGAATACTAACACCCCTTTGTGTTCGCTTCCCAACGAGCGGCACTTAAGGATGGGGGGTGGTGGTGGTAAGTGCAGCCTCAGGAGAGATGACAAAGGCGGGAGGGGGGTTAAGAAACTCTGGACCCTGATACCACATAGACAAAAATACCCCCCCCCCTGCCACTGCTTGAATAAAGAGCTCCATTTAGCGGGCCCGTGGGCCACGGCGTCTCAAGGTGCGTCTGGCCTGATACATGTCACAGGCTGGACAGTGGTGGGCCAATAAGCCTGAAAGTCTGTTCCCTCCGCACATTCACAGCCCCCCCATTCATGACCTCTCGAGTGGCGCGCTCTCATTCAAGTGCTGGGAACAAGAGTAAGACATTGGACGGCTCAGAACTTCAGATTATTTTGAAACGCATCTTGACAACTTCAGTTGCTCCTCAGGCACATTCATCTCTAAATATTGTAAGAAAGGCAGAACTACAGCGAAACTGATTCGTCGTCTAGCAGTATACAACATGTGATCCACAGTATGTGCCTAAAATACAAACACTTCATGGAACAAGACACATTTGCACTACACATCAAAACCCCTTTCGAAAACACCCACATGATTGGTGGGAGAAATGCATATAATGAAACGTTACATTTCTTTTGTGTGTGAAATTACCTCAATTTTCTGGCAATAATGCGGGTAATAATACGTTCGGCTGCTGCTGGCTCATTTCACCTGGGTCTTCAATGGTTTTGCATTTAAATGACTCAAGCAGATGTTCTGAGACAAGTCCTCACTGCTAAGACCATGACAGACAAATAGGCCCAATGAAATTATTTTTGTAGAAAAATAAGGTGAGGGCTTGTATTAATAGTGGATCTGTGCCTTGAGCTCAAACAAGCTAATAATGCTAGCAAAAATTATTCAGTGCAAGGTTATATTCATACATTTTTATTCATATATATATATATATATATATATATATATATATATATATATATATATATATATATATATATATATATATATATATATATATATATATATATATATATTAGTGCTGTCAAACGATTAAAATATTTAATCGCGATTAATCGACATTAATGTCATAGTTAACTCGCAATTAATTGCACATTTTATCTATTCTTAATGACTTTTGATTTCTTTTTGTTACATTTTTTTCTCATTTTAATGCTCTTATCAACATGGAAAAGTGGATTGGCTTGTTTAGTGTTTGTTTAGTGTTTTTTTTATTATTATTATTGAAAATAACATTGGAATAGTGTTCAATTTCACTCTAACATATATAGCCTAAATAATCTCTCACACAATGCAACACTGTCCATCAATAAAAGGGTGAAAGAAATACTGACGAGGTCCTGATATTGACGAGGGGGTGGAGAATTCGCATCATCTGTGTTTGTGTGTGTGTTGCTTGGCCATCATCAAGTGGTGTTTCAGGCTGGACGTGCTGCGATGATGATAGCTCAGTTCATAATGACAAAACATACAGATCGCTTTGGTCTTGTCAATGGGACAATTTGGCAACTTTTTAAAAGTAAACTTTACATTCAGAATCTCATTGGCATCCATTTCGGCGTCTCGCGCTTGTCATCCACTCAAAACATAACGTTACTATTTGGCCGGCTCGCAAGCTGAAACGAGTGTGTGAGGCACAAAACGTCCTCGCGCTGCGCTCTGAAACCCATTCATTGCAATTGCTTGCCCCGCGCGAGGACGTTTCGTTGCTTCTTCGACCAAAGCGCAAGCGGATCTAGCTGAGCCGGAAACAAAACAAGGCACGCCGCACACACTCGTTTGGGCTTGCGAGCCGGCTTTGAGTGGATGACGAGCGCGAGACGCTGAAATGGATCAGAACGCATGCCGCGTCCTGTTGCAAAAGTATGTGAAACAACTACAAAGTTTGCTAGGACAAAAAGATCGTTAATCGCGCGATAAAAAAATTAACGCCGTTAAAATGGGTTTGCGTTAACGCCGTTAATAACGCGTTTAACTGACAGCTCTAATATATATATATATATATATATATATATATATACATACACTCACCGGCCACTTTATGAGTAGGTCTGAGTATTTCAGAAACTGCTAATCTACTGGGATTTTCACGCACAACCATCTCTAGGGTTTACAGAGAATGGTCCGAAAAAGAAAAAAACATCCAGTGAGCGGCAGTTCTGTGGGCGGAAATGCCTTGTTGATGCCAGAGGTCAGAGGAGAATGGCCAGACTGGTTCGAGCTGATAGAAGGGCAACAGTGACTCAAATAATCACCCGTTACAACCAAGGTGGGCAGAAGAGCATCTCTGAACGCACGGTACGTCGAACTTTGAGGCAGATGGGCTACAGCAGCAGAAGACCACACCGGGTGCCACTCCTTTCAGCTAAGAACAGGAAACTGAGGCTACAATTTGCACAAGCTCATCGAAATTGGACAATAGAAGATTGGAAAAACGTTGCCTGGTCTGATGAGTCTCGATTTCTGCTGCGACATTCGGATGGTAGGGTCAGAATTTGGCGTCTAGCAACATGAAAGCATGGATCCATCCTGCCTTGTATCAACGGTTCAGGCTGGTGGTGGTGGTGTCATGGTGTGGGGAATATTTTCTTGGCACTCTTTGGGCCCCTTGGTACCAATTGAGCATCGTTGCAACACCACAGCCTACCTGAGTATTGTTGCTGACCATGTCCATCCCTTTATGACCACAATGTACCCAACTTCTGATGGCTACTTTCAGCAGGATAATGCGCCATGTCATAAAGCTGGAATCATCTCAGACTGGTTTCTTGAACATGACAATGAGTTCGCTGCACTCAAATGGCCTCCACAGTCACCAGATCTCAATCCAATAGAGCATCTTTGGGATGTGGTGGAACGGGAGATTCGCATCATGGATGTGCAGCCGACAAATCTGCGGCAACTGTGTGATGCCATCATGTCAATATGGACCAAACTCCCTGAGGAATGCTTCCAGCACCTTGTTGAATCTATGCCACGAAGAATTGAGGCAGTTCTGAAGGCAAAAGGGGGTCCAACCCGTTACTAGCATGGGGTACCTAATAAAGTGGCCAGTGAGTGTATATATATATATATATATATATATATATATATATATATATATAAGATACACACACTGCCACGGTACCAACAAATGAACTGATTTAGCAGGGTACATTCCTCAACTGGATCAAGGAATGATCTGGTAAAGCAATATCCAGAAATGCAATTGAAATGCTTTAAATTTGAAGAATGGAGGTCAACTTTCACACAAAGTTTCACACAAACAAGCACTGAATGATATACACAGGGAGAAAGGGCCAGGCAGCCATTTTAAGTAAAGGAAATGATCCAAGGTCTGTGAGATTCTGGGTTATTTCAGTTTGTGGAAGTGCTTCAGGCGCTAAAATGTCAGGCTGAAAAACAAACAAACAAAACACAGACTCGATGGTATGTGTTCTTCACCACAAGCCAAGCACTGTGTAATTAACACAACGTGATTGCAGAAGTATCATAGAGAGCAATTTAAAGATACCTTCTTTTTTTATGTACTGCCCCCTGTGGGATCACTCCAGTGAGAGAATAATAAGAACATCAGTTTGTGGAGGTGAGATTGTTTTCAATCAAAAATGGTACTTTTCTACAGAAAAGTACAGAATCTAGTTTGAAGAAATGTTTTAGAGCAGTGATTCCAAATCTTTTTCTGGCAAAAAAGCAAAAAAAAAACACGGCACACCACTAACTGTGCGTTCAAACCGCCGCCAGCGAGCGTCAAAGTGGCCTGAAGTCATTCATTTTCAATCAGAGGCGGCGAGTGCGCGGCGTGTCTTGGACGGTGAGAGCGGCGAGGAGAGTTGAAGTCAGTTCAACTTTATGGTAATAAGCAATGACGCGGTTCGGCAACCAATCGGAATCGGAGAGTACTCCGTTGAGAGAATTCCAGAGAACAAAGTCCTGTACTTTGGTTCCGACCACATTAGTTCCCAAGCAAAAGGTTTAGGTTGATCATTTTAATTTGATAAGAGGGCATGCAACACTATTTACAGGCAAGATTTTCTTGCTAGAACACTTTTTCAGCGGTATTTGCAAATAATAATAGCACTTATAACCATGAACACAAAAGCCAAACCACACAAATGGCTTTTCATTTGTTTATTTCATTAACAAACATGTCACTATAATTGTTAAGTTCTTTCAATTGATGAATTTTCTGCAAAAATAACAATCGACATACTTGTTTGCTAGGGGTGGGAATTGGCAATGTGACGATTCAGATATTATCGCGATATTTGGGCCACGATTCAATGTTTTTGCAATTCTCAATATATTGCGATACAAGCAATATATTGCGATTTATGTTCCCCATATTATTCAAAGACATCACAAAAAATTAGCTAAATAAGACTGCTCAACTCACTTTAATTAAATGACACATTTAATTCTGTAAAGTGTTTCTTCTACACATCAACTGAAGCGCAAAAACTTGTTCCCGAACATTCAGAACACAGGACAGGACGTAATTATTCTCTGAATAGGAGACCTCTCACATGAATGTTGAGCTCCAGGCTTGCTGCGATAGTCGGCGTTACCGGTGTTACGTGTTCAGTCGCAACACCGGTTTCATCACTTGCCCACCGCGGCAACGCAAGAACAAACTATTTTTTAACGCAATTACGCAGTATCCGTACAATCCTGCCTGTATTATTACACACAGAGAGAGACAGAACAAACTTTTCTTTTAACGCAATTACGCAGTATCCGTTCAATCCTGCCTGCATTACACACACATACAGAACAGACGCGTGTCAGTATCGAGTTCTCTTTCGGGCTTGAACAAATCATTACACACACAAATTATGGCAAAATTTCCGTTTTGTCAAATGTCCTCATAAGAGCTGTCTAAAATGATTCAAATTAAGTCTTAAATGAACATTTGTGAGAAAATGGGACGCGGGGCAGATCGCGTCTCTCTCCCGCATTGCACTGCATTAACGTGTTGCCTACAGCTTGCGCTCAACGGCTGTCCGAATTCACGCACTCGTTTTCATTCACCTCCTTCAAGTGAACAGTATTAGTGGACTTAGGAAATAAGCCTAACTTACTGAATGATTGTTTAGGGGCGATTTCGGATTCAACCTATGTTCTCAAGCAGTGCAAAATAGAGAAACCAATGAAGAAAACCGGAAAGTGAAACAGATATTTCTATAATTAATTATGCAAAAAGATCGATACTTGGCGCCCGTGTATCGATACAGTATTGCCACAGAAAATATCGCGATACTATGCTGTATCGATATTTTCCCCACCCTTGCTTTGCGGGCCCTTTAAATACAGTTTTAAAAAAGATCAGCCATTCGATCTACGTCAGAGCATCAGAGCGTCCACGAATCTTTCCACGGCTTCACGAATTTTGCCGCTCTCGCCTACGGCGATGTGAACGTACGGTAAACACTAAAATAACAAAATTGCACAAACATGCATTGCTTCAATGGGCTATATGCACGCATACGTTCCGCATTTGATGCAAGGATGCTCGTCCCATTTCCGGTTGTGTAGATTAAAGCAGAGAAAAACCGAGGAAAACGGGATTATGGCAGAGTCTTCAAAATGTACTGTCCTCCCGTCTTTGAAATGAAACGTACATGCGTTTAGATGTAATTTTATATATAGTTATGTTTATTTAATATAATTTTAAAAAGAAGCATAAACACAACGAGGGGTGTCTGTTTTATCTGTTTTTGTGTCTAACGTTTCTTTAGTATAACCATGAAGTATAAAATTCAATATAAATTCTCGGTATTGCATTGGACTCTACGATCGGCGGAAGTTATCGAGCATCCTTAAACCTTCACCAGAAATACCGCCGTGCATAGAGCCCATTGCTTGGATATTATACTCAAATTTAGGATGAAACTTGAACTTAAGTCAGGTAGGAACACAATAAGGTCATATAGGTCACTATAATGTTGTTGGTGATAAAACAACAAATTTACATATTGCCTCAGTCAGGCGGAAACCTCATATTTTCTAAAATATACACTGTGTCAAAGTTTGTATTGTGGCTTTATATATGGTCAGACACTCGCATCTTTGTAATATTAACATTTTATGAAAATCAATATCAAATGTAGTTACAAGGTTTTTGGCCAGTGAATAACAGATATGCATTTTGTCCATCATTAGAAAAGCTGCATCTGATGCAGTAAGTGCATTGTATTACGTTTTCATCAACTTACAAGTTATAACGTTTATTGTATCTAAATGGTCACTCAGTTTTTCTTACTGTTGAATACATTTCGCCAAAATCTCATGATATAAAAAAATAAAGCGATGTTCAAAGGATATTTAAAACAGTACATTGGCTACAACTAGATGGCAAATACCAGACTCTTTGCTCTTCATATATGAAAAACATTAGCCTTTATAAACAATATTTCTTGAGTAAAGAAAACACTGTACTTAAACATAACTTTTTTATTTATCTTTGCATCCCAAACAATCAGCGATCTATCTCCAAAGTACAGTACATGCACTGTTTGAGGAGCCAATGGAGTTACACGGTGTAGTCACACACTCTTTTTGATACTTTTCAATGTTCTAGAGGGTTGCGTATGATCACATAGCAGGTATATAGTTACTTCTTTGCCAATGTTTTAAAATAGTCTGAATGATTTTCCCCTCTAAGTTTTGAATTGTATTCAAGAGCTACAAAATGAATAGTCGCAAGACCTCACATTCTCTTACTTTACTTTATGTCTTACTTTATGAGATCAAATCGACTTCTGCTTAGATTGATTAAATGTTCTACACCTGTTCTAAAAATAAAATGTCCTATAAATGTTTATGTAATCCACACCTGCTCCTTACTGGGTTTAAATTTGGCATGTAAAATTGATAAAGACTAGAATGACTATGTCACATATTTCATTGGGCATCTATGACAAATCCAGACAGACACATTCCTGTGAGTAATGCTTTCAAAATTGTAGTAAAAAAATAATAACACTTGGCAGTGCTACTCCAGCCCAAACAGGGAGAATGGACCAATAAAAAGGATTGCTTAGTTTCAATCCTTAAGTTACTGAACAATGGCTGCTTTGTGACAGTGAGCACTTGGCTCCCAGGCAGCTGTTTTTCCACTCGATATCGATCTAACCCAAAAAAAAAAAGAAAACAACAAAAAAAGCACCTGTGCACAGGAACACAGGACAAGAGGAGAAAATGCTAAGCAAATTGGAGCTTAAATTTTCCTCCAAATACATCTATGCAGGTACAAATGATCTGAAGGGAAAGTATAACATAGTGATAAAATCAATGCCCTCAACTTCTCAAAAGCGCATTAATGTAAGAGCAGATCGAATGCTAAAGCTGCACAGTCATAGTTTAAGTGCCTTCAAATGATGACCCACGGGCTAACTGCTCATCACATTTCATAATCATGTTTCCATAGAATGAATGAATGACAAACAGAGGAAATAACCTTGAAAAGCAGTAATGACAGATGACACTACACTGAGACTTGACAAGATAATGCTTTTTAGACTCTTGGCTTAACATTTAACTGAACAGCAAAGCTTGATCCACTATTAGACCTCAAGACTAAAAAAATTACTAGGGAGCCATTGACTCCTAAAATGATATATTCATCAGAAGCCTAAAGACTTTTTAGTTGCTAAATTACAAAACTGCTCGATAAAATAGTTTTTCAGAAGTGCTTCAGTTCATTGAGTGCACAAGCTAACTTATAGCAATACACTGCAATCTGTTGTAAAGCAACCAATCACAGTTTGTTTTGTTTTTACACGGTTATATGAAATCGATAGTCGATACCATGACAATAATATAAAACATTCAAATGACTGCACAACGTCAGTCCACGACTAGTCTCGCGTGCCAGACCTTCAGACTGACGCCAGTAGGTCTGGACTCCATATAGCAGCTTTGCTTTCATTGGCCAAGGACTACCCGAAGGCCGTCTAAAGCAACCAATCACAGTTTGTTTTGTTCAGGGGAATGTTTATGGGTGTGAAAATGTAACAACGATGTCGCTATAACAGAGCTGGTCAACATGATGATATTATCGTATATTGACAATGTCTTGCAAAGTATCGTAATGTCGATTATAACGGCCAGTTACCAGATGATCATCGACAATATCGGGAAATATTACAAATAAATTTCACAAAGCCCCATAGATACCACCATACACACATTTATTAACATGCAACAGCATGAATTCAATCGGATTTTAAGGTCAGGAATCGGATACTATTTATAAAATAAAAAATTTCAATTTTAATGAGATTTTTAAACCATTCTTTAAGCACTTTAAGAAGTACTTTTACACATCCAAAGCATGCACAGAGAGCTGCCTCTCATTTTTAGTCACACATAATTATGTCATATTATCCCTGTAAACAGTTGGTTTTATCCTAAGTAACCGTAAACAGTTATCCTAAGTAATCCTAAGTAAACAAAAACAGTAGCCTATATTGAATCCATGCAATTGACAGCAGCCTAGCCCATATAAATAAGTGAGATTTCCCGGAATACATCCCAAAATAAGGGATTTTTTTTCTTTTACACGATTCTTACCTTCAAACTTTAAAAAATAAACCACTATAACCATTAAAAGTCTAAAGAGTTTATAACTAGCCAACATATGTGTAGAGAGAAAGAGAAAGAGTTTTTTTTTTTGTTGTTTTTTTTGTAAAAAACAAAAAAAATACTTTTGTAAAAATACTTTCACCTGTTTGGTAGAACACAAAAAAATACTTTGCTATTGATTTTTATGCAATTTATTTGGTTCTCCAGACAAAAATAAAGACTTTAAATTCAGAATCAATGTGATATTCTTAGTATTTATTTTGGTCTGCACTCTGCTTTTTAAAAAAAGTTAAACAGAAATACATAAATAAAATGTTAGTAGCCTATGTAACTGCATCTGTTTCGAAATATTAAATTAAAATAGTGTACATAATGAATAAATAATAATAATTAAAAAAAATCAAACGATACCATTGTAATTAAAATTATTCTACAATTTAGTTATATTGCAAATGGTAGAAGAAATCGTGGTGCTTTCAATGTCTCATGCACAGTTTCCAATGTCGGCAGCTCCATTACAGCATTTTGGGAAAGTTTCACTTTGCAGTAGAAAAATAAATAAATAAAATACACAAATATAATTTAATTACTTTTGTTTCTAAATAAATAAAGAAGTCATTTTTTTCTCGTTACAAGCAGCCTAAAGAGACACTGGAACTCTAACCAGAAATAAAAAAATAACCTTAACGCTTTTGCTCATGCAGAATGAACCAATTTCATTTTTAATCCCTGATTTTAGACATATAACAAGTCCAAAACAAGTTTAAAACCAGAGCTACACATTATAATTAAGGAAATTAAGCTTCTTATCATGAAATGTCTACTGGGGCAATGACACATAAAAGTGAACACTGAACCAAAAAAAAAAAGGCAAGACACATTGATATATGATTACAACATGCATTTATCATTGTTACAATCACCACCAGAATGTCCAACTTAAAGGGTTAGTTCACCCAAAACTGAAAATTCTGTCAGTATTTACTCACCCTCATGTTGTTCCAACCCCGTAAGACCTTCGCTCATCTTCGGAACACAATTAAGATATTTAAGATATTAAGATCACTCCTGCATACCATAGGCTTCTTGAGGGAATGACAATTACTGGCCTCGAAAAGTCATTAAAGACATCGTTAAAATAAAGTGACTACAGTGGCTCAATCTTAAGTTTATCAAACGACGAGAACACTTTTGTGCGCAAAAAAACAACAAAATAGGTTACTAGTTTAATAGTGTAAGCTTCTGTTATTGTACGTCACACAGCATCACACACATGACCAGCGTCAGCCAATAGTGAGCCTACGTGTGACGTAGCTCTACGCAATCACACTACGTTAATGGACTACAGACCCATAGAGAAGGAAGTGAATAGTTGAAATAAAGTCGTAATTTTTGTTTGTTTTTGCGCACAAAAGTATTCTCGTCGTTCTGATAAAGTTAAAATTGAGCCACTGTAGTCACTTGGACTATTTTAACGATGTCTTTAATGACTTTTCGAATGGCAGCAAGTGTCATTCCCTCAAGAAGCCAATGGAGCTAGTATGCAGGAGCGATCTTAATATCTTAAATATCTTAATTTGTGTTCCGAAGATGAACGAAGGTCTTACGGGGTTTGAACAACATGAGGGTGAGTAAATACTGACAGAATTTTCATTTTTAGGTGAACTAACCCTTTAACTATCTGTTCAGTTGTATTCAACAGTTATCCTCAAGGAACAAAATTCAATTTAAACACAATTTTGATAAGAACAGTGAGGTAATTATTAGCAACATTAACATAACAGCAAAGCTAATGTTAATTTAAGGTCAAACCAAAGTAACATTCACCTTTAACATTTCAATAATTAAATTAAACTAACTGAATCACAGGCTATCATTAGATAAAGTGCAGCCAAACTCAACATGATGCGTGTTTACGGTGTATGTCGATGTATGTGTTGCCTCGGGCAGAGGCGGGCTCGGGTAGACAATATAATCGGATATCACGATATTTTAAAGGCACACTGCGGAACTTTCTTGGCCACTAGATGGTGCTCGACCTCTAACTTTCACTTCTAGCGTCCCTAGAGGCCACAAGCGCCACAACACTGTCGCAAATTAAAGTCAACAAACAGTTAACCGGTCAGCCTCCTGTGTCTTTAGATTGTGTGTGCTTGCACTGCAGTGTTTGAGGCGGGCAGCCTTGCCGCGCTCGATTCCCTTATAGCAGTCGGCTGAGAGAGAGCGAGCGGGGTGAACCCCGTGGAGCTTATTATGAATGTGGATGTGGGACAGCGGGCGCATTCACTGCACTGAAAAAATCGTCGGTCTGAGCTGACTGTATGTGTGTTGGTTTATTTTACAGAAACCGTGGGAAATGTGGTGTGTAATGTTAGTGTCTGTGGGTACTACTAAGTCACGTTCACTACATTTAATGTAAAGTTACATTTGACATGAGGTGATTTTATTAGTGCGAGCCCTGCACTGATGCGGGCTGTATTTGTGTGAGAAATGAACACTGGGCTGTGGGCATTTTATTACACTCATAACACCATCGGCTGTGGCCGGAATACCAGAAAATACTACACTGCTTATATGAATTTATCTGGGTTACCTTGGAAACGGCATTTGTGTTCAGGCAAGCGTCCGCATCGGTCGAGCACCTCCTCCTCCTTTAGCTCACGCCAGCGAGCGAAGCGAAAGCTAGACCAATGTGTTAATCCTCGTCCTGGCTTTTAATTTGTCACTCTCCCCTTTTCTTTTTTAGTTTCCTCTGATAAAACCGTTGCCTTCTTGCTTGTAGCTGTTGTTCGGCCATGACGAAAACATACAGACGGCAATCAAACGCGAGTTAAGCACTAACGTCAGAATCTGAGGAAGTTTGTGGTGGTGGGGGAAGTGACGTATGCCGGAAAGCGGTCGAATTTTGTAGTTCTTTTTGTGCTCGGGTTCCTACCCGAAACCCGAAGTTACAAAGTGCTAGTAAAAGCGATACAGACACCTTCAGGCTACGGCAGACATGTCATTTAACCTATTGTAAGTCGATGTACCTTCTCAATCGGTTTTGGTAATATATTATAAAGGTTGAAGAGTTCCACAGTGTGGCTTTAAAGGCAAGTATCGATAAAATATTTTCTTACTTGTTTTTTTTTTGCCCAGCCCTACCCTTCAATAACAGATCAGTGTGTAAAACTCTTGGATGTATTTTAAACAACCTAGGGCGCAAGTTAAGCACTCATTGTGATGGTTGAAAACAAGGTGGCTTTCTTCTTCCAGTAGGGGGTTTGGCGTCACATCAGGTTTGTTTCCAGGCAGACCGTTAAAGAACGTGATGCACACATCTCCCAGTAAAATACTTTAGAATTCAACCAATCAGGTGACGATTTTCAAAACTCCTGAAGTGAGTTTAATTTTTAGTGCCATAGAGTATACCTCAGCCAACGGTCTGTGGGTGTGACATCTGATGCTAGTCCACAACTAGCTGTACAGAAAAAAACTAGTGCAAATAGGTGTAGACTTTGAAGGATAATTTTGCCTATTTTCAACCAGCTTTGTATTGTTGCAACATATATAGATAGTATATGTAAATGAACAATGTGTTAACTGCACCGAGACATTCCCATTTATTTGTCAGCTAAAGTCTGCCAAATGATGCAAAATGTGTTTGACAGCTCTTTTTGTGAAAGCTACAAATCGGCCCACAGACAGATGGATCAACAGAGGGGCAGCACCAAAATCAAAACTGAATTAGGCTAGTTTTCTCCAACCATGTTCAGAATTGTTTCACCTTTAAATAAAACCTGGTTGCCTATGCAGTATAAAGCCAATTTTGAAAGCAGTGAATTATTCCTTTAATTAGAATTTCATAAAAGTACCAATTATTTCAAAAACATAAAAAAACTGCTCAAGGACATCATCATTTGCTTGATACTAATTGCTAAAATTTAAAAAAGGATATCTTTCAAAGATTTGATCCCACTAACCTGGTAAACTAAGCACATCCAGAGATTTGGCTCTTTCTTAGCAGAATTCATAATGTTATCCTAGTATTTTAGTTACCTTAAATTACTTCATTCCCAGGCCAACTAATTAAAAAACAGGAAGTTTTGCAACACCAACCAATCAGACAGGAACTGGCACTTTTAGCAAACTCTTGTCAGTTTTGTATGCAACAAGCATTAGACAGTCAGTGAACGGGCAGTAGGCGGTCTGTGGGTGGGTTGTCTGAGGCTGAGACTATTTTAGGCTGAACATTTGTTTAATGAGCAGGATCTTCACTTGTTTGCTGTCACTTGGATCCGAGAAAGGAATGCAGCAAAATAACTCCTCTTTCAACCTAGAAACATGTAAACTCAATGGTTTGAAATAAAAAAAGCATACTACATACTATACTATACTATACTATAAACATACTATTCAGATATTCTGAAAAACTCATATATATATTAGGGCTGTCAAATGATTAATCGCGATTAATCACATCCAAAATGAAAGTTTGTGTTTAAATAATATATGTGGGTGCACTTTGTATAATTATGTATAATTATTTTATACATACAAGTACACACACATGCTTGTATATATGTAAGAAATATTTTCATGTATATCTGTATATAGATTTATATATAATTTATATTATATATAAATATAAATATTTCTATATAAATGATTTTTTTTTCTTAAATATACATGCATGTGTGTATATTTATATATAAACAGAATAAATATACAGAGTGCACCCACATATATTATGTAAACACAAACTAATATATGGATATAATATATACAACATATATATATATAAATTATATATATATATATATATATATATATATATATATATATATATATATATATATGACACTTTTTCAGATATTGAATAGGTTGCATATATATAAAACTGTTACTTTGCACAAAGATGATGACCAATTTTTGGCATGCACACCACACACTAAAATTTCAGTTACTATGGTGACATCCATTCCCTTCCCAGATCCTCAAAAGATCAGTAAAACATGCCATCAGTTTCCTGTACTTTCACCTGAACACACATCAATTACAAACCACCTTCTTCCCAGTACGGACCCACACACACGCCTCCCCCACCACCCCAATGCATTGAGCGTGTGGGTGAAAGGTCATGGTAAAGTAGCATTCCACAGAGAGTGAGACACAGCCCTGTGAAAGAGGAGAGGGGGGAAAGGGGTTTAGTGTCCCTAATCCCACAAGAGACCGAAGGATTTGCAAGGACACCCAAACCATTCCCGGTGAAAAGCTACGGTTAGCAGCTCGCCCACAGCTCCCACGGTGTGTGTGGTCAAACATCACCATCCACTGGGATAATATCATCTTCACACTGGTCATAAGTCCATGGGCATGTTAAACGACATGATTTGATTTGGAAACCACAGCAAGGCTCATCAGCATGAGATACTTTGATCGCCCCTGAGTCTAGGTTCACAGGCATGGCTGTAGTTTCTCATGAGCGGAGCGCGGCCTGTGGAATAAAGAGGCTCTTTCATTGCTCTGGGCTGTTTGAGAGGGCCACTGCATTGGTTTGCTCTCCCTGTTTTATCTTCACAATTAGACTGACACTGAATACTCTGAAGGGTCACTCCTGGTGTCACACTAACAAAATACCCAACACAAACAACATTCTCTTCATTTGTCCACCATGCTTTTGGCCCTTCTCAGGCCTCCACAGTAATTGTTCATCTCTGAGGACAAATCCTGCATATCAAGTACTTCAATGAGAGTATTCATCCCCCCCCAGACTAAAAGAAGGGACACCATCTGAGAGAGCAGAGCTGCTTTAGTAGGCCACTTCAAAATGTCTCATGTTTTGGTGACATATTGCTGTCACTGTAGATTATATTTGTCTGGCATAATAAGTTACAACAGTTGATATTACACTGAGGGGACAGCGTGTCAGTAACAATTAGGGATGTGCAAAAGTAAATTTTCTCTTAATCAACTAGTAAGTGGGTTGGCTGAACGATTAAAGACTAGGTTATTAGGGTCATGTCAGATCAGACACGTTACTTTGCGCATTCACACAAGACACATTTTTAAAAACCCTATGGAAGAAAGGGGCTACAGACAATGATGTCCTCCTCCATGTGTAAACCAACATGTGAAAAAATAGGCAAGACTGAGTGAATCCAAATATGTACCAACAATGTGATTGATTTTGAAGAACCATCAGGTTAATTTTGCATAATATTGCACAGATTATTATAGTTCGGAAACGTAATAATAATTATTGTTATTAGGGTACAAAAAGTACCATGGAAATAGCGTGTGACATGTAATAATGGTACATGTCATTCAGCACCATGGTTTAAAAGCACTACCATCACAAAAGCATCACCATAGCTGTATAATTACAGTACATTTTCATGCAGGTAACAATAAAATGTAGTAAATAATTTGTTCTTTATATAATCCACATATCCTAGCCTGAGATGACCCTGTCTGGTACAATTAATTACTAAATTTCATGGGTCTGTCAAGCTGGGAGAGGCTAAGAGAGGAAGCGAAATGAAGAGTTGCTTTGTGAAAAGGTATCTGGGTTCGCTAACATGTCAGCGGCAGGGACAGGGAGCATCTCCAGCAGACAGCTGATGGGTCTGATCGCATTTCACTGACAAACTCAATTGCACGTCGAGTGAGATCTAATGAAAGTCAATATGCCACATGGCCCCCGTGGCTATACTGTCCACTCGCCAAGACCCAATATCACTCATTTATTCAGTACATTTCCAACCGCACCCCCATGCAGTTTTAAGTTCCCAGGTGAAAACTAACTCCCATAAAATATGTGACAGCACTTTACAGTATTCATTTAGTAAGCACTAATTGAGACAATTAACAGAACGCCATTTAATGAATCAGATAATCACATGCTAGCATGACTGGATAACATTCCAGTTGACAACAGCATAACACAAAAACCTGATCACTGACAATGCAGGATTGAAGGAAATGTTCTCCCTCTAAAACGGCAATTCTGTCATGATTTGCTCACCTCTCGTCGTACCAAACTCGCTCATCTTCAAAACACAAATGAATATATTTCTAAAGAAAACCTAAGAAGTCTCGCTCCATCCATTGAAAGTCTTTTCCATCAAAACTTTGATCATTCAAAAGGTTCATAAAGGCATTCTAAAAGCAATCCGTTTGAACCCTTAGGCCGCCCAACACATTCTCATCCTTTGGCGTCATATAGGTGACGCCGTATGACAAATCGTCGAAATACTATGCACATGGCACCCAATATAACACACACTGTTATGGGTAGGTTTAGGTCTGGGGTAGGGTCTAGGGTCTCACATTGACGCTAAAGGATGCCAGTCACCTTTATGACGCATTGGGTTCTACGTGTTATATTGACGCTAAAGGGTGTCATGTGCGTAGTATTTCAACAAAATGTCATATGGCGTCACCTATATGATGCCGAACGATGAGAACGGCCTCGTCCACCAAAGCGTTTTTAACCAGCTGGAAACGCCAGACGCTCTGCTGAAGACGCCTAGCTGTGGGCGCTTGAGAGCGTTTTGGCAGTGCAGCGTTTTTCCGTTGAGACGTTTTGCTGCTATATCTGCAGCACAAAGTACTTGTAAATGATTTCGCAGATAATTTGTTTCATTCTAAAAATGTATTTTTCATCCATTTTGTTCAGTTAGCTCTACTAGATGAGGTTGTTGTACAGAAAGAATGTTGTGACAGTTGGTCGGTGAGGTATTAGTCCCGCCCCTCCTCCACTGTGATTGGGCGGCTGGGTAAAAAGTGACAGTGAAGAGCGATGCGTTTTATCCAAAGGTGAACATTTTTCAACTCTCGGCGACCAAGTAAAAACGCTGGGCGCTATGCACTCCAGCGCGAAAAAAACAACAAAAAACGCTCAGCGCCTCGTTACCGCTCATAGCGTTTAAAAACCCGAAGCGCACATTGAAAACAAACGCCAGGCACATAGAAAAACGATCTGGTGGACACACGGCCTTATGCTCAGTTCAAACCTTCTGAAGAGACATGACTGCTTTACATAATGGAAATATTTCATTTAGGCTTATTCACATAGACTGATCAACAGAGAGCTCAAACATGCTTGCTTGACAAACGAGAACCAATGAGTTTTGTTCTTCTTGTGTACGTGCACAAGCACATTTGAGCTTCCGAAAGAACCAATGAGGTTTGTTCTTGAGCATTAATGAATAGACAAAAGGATAAAAGAAAAAAAAACTATTAATCTGTGCTCTAAAGATGAGGGACATGAGGGTGAGCAAATGAGGAAAATGTTCAATTTGGGGTGCTCTGACCATTAAAAAATGAAAACACATAAATTAAAGTAATAACTAGGTACTAAAAGTAAGCTATTAAAATGTAACCTCAACTGTCAGAAGATAATCTTTGTTTCTTGTGTAGCAAGTTAACATTTGCGTAGTTTAATTAAGTACAAACACAGAACAAAAAGAGCACAGACGGTTAACTGCTACATTCTTGCTCACCAGACGTGAGGTTTCCCAAACCTTCATAATCCTAACCAACATACACACGAGAGGCTCTCTGAAATCACTAGGCTCACTTTATTGACCAAATCAAAGGCTCTCACAGGAGAACCTGTGGTTACCAAAGGCAGCTGCCCTGCAGGCATCAGCACAGGCAGGAAACACACTTTCACAGCATACAGGCCTCAGCTTCTTACAGGGGACCCAATTAACAAACCGCTGTTACACTGAAGAGACACCCACACATGCTCTTCTGCAAATGTTTGCCATCATATTCGCTCATTTCTTCAGGGCAGTTTTGGTTTATAATGTCAGCAAATATGGTGTCATTTGTGTCCTTTGGTTTTGTTTGGCAAACAAAGCAGCTAAAGTACTTGTACATGTAGTACAATGTAAACACATGTAATCGTGCAACTGTGGAGCATGGCGCCAGCAACGACAAAGTCTATAATACTATTTGAAAAGCACTTGCTTGGCTAGGGCCAACTGAATGAATTTAAATGCAAGTGTAAATGTAAATAAACCTGCACGTCGGTTTTAATGTAACACTGAAGCTTATAAACAAACGCTGGGAATGATTACTGCTGCACTGGCAGGACAGCCAGCTATTAGCGCACTGAGGGTCACATTCATGAGACGCCCCAGAATACTGACACAGTTTTTCTTTTTCTTTTTTCAGATCTATCTTGAGAGTCGGTGTGCTGAGCTTTGAGGTCAGTCCTTGCCACTCACAGAGAACTGATGCAGTGAGAAGCAAACAAATCCACTGCAGTGGGTTAAAAAGGGCCCTCCAAACACCAGGGGACACTGTAGACATCTTTATCGATACACAGTCAACAACAGTGATCGTAAATCATTAATTTTTCAGGGAGAGATAGCGATTTGAGGTGACATGACCAACAGAGACCACTGGCGGTGCAATAATGCTGAGCAACACGTGAGCAGCATTAAATGAGCCAAATACCAATGAAGTGTGTGAAACTCATGTGATCTGCCACCCAACACAGTTGGACAGCGCAGCTGTTCTCTCATTATTAATTAGTAGTCGATTTTAGCACCAATTGCAGTCAAATTTCACAGTTCTCAATATGATTTCCTGTACAATTACTTAAATGCCACAAAACGAATGTGCTACTGAACACATTCTAAAAAGCTAAATGCAAATATTAACAAATTAAATTAAAACAATGGCATGTAGCCTATAGGGGTTGAACCACTAATCGACTAGTCGACCTTAATGCAATGCCGTGACGCTTTAAGCTTGACGTCGACTAGTCGTCGTGGATCATGTGACACTTTATGATTGCGCAGTGTTGCCAACTTGGCGACTTTGTCGCTATATTTAGCGAGTATTCAGACCCCCCTAGCGACATATTTTCAAAAAAGCGACTAGCGACAAATCTAGCGACCTTTTCTGGTGTTATTAGAGACTTTTGGAGACTCTCTGACTGAAATCACATATCATTTTTCCTCATCTCAAGGAGCGGCGAGTGCTGCCGTGGGTCCCACCCCGTCCCAAATCACTCACAGGTGGCCCAGTCCTCGCGCAGCAGCCCCTCCCAGCTGTAGATAGACAGAGCAGGAGATGTTCTCATCCGCGTACAAACTGCAAAACAATCGCGCAAATGAGTCGCTATTTTTAGCGACTTTTCAGACCCCGACTTTTTGCTTTTTCTACATCTACCCTTTTTAGTGAATGGCTGAGAGGAGCAGATCATCTGTTGAACGCCACTGACAGAGGTGAATGAGCAGTGTTTTCCCAGTTCCCACTATCACCTATCTGCTTTCTTTAAATAATAATGTTTTTTATTTAAACAATTTAGTTTCCTTTCTTTTCTTGTGCTTGCTGTGTATTACGTTTTTTTTTGTCATTCACTATATATCACTCGTTTTGTGTGACAAAAATATATAGGAAATGAGAACAGCTTTATTTTACATTCATCTATATTATATTATATTATATTATATTATATTATATTATATTATATTATATTATATTATATTATATTATATTATATATGTGAGCTGAGCATTAATTTATAGAGAAAACACATTAGGCAAGCGGAACACAAGTACGACGCGATGACGTCACGAATATGCTAATTAACGCATGACGTCATCTAGTGACATTTAGCGACTTTTGGGGAAGGCGTTAGCTACTTTCATTTGAAAAAAGTTGGCTACACTGTGATTGCGCTAATTTTGATATTATATGGCCGCGCGTTGCAGACGACAACAGATGAAGAGCCCAGAGGGTCATTGCTGCAAGAAAGCTGCATTGGTAGGCTACATAGAGTGTATGGAAATACTTTACTAACTTAGCAATATTCTTGAAAACGAAAGTGAAAGCATGACGCACGCTCACCGTTTTACCGGGAAATGAGAGTTTCTCTTTTAAAATTATCAAACTTTTTTTTTCATATATTATATAAACATATCAATGCATCTCTAATTGACCCGCAATTATTTTTTTTTCTTTTCATCTGGCCACTTTCATGTGTTTCTGTGATCTGATTGCTTTCCGATCGTGAAAAGGCCATGTGTAGGCTAAATGCCCTCCGAATCGCATTCGAGACGGATTTTAAATTTAAACCGCATATGTAAATTGGACTTCTCCCGAAAATGCTGAAGTAAAACGTGTGAGAGCTTGTTATTCGTTATATGACGAAGCTATGGCAACACGCATCACCGCAGCTGCATCTATTCATAAAGCCAACGTGCAAACTATTGTAAATCAAAGTGAATGTAAGTCACAGACGCTTAACACACAATCATCTCAGCTAAAAGTAAAGAAATAAAATGATCTTACCAGTGCTGTCTCTCTTATTGCGGTCTGAAATTTTGAAATTAGCTGATGATCAATAAAATGCAGCTCATTAGCCTACTGTTGCTTTCGGTGATGTGAACTCCGTAAAATCTGCATATTGCGCGTTGTTTGAAGATCGGATTTGAATCCGTTTTGCAAACATATTTATGTCTGTAAATGGAATCGTTTTGATAAATCAGATCAATAAAAACTCATGAAGTGTCCAGGTGTAAACGGCCCCATTGTGAGCTGTCAGCATCTGTATAATTTTCTGTTAATTAATTGTAAATTGTGGCATGTTACAAAGCAGTCGCATCTCTTATGTTTTTATGAATGTACGTCAGCGACTAGTCGACGTCGACTCCGACTTTGATGTCATAACAGTCAGACTTCAAAAAATCTGAAGTCGTTCAACCCCAAGTAGCCTAGAGTATTTCTCAATTAAGGCCAAATTAACATCTATTAACATCTTAAAGCTACACTGTGTAACTCTTTATTCTTTATTTTAACTCTTTAATCTTGGCTAAAAACACTTAGTTCTTTAAAAAATATATGTGCTCATTACTGTATATTAACTTCGTTCAAGTAATAAAGTATTCTCGTGAGTGTATAATATGCCATTGAAAATACATACAGGTAAGGTGTTCTAATGTCGGTCGCCATGTTGCCCCTCCATCTTGAAAGTACATTAGCCAAAGAGGGACATACCCGTTAATTCAAGCTTCGCCTTTCGCGATTATGTTTGAGTTAACACTCATGGACGAGGTCGAACTGGAAGCCATGTTAATCTTGGACTACATTTAGGTTACTGACTTTCTTCTAAATATCAGAAAATCGGCTAAATGGATTCAAAAACGGTAAAAGTCAACTGTTTAACTCTGGGGGAGTTGTAAAATGAGCCTATTTCCAAAAAAGTGGAGTATCCCTTTAAAGTGGTCTTAAAGTGACATCATCCAAATTTACCTGCTTTCATTATTAAAGGAGCTGTATGGAAAATTGTGGCCAAAATTAGTACCAGGTGGGTGTATCCCCACCTTCCCCCATGACTCGAGGTTGCCAGATATGCTGCAGGTTCCAGCAGGAATGTAGGCTGCTACAAGAAGCTTCCAATGGCAAAAGACGAGTCCTACATAGCGAGTTTTTTTTTTCTGTTAATCATTTATTTCGGACTTTGTAACAAAGTATTTCGGATTCATATAGAGTTTTTTGAGGTTTCGCAACGTTAGAATTTTTTTTATCCTATTGTCATTTTTATTGATATTGTCATTTACTTTTTAAATGACAATATCCTGGCCGGACTACTGTTGTCAGTGATATAAGTATTTGAAATGAACATGATTTCTAAATGTCTAGTGACATATTACGGAAAATTTATGATTAATTGAAATACATTTCTTGCATACAGCTCCTTTAATGTCAGGGTTTTTCCTGCATTGAAAACCTTGTGGTGACTGCCAAAGCGTTTTTTTGTTTTTGTTTTTTTTTTTTCGTGCTCAAAGCCTTATTTGATTAGTTATTGTGATTTTTGAGTGATGTAGATGACTGCGGCACGGTGATGTCTGATTAATATTACCAATAAAACAGATGGCAGCAGGTCTAAATGGACAGATCCATTTTCTATCTGTTAACATCCACTTAAGATATTTCTGACCTTGTTTACAACATACTCGTGCAACTGCGAGCTTTGAAAAGCAGCTGTCTGTTTTGAGTTTTAAAAAAAGTCAGTTCGGCCAGTAATATTGATACTGTAGGAAAACTGGTATCAAACTATTAACATTAAATTAAATAGAAGCATACTTTTGAAATTCATCTTAAAGGGTACATATCATGCTTTTAAATCATTAATTTTTACTTATAAATCATACATTTGTGGTCTATATAAAGCATAACTGCAATGCTTGGGTCTGAATTACTCATTATTATAGCTCCAGAGGCCCCTTTTCTACCCCTTTTCTGATGTGTTTCTGTGAGCAAGTCGTTTCAATGCGGCCCCTTTAAATAAAAAGGTGTACCGTGCTTACCCTGCCTGCTTTCCAGGTTGCTGAGTTCACGGTCAGCTCAATCTCAGGTTCAACTCTTCTGCGTTCGGCCATTATTGTAGTTTGATAGATACGATTACTATAGCTTCAAAGATTATTTTTATTCACACGTTAACAAAATGTCAACAACGGAAGACTTGTACACCAAGCCTTACATATTCGAAGCCAGAGCGAGCGATTTGAAAAAGATGACGTGACGAACCGTCTTCAAATGGAGGCAGGTATGTAAGTTAACTATGTTGTGTTATTAGTAAAAGTCGACTATTTCTCTTGTTAAAACAAGCACACTGACAAGATAAATGACTGCGGTCTGATCTTACCACTAAAAATCTGTATTGATAATAATACGATAACTTACGTTTAGAAAGCATCAGGAAACACAGCAGCTAAATGATAGAAGGAATTTACCCGATCGGCAAACCCTTCTGTATACTGGCTGAGGTTGTTGAAGTGGGGATCCTTGAAGTGCTTCAGGTCACTACATCCAACAACCGAACACTTTGACTAGCCCTCTCGTAACTTCTGCATGATTGAGCTTGGACTACAAAATCGGAGCGAGATATAATAATGGCGGATTGTTCGTAGTGTTGGACCAGTAGTCAATGTCCTTATTTGTCAGTTCCGCTGCAAATACGGTGACGTACTTGCTCAAAAAACGTCATAGACAACAGAAAAATCTGAACAGGTTGAAAAATATGACCAAAACTGAATATAAAGATATAAACGAAGCACCTGAAGAGAATAATTTCATATTTTCTGTACTTATAAACACTCCAAATCTACAACAAAATGCATTTAAGGGCTAAAAAAGTGGATTTTGCATGATATGTCCCCTTTAACATACCAGTCAAGTTGAAACGGCAACTATAGAAACCAAGAGTACCTTCTGCGAATTTCCTGCAATTGAACTGTTGTCAGTCGGGATGCCCCTTAATGCAGAGGATGATGAAGTCCGGTTGGACTGTTTCTCATCCAGGTGGTATGGGTCACTTCCTGTTATTTTGAGAGCCCAATGGGCTGATATGAGATAATGGGCTACTTCATAACAAACTCAGGCAAAGTTCCCTCAGAGCAAAGTCCAATGTGGGAAGCCTTATAAGCTGGCCGACATCAGGAGATTACAGGGTTCAAGACAGGATCAGGATCAATGAAGAGGGACTTAAGTCTCGAGTAACACAAAAGTGTGCACAGAGCACTCGAGTGTGGTGGCTTTAGGAGGATGGAGTGCCCTTTTACACAGTGCTTTTCTATCACCATTTCAAACTCAGGGGCAGGGAGGGTGTACTAATGGTAGTAATCGCCACATAAACAGGCAACATGGTCAACGTGGATCTTTGTATAGTCTAGATTCACAATTGCACCTGCAAGCCACAGCTCTCAGGAGGGTTCGATTGCAGGGTTTGCAAGTTAATTTCCCTTTATACGACAGGATACAGCTAGTTTCATTTGTTAATATAAAACCTGGAGACCATATCCACTGTTGCCTCACCTACTGAACACAATCCCCATTGAGACAGCGTGAAAAGCGGTGATCTGTGTAAAATAAATCCACTCCTCCTGAAAACACCAATAACATTACAGTCCGTAACCCTGAGCCCTCCCACATTCCTTGGGCATTTCTCTGGTCCCAAAACTGTAATTTGACATCTGGGCAATATTAACGGAAACTGCGGCTAAACAGGGTTTTTTGTTCCACGGAGCAGTGATAATAAACAGTGCTGATCTAGAGTAGGCTACTTTTAACCCTCATGCTCTATTAGTAAAGGAATAAAGGAACAGTTCAGTACGGATATAACAGTGTGAGCACTTTGATGTTCTTTACTTTACTTCTTATTCCTTTAATAGGATAGTTTGGTCAAACACACACATTTGGCTTTCTTCTGTGGAAAAACAAAAGGACAAATTTGACACTGCTCTTTTCCATAGAATGAATATTTTAATCTCCAAAAAGAAAAATAGTACTGAAGTATTAAAAAAAAAAAGTACTGTAGTGTTCTGAAGCCATATGATAGCTTTGCATTGGGAACAGACTGTTCTTAAACTCCAACAACTTTAGCTCTCAAATCTCATTCATACATCCGCGTATTCAAACTTGATTTGACAGTTTGTTGGCATCTATAATTCCAAAAAACCCTTTTGGTGAAGTTTGATAGTTATATGTCACTATATGTTTTCACAGCATGAAAAAGAGTAGCGAGAATAGTGTCTCCTTTTGTGTTCTACAGAAGAAATGGCTATGCGGGTTTGGAACAAACTGAGGGTGAATAAATGATGATGGTTTTGGGGCAAAATATTCATGCATAATCATAACTAGTTAATTATAGTCATTTAAAAACTTGCCAATAAAACAAACTATTCAACAGAATTATTTTTGGCCACTCTAGAACAGCAATTGGAAAGCAACTAAAATTGCAGTCCCTTAAAGAAAACTTACCCTCAGTTACTCAGTTTTAAATTATGCAAATCAATAAACTTACAAACAGGGTTGCAAAATTCTGGGAATTTCCAAAGATGGAAACTTTCCATGGGAATGAATGGGAATTTAAGGGAATTAACAGGAATTTATGGGAATAAAGTGGGAATTTTCAAAGTTGAGGGTTGGCTCTTCATGGGGAACTTAAATATAGTTGAAGAAAGTATATTTTAGCATAATCTTGACTAAAACAAACAGATGCATTTCAAATACACTTGAATATCCATGCCATTCCTCAATCACAATCCGATGAGTGAAGTAGGATGACGACAAGTGACTTCAGCGCTCGTTTAACTGAGAAAGTGAAAGCCCCGGTTCGAGCGCACACGCTCTCGCGGTCTTCAAACTGTCTTGCTCTCTCTCCCTCCCTCGCGGCTCGTGCATATCAATGAATTGAGTTGACTGAATATCTTTGAGAATACATGACGGTAAAAGGTCGGTAGAACAACGTTTTTTTTTCTTTCTTCTGAACTACCACTGGTTGTGAAGTGTGCTAAAATAACGTCACCTTATCATCTCTGAAAAGCGCTCCACTCATTCAGATGACAAACCACAGTTTAAATAAAAAAATAAATAAATCTATCCGTTAATGACACGTCCGATTCGCTGAACTAATGACTCCTCTGAACCAATTCACTTTAATGAATGGTTAAAACAACTGATCTATCCAACACTGAACTCAAGACACATAAAACGGAAACAGTTTACAATAAGGTTCCATTTATTAAAGTCTTGTTAATTACATTAGTTAACATTCTATTAATATTAGTTTCTATGTGGATTTACTTCATGACAAAACCACCCCAGTCATTCTAGAATAATTCACTTCTTTCCAAATAGAGCTATTCAAGTCATCTGGAGAAATTGTTTTTATATCGCAATATATATCATGGAAAAATAAAATCGCAATGCCATGTTTTACTAATATTGTGCAGCCCTAATTCATCTAGTAGCAATGCTGATAAGTTAGATGCTAAATAAGCTAGCTTAACTTTATTTACCACATAAGGCAGATGCTAGCTACCTCATGTGTCTGTTTTTCTCTGCCTCCTGCAATATGTTTTCAAGATCATTCCAGTTGTTTAGCTAGTCTTACTATTTATTTATCTGTTCATGCCATTGCATTAGTATTCTTATTTCTTACAAGCCCTTGCATTGCATTAGTATTCTTACAAGCTTATTTTACAGAAAAATGCCACATGCACCATCCGATGTTCTAATATGGAATATTTCCAAAATTCCCCAGCTTAACTTCCCATGGATATTTACCGGAAACTTTGCGGAAATTTTCCGCCCCTTTGCAACCCTACTTACAAACTACAGATCTGGGGCCTCATGTACAAAGACTTGTGTTGAATTCAAACTAAAACATTGAAGTACAGACAAAGCTGTAAATGTGCATACGCACACAAAAAAAACATCACATATTCTCTTTGTACATCCCAATTAACGTAAAACTGAGAGTACATGCACGTGCACAACACCCCACCCAGTCTACTCCCTCAATTAAATTAATGTAAATGGTAATTAGTCCAATTTGGCAAAAGAAACATGCAAGAACATGGCTAAAGCCAGCAAGAAACGAAATTTCACTGAAAATGTCTTCTATGTGAATATATGTAAAAGTGTAATTTATTCCTGTTATCAAAGCTGAATTTTCAGCATCATTACTTGTCTTCAGTGTCACATGATCCTTCAGAAATCACTCTAATTATGATGATATGATGATCAAGAAACATTTATTATTATTATCAGTGTTGAAAACAACTGTGCTTCTGCTTCATATTTTCATGGAAACGGTGATATAGCATTTTCAGGATTCTTTAATGAAAACAATCTTAAATCAAAGACATATAGAAATCTTTTAATCTTTTGTAATATTACAAATGCATTTACTGGCACTTTTACACAAATTCAATGCGTCCTTGCTGAACAAAAATATGACTTTATTTTTTTACCTTTACTGACCGAATGAATGAAGTTTATTTTTTATTCCTAGTTAAGCCTACACTGCCATTGCTAGTCGGGTTTGCATATGCTTTCTTACTTAATTGCATTATATAATATTTTAATAAGACTCGTGTGACATCATTTGTAATTGATACATTATTTGACATATAATTGAGCAATATCTGACAGCTGGTGGTGCGACAGAACAATCCGTAGTGTAATGTTTGCCACTTCACCTTATTGCCTCTATGAGTCGCCAACGGACAAAAATCAAGGCAAATGTACATACGCCAGACATGAAGTTTACTTGGAGGAACGCACATTCTTAAATTAATTTCACTGTTAGTACATCTGGCCGTGAACGTGAAAGCTGGTGTACGCCGCTTTTTGTACGTACGCACTATTGATACATACAGTAAGGCCCCTGGTTATCCTAAAATATTAATTTAAGGTACACTGCTGACATGCAGCTCAGAAGTCCTGTCTGTCCCCCTCCAATCATGATAAACAGACTTCAATTAGCAATCAAGTCAAGAGGCCAAAAAAAAAAGATTTCACCTAATTTACAAGACTTGAGAATGAACAAATGACACAGGGTGTGATTGCAGCTTTGAATGATCAACAGCAGTGGTCCTCAACTGGTTTTGCTTCAGATCCAAATTTTACATTTGACTGACGTCAATTGGTGATTTCATACACAGTATCAAAATTATTTATAATCACGAAAACAAACTGTCGATGGGTCCATGCTCTCAGCAAAAAATGCCCAAAAAAACAATGATCGGCACAAACCATATCCTCAATACAAACTAACGGTATTTAAGGTAGTCTAGGTCATATTTACCTTTACCTCACATAGTTTTGTTAATAATAATTAATTTCTAAGTGCATTCATGCCACACAACCTGTCCATGCTAGTTAGTTAAGATTGTACTGTTTGCATTTAGCATAAAATATTTAAACCTTTCCGGGTGTGAAGCAACCTAAATGACTACATTACCAACTTCGTAACTTTAAAGTTGAGAAACAGGCTTAAGGATGATACTGCAGTGGAAGGTGACGCTTGCTTACGTTTTAAGGAGAACATATGTATACAGTCCACCACACAGCACTGGTATTCACACAACTGAGGGACTGTGAGTGTGCCATGAGATGCCTTGAAACAGAATACCACATACAGACATGGGGGTAAATGATATTCTTTGTATGTAAGCTAGGCATAGCACTCATAACAGAAATATTCGTGGATTAGATGTGGCTGGCAACAGTCTGTTTATAGAAACCAACAACCAAAATGTAAAAGTCTAACCAGGGGGGAGATTCCAGTTGTCTAAACCCTGACCTGTGTCTGTCTGTCAGAGTTAACCCAGCTTTACTAGTATGAATGCAAAGGGTTTCAGTATTTCTAAAGCATTCAACTACTTACACCAGGGGTTCCCAAACTTTTTTATCAGCCATTTACTTGAAGTAATTGTAATGCTATAAATTCTGTCCACATAATTGTCGGAATTCAAATAAAGTGATCCTGCAGTCCCAAATTGCATGTAAATCTCAGCGCTTGCAGAGATGATGTTTTGCAGAGATGTTTACATCAAAATGATGCGTCAGCATTACACTTGATGCAACTATTCCCAGGTTTGATGTGTCAATTAAAAGATGATTTTCTCACCAGCTGTTTTAAAAGTTGTTTGCAATGCCTGATTCAAAGCTGCATCTTGTTCAAGATAATCAAAATAGCCTAACCACCTGAAAGAAACCATTGTTAACTACTAAATCACACAACACAATCACTTTGGGCTCCAAGTGGACTCAACACAGTCTATTCAGACTTTTGAACACGTAGAATCTAGCTGAAATATATTGAGCAAGTACAAGTTCAGTTTGGTGCTTGTCCAAATTGGTGTAGCTTAGTTAGCTAAATGGGCCCCAATTTTCATTTCCGCTCAAGGCAGCTGACTAATTCATGCAGTCAAATCATTTGCACCAGGCTGAAATTGGTCTTTTCTCTCCCCCTCACACACACTCAACCCATCCCCCAGAGTGGCCTACCGTCCCAACAGTTCACCCCAGGTTAAAAGAGCGTTATCTACTCAAAGTCTTGTCAAAGACACAGATTTCATTACCACAACTGCACTCCTAATACATGAATGTCATTTGTCTGAGCAGCATCCTGATGCTGATAGCTTTATTAAAGACGGTAGCGATGTCCACTGCCCTCGGGTCTGGGATGAACATATGAAATGGCAGAGTGCCTGAGCTGGTTGAGGAGGAGGAGGGTTAGCTTGAACAGACACAGAGGGGCAGCTGGTCTTTCAGCTGCAGTAAATCATATAGACTCAGCCCAAATCCAACCCCCACACCTCTCCAAAAAAAAAAAAAAAAAAAAAAAAACTACCCCAGCCCTTCCAGCCTCAGTGGGCCAAAAAACAAAGACAGGGACACCTAGCAAGCAGCTGGTAAGAAGAGTATTCTCAAATAGTTTTACCTGGGATCAAACCGCCACAGTGAGATAAAATAAAAAAATACTAAAGGTGCTGTTTCATGCAAAATTTCATCAAAATTACACGTAAAAGAGTCTGAGAGATGATTACTGTCTACAGTACAATGTATGAAGCACAACTCAACAGAAGTCCCTTTTAAACCAAGCAGCTTTCTGTTGGTCAACGTGGCAAGTTCGCATAACCAACTGAACCTGATGCAAAATTTGTGAGTTAAATTCTTTCGCCCTCATGCAGAATTCCTGAACAAGTAGATTCCTATTGATATGATTGGATTTTACGCACAAAAATTCGGTAAATGTGACCACATCCTTAACTCACAAAGATTTTGTTATCAAATGACTGGGTCATTTCTCATAAAATATGAATAGAGCTATAGTTAAAACTGATCTTAAACCATTGTAAAAATTTGCTGTCATAATGGTTAGGGTGTTCTGAGTGGTTGCTAGGGCAATCTGTATGGTTGCCAGGGCATTGCTAGGTGATTGGGGTGTTGTGGGTGTTTGCTTACTGACCCACTTGGGTCAGTAAAAATATCTGACCTCTAAGTCTCTATGATATTTCTGGTCTCTAGATATGACACAAAAGGAGAGTCCACCCAAAAATTAAAATGTTACCATTACTTCCCTTGCCTCAAGTTGTTCCAAATCTGTAAGTTTCTTTATGTTGAACACAAAAGAAGATATTTTAAAGAGAATGTGGTTAATCAGACAGTCTGATAGACCCCATTGACTTCATAGTATGGTTTTTCCTACTATGGAAGTGTGGAACAACTTGAGGGTCAGTAAGTAACGGCAAAATTTTCATTTTTGGGTGAACTATCCCTTTAAATCCCGCATTCATTATAAGTCTACAAGTATGTTTAAGAATGATCATGTTCATTTATTAAGATTTTTTGGGGTTTTGTCTTTTGAAAAAGCAGAAAACTTTAACACTAGGGCTGTCAAACGATTAATCACGATTAATCGACATCCAAAAATATTTGCAAAAATATTTACTTAAATATATACAAGCATGTGTGCGTATTTATATATATATATATATATATATATATATAAAATAATTATGCACAGTGCACCCACATATATTATGTAAACACAAACTTTTATTTTGGATGCGATTAATCGTGATTAATCGTTGACAGCCCTAATTAACACAGATTAAAAGTTTGTGCAGGGTGAAAATAAGGATTTTAAGTATCAGACAAAGTCATTTATGCCTAACATAACTTACATACAGACTATAATTATTTTACAATTCTACATCCCATTCGGACTCGTCTCTTGCATTCAACAGATGGACGAAGCACAACAGAACAAAAACAACATTGTAGAAATGTGTTGTTCAAGGTGTGAAACACCAAGAAAACGGCAAGGCATGATGCAATGGCTGATGATGTCCATCTCATACGTGTACAAAAGCAACAGACATACTGAAAAATAGTGCAATAGCCTACATTCTGTGTAAAAACAGATTGACAAACTCCACTGCAAAATGAATTGCTGTGAACTGCAGGAACCAGCTTATGTTCAATGACATGGAAATAAAACAAACAAAATTTTGACTTCTAAAGGCAGATTACCGTCTTTTAATTATTTCCATTAGAGGGCTTTTCTCAGCAGATCTTGAAATATGCCATTAATTGAGATTAATTTGAATGAATCAACAGATCACATAATTAATTTCAATATATATTTCATCAACTGACAACCCTTATACTTAGGATTATGGTTTTTGAAAAGTACTTTTTGATTTAACAAATACCCGTAAAAACTGATGACACAAAATGATGAAAATATCAACAACTGCATCCCACTCATTCACACACCGATTAGACTGTCCCTGAAAAAGAACAACAGTAGCTAGATGACTAAATAAAACCACAAGTAAAGACACATTGAAGGACTGTTTGTGGTTCTGGCAGTCTCCTACACACAAAGGTCACTTTTATTTGACTGCTCAACTGCCCACAATTTCCTCCCTGGTCACCATCGACAGTCCCTCAATGACAAACAGCTTGTTATAAATACCTCGCATCAAGAGGCTGAGGGAGTCGTCTATCGACTTCAGCGAGAGATGGCGAATTAATTTTCCGGTGAATACACTGGACCGGCTCCTAATGATTACAGTCCCATATTAAAGGATGACTCCACGGGTGCTGGGTAATGAAGCTTTCGGAGCAGGGCTTGTGTGACAGACAGATAAGAGAGTGGCCAATGCTATTAGCATACATAAAAACCAGGCAGCCAACAGGAGGGCCAGGGTTTGGACACTCTTTAAAAGGGGCTTCCTTATCACACCTCACAGATACTTAAATGGATTTAAACCTGAACTCAGCTTCCACCGATGGCGAGATAGACGAACATAGCTGAAAGGTGACGCTTGGCAGTAAACCAAGGAAAACCAAACAACACGCCAGTTTATGTGAGTCTGTATTTCTTTTGATGTGATTACTGTTGACTCTATTTCACTGGCAACTATGGTTTGGACACACAGGCCAAAGGAAAATATGATACATATGTCAGTTGGATCCGTCCGTGGCAGTAGATCACTTGGGTGAGCTATGCATTTGGGAATAAAGGCCGGATTTTTGGCGGGTGGACGAGCGCTAGCTTGTATACACAGAGACAGAGTTGATGGGCTGTAACCCTGAGTGATGAGCCCGTGTGCGTGTGTGTGTTGACCAAGCGTGCCACACAAGTCCACAAGTCCTGAAAAGTGAAGCCAAAGTGTCTTTTTCCAAAGATGTTTTCTGTCATTTTAGGTGGTTTTCTTTTCTTTTTTTTTTTTACACTGATGTAAATTTAAAGAGGCTATATGCAGCTTTTTCCCCAAAATAAATGTACCAGTAGCCTTTTTATTTTACCATTTATGACTCAAACATCTCCTGATGAGCATACTGACACCTTGTCCGCTCACAGTGGGTGCATCTATAAGCCTGTATCCTATTTTTCCTATTTTCCGTCGGGTTCGGACTTTTCCTGCGCTGTCTGCGGATGTGACGTCAAGCGCGTTCACGTTAAACGTTTCAGATCACTCTGCCACCACCGCTAGTCAGCAAGTAGCCTACACTCGAGTCGTAAGCAGAACACTTATCTCAAACAATATATGTATTTGACTGTTCTTACCTCTGTAAACATAATGTTGACCTCCATGTAGCAAATGACGTGTGCACGTACCGAGCGCGCGCAGCTGCAAGCTGAAAGTTCTGTTTTTGGGCCACATGGTGTCAGTTGCAGAGTTTAAATTTCAGGAAAACGCATGTAGCCTCTTTAAGTGTTTTTTTTTTTTTTTAAATACGTTTGGTCTTAGTTATTTGATGCTATAAAAACGTGAATGCGACGTCATGATTGACAGCTTCTCTAAACAAAGTAGTCACTGAGGCATCAACTGACTTTTTGGGGGATTTCGAGGAGGAGATTGGAGCTTCAGCTTTAATTACTACATGACCATAACCGTTTTATTTCACACTGACATTATTACCCCTTTCCACCAACAAGAACCAGGTGCTGGTTCAGAGCTAGAGCTAGAGCTGATTCGGAGTTGGTTCTGACTGACGAGCTTTCAAAGAACCGAGTTTGCCTTTACACAGGCTAGAGAGCCATCACAGAGCCAGATCTTACGTCACTGTATACATCTCATGTTGCCCAGCAACACTAGCGTGGCACACACAAACACACCAGGCTTGTTCAAGAATGGTTCAGCACTGTGAATCTCGAACTGCGAGAGCGATTCGAAAAAACATTAGAAAAGATTTGATTCAAAACCAGAAGGAGTCGTAACTCTCCAAACACTCCCGTAGCTCTGATCAAGTCCACGCTGCTCTGATGCATCTCTGAACAAGCCTTCCCTCAACATTGGCGGTTGTTGCGTTACTATTTGTGCTCATGGCTTTGCAAACCTACATCGGTATCCAAACACGGCGAATCCAGCACGTCCGTGCAGCTCATCGTAACTTGCATTAACGGAGATTACAATCGAGCTGCTATTAGCATGATTAGCTGCTATTTAAAAAATGGCGGTCACAAGTTTCTATTCGTCTTGTTGGTCACGATAACCACGTCCCCAGCCAGTGACGTAAGCGGTTCTAACTTCTAGACCAGCAATGATTTGGTGCTACTTAAGAACCACTTTTACTGGTTTCGGAGGTGGTGCTTTGGTGGTGGTAAAACAAAGAACCGATTTAAAACTAGGCTCTGGCTCTGAACCAGCACCAGCTCTGCCTTTGGTGGAAAAGAGGTATCCCGAATTGTTCTGCAGTAAACCGTAGGCTACTAGCGGTTTCTGCAAGAGTGAGGGCAGGACCTTGATATCGCGACTTTACTTTCTGATCACAGAAGCAGGTCCCAAATCTGCACAAGATGTCAGTGCCAAATTAGGACTTTGGTGACTTCGGTTTTCACCAATGGAAGAGAGTGAAGGGGCGTCGTCCATCTTTTTTTACAGTCTATCTATGGTGTGGACGTTGAGGTGCTGAAGAGATTGAAAAGAGTAAGAGGAACTCAAACAGAGGGTTTAACCCAGAGTTTAATATAGGCCTAACACACACACACCCTTGAGCCTGATAAGGCTATTACTGGATCTCCAGACACTATAATTGTCCACACAAAAGACAAACTGATTATTGAAGGTACACACACTACAGGTCAAAAGTTTGGAATAATTACAATATTGTTTTAATGTTTTTGAAATAAATCTATAATTCTAATCAAGACTGCATTTATACAAGCAAAAAAATACAGGAAAAACATTAATATTGCGAAATATTAATACAATTATTTAAAATCATGGTTTTCACCATAATGACCCCAGTTTTTAGCGTCAAATGATACTTTCTACAACATTACCAAGCAGCATAAATGTTTTCAACATTAATAATAATATAAAAAAAACATAAGTAATAGAATTTAAGCCCCAATAATAATGGATACAAAAATCTAATATGTCTGGGGGACATATTAAAATGATTTCTGAAGAATCATGTGCAATAATGACTGGATTAATGATGCTGAAATTTTTTTTTTTTTAAATTTAAATATATATATATAAATTCAAATAGATTTTTATTTTAATTGTAATATTCACAATATACTGTAAGTGTTTTACTGCCTTGAAAACCCAAAAGCCTTGAACACAAGACTACTTCTAAAAACATTTTTTTTTAAATCGTAATTATTCCAAACTTCTGACCAGTAGCGTGTATATCGCGAATGGACCATGCTGTATAAATAACGAGAATATTATGACCGTGTCAATGGACTATTCTCCAAAAGACTGTAGCACCTAATGAAGGCCCAAACACAGATGTGAACGCTGAAAAAATAATCACGGCTGATTGAGTGAAATCAGTGGAATAATTTGGTGTACAACAGTGTTGTCTGAGGCTGACTGCAGGTTCTCTGAAAAATATTTTGCTGCGCACAAAGGCTTAGTGGTGAAGTCAAGTCCTTCCCTTAATTACCTGCTATTGTATCACACGTCTCCCGCCCATCCCCCGCCACAGTAGGGTCCCATTTTAACCAGGCTCCCCATATGCCCCGGCTCACTTGTTGGCCTTTCCTCTTTGCCACCATCTGGCATATTAGTTCAGCCAAAATGAAAAAAGAAAGAGCCAGACACAATGAGACAGAGAGCTAGCCCATCTGCTCCCTGCCAGACTCCCCAATCATTACTACACAAAAGCTGCATTTACCCTGCTACACAATCCAGCGTTTTTAAACCTCTTATCCCCTCTGCTATCGTTGCACCAAGAGGAAGTCATCCCTCAACCTGATTATGGATGCGTTTTTTTTTTCAAGCAAATGCGAACCAACTATGAACAATCAGGGGGGCAATACAAGGTAGAGTCGTGAATGAGGCGTTCGTCTTGACAGGGAAAACGATTCTCTCTGCCTCCTTGTCAAGTCAGGGCTCGAGTCGCTCGCTCTCTCTCTCCCCTGACGAACACGCACCAATGAGCATGCCCGCTCCGGCGGAAATGGCTGACAATCAAAGTGTTGTCGTCAAACATGGAGCAGTGACGGGGCAAAGATCGCTGCCGTCTGGCCCTCAGAGAGCGCACACTCACGCATTGATCCACCTTCTATCGGGCTTGTCATCGCAATGAACTCACTACTGTGTTAAACCACAGGGGTGATACTGGATACAAATACATTATAGACTGAAAGTCAACAGCACTTCAGTGGACAACCTAACATGTACTACCACAGAATGTGCAATATAAAATGTATTTAAGTTCCAGAAGTAACAATCTCCATTAAGAATTTTTAGATTTTCAATCAAAAATGTAAAGTGTTTAAGACAGAGCTCAAAGCTTAGAAGGTGATGATATTTGCTTCTGCAGAAGCCAAAGGTCAGTGTGATAACTTCATCTTTAAAACATTCTGTGTAGTGAGTAACTGCTAAATTCCCTGCGAAGAACTACATTATCCTCTTCAATCCTAAAATGGGCAGCGCCTTGAATCCACCAATCAGAGAACTCACTGTTACCATAGAAACGAGAAGTACACCAAATTTGCCACTCCCATAAAGCATGTTTTCATTCGCAATTGTGTAATAAAATCAGTCTCACTACAATCATAAACAACATATATATATATATATATATATATATATATATATATATATATATATATATATATATGAAGAGTTCAGATGCAAAGTGCCATTTGAAACTTTCTTCTAAAATGACCATTTTTATCAAGCTTGTATATATAAGTTCAGTAATTTCACTTAAATGGCAATGAAGATTACCTATTAATTGTCATTTAAGTGAAATTACTGAACTTAAATATACAAGCTTGATAAAAATTGTCATTTTAGAAGAAAATTTCAAATGGCATTTAGAGGCTTTTGCATCTGAACTCTTCATATATATATATATATATATATATATATGTAGCAAGGTTCAGGGAAGAAGGAGGCAGGAACCGGATAATAATCAAAAATAAAACTTTATTTAAATGAAATAAACAAACAAAATACCTACCAGCAGCCCCTCGCGGACGACTGCTGGCTACCCAAAATAAACATAAATACCGGCCAGCAGCCCCTCACGGACGACTGCTGGCTTACCAAAATAAAGTGTAAAACACAAACAAAAGCAGGCCTGTTCCTCTCTCGCTCATCCACTCCGTCGCTTCCCCTTTATGGCTCCGCTCCTTCGTGAATGATGCGAGACCGGTGTGCTTCACAGGTGCTGCTCATTAGCAATCGCACCACCGGCCTCGCGACTCACTCACGTCCCTCGGCCGTCCTGCTCACCACATACCCCATCACCCCTCACAGGCCGGGGGGTACACCCGAGACTGTGCCTACTCCCCCCCCGGCGGCGCGATCCCTGGGGGGTATGGATCGACGAGCCGAGGGAAACGGAGACGGAAGCGTGAGGAGCGACGGACACGAGAGAGGGAGAGAGAGAAAAGAAAATAGTCCGGCTCCCACAACGCGCTGCCATGTTGTCCCTCACCAGCTGGGCGAACTCCTCCGCGGTGCCCGGCGGCGACGCTGGATGGCCCTCGGTGGACGCCTCGACACTCCCCCGCCCCCGGTGAACGGTGACGGCTCCTCGGGTGCCTTGGGCAGACGGCAGGAGTCCCCGCTCCCTGCTCCTCCCCTTCAGTGGCGGATGGCAGCAGGCTCCGGCCCACGGCGAGCGGCGGTGACTCCTCCTCTCCCTCCCGGAAGGCAGCCGCCCCTTCCCAGGCGGTCGGCGGCGAGCTCGGGCGTCCCACCGGCAACGCACCCCAGCGCCCCGCCTCGAGCGTCCATGGCCGCGGAGTCCCCCTGCTCCTCCCCATCTGCGGCGGACGGCAGCAGGCTCCGGCCCACGCGAGCGGCGGCGAGCTCGCGCACCATGCTCGATGGCACCGCGGATTCCCCACAGCGGCGAGGACCCTCGGACAGCGCGTCCTCCCTCTCCCCGGGTTTCGAGCACCAGTGTAGCAAGGTTCAGGGAAGAAGGAGGCAGGAACCGGATAATAATCAAAAATAAAACTTTATTTAAATGAAATAAACAAACAAAATACCTACCAGCAGCCCTCACGGACGACTGCTGGCTACCCAAAATAAACATAAATACCGGCCAGCAGCCCCTCACGGACGACTGCTGGCTTACCAAAATAAAGGGTAAAACACAAACAAAAGCAGGCCTGTTCCTCTCTCGCTCATCCACTCCGTCGCTCCCCCTTTATGGCTCCGCTCCTTCGTGAATGATGCGAGACCGGTGTGCTTCACAGGTGCTGCTCATTAGCAATCGCACCACCGGCCTCGCGACTCACTCACGTCCCTCGGCCGTCCTGCTCACCACATACCCCCATCACCCCTCACAGGCCGGGGGGTACACCCGAGACTGTGCCTACTCCCCCCCGGCGGCGGCGATCCTGGGGGGTATGGATCGACGAGCCGAGGGAAACGGAGACGGAAGCGTGAGGAGCGACGGACACGAGAGAGGGGAGAGAGGAAAAAAAAATAGTCCGGCTCCCACAACGCGCTGCCATGTTGTCCCTCACCAGCTGGGCGAACTCCTCCGCGGTGCCCGGCGGCGACGCTGGATGGCCCTCGGTGGACGCCTCGACACTCCCCCGCCCCCGGTGAACGGTGACGGCTCCTCGGGTGCCTTGGGCAGACGGCAGGAGTCCCCGCTCCCTGCTCCTCCCTTCAGTGGCGGATGGCAGCAGGCTCCGGCCCACGGCAAGCGGCGGTGACTCCTCCTCTCCCTCCCGGAAGGCAGCCGCCCCTTCCCAGGCGGTCGGCGCCGAGCTGAGGCGTGCCCACCGGCAACGCACCCCAGCGCCCCGCCTCGAGCGTCCATGGCCGCGAGTCCCCTGCTCCTCCCCATCTGCGCGGACGGCCTCTATGGCTCCGCTCCTTCGTGAATGATGTCAGGAGCCGTGTGCTTCACAGGTGCTGCTCATTAGCGATCGGCACCACCGGCCTCGCCGACTCACTCACGTCCTCGGCCGTGCCTGCTCACCACATCATATATATATATAGTGAGACTTCTCAGAGACTGGTTAAGACTGAGACTGAGATATAGACATTTATCAGTATACACATACATACATTTTTAAAAAACTACATTGAATAATAAATGTCTATAGCTCAATATTTTGGTTATTTATATTTTTAGCCTTTGTTATAGTATTCTGCCACTTTTAAAGACTTTTGACAAACAAAAATAGTTTTATAACATTTTATAGGAAGTATAATTATTAATTCATGGTTTAGAACTCTTTATTGAGGACTTTTTTGAAATCCCAGAGAAGAAAATTTACAGGAAAAATGCAAAATACAAAAAAGTAGGTGACCCTTAATAAATCACCCAGAAACATTTGTACTAGCCTTTTACATTTCTTCAGAGTATTTAACAAAAAAAAGTTAATTCAAACTGAATGTTTTTCTTCACAGTTTGTTAAAAAGGAAAAATAAATAATCGGTGCCATTTGTGCAACCAATGGGTTAAGGCTTAATGGAGATGCCAAACACAACGTGTCCTGACCTCTGCATATTCAGACCGCCTAATTGCACATCCAGACTCTGTGCTTTTACAATGCCAGCAAGAAGGCTCTGCGATCTATTTCTGGCTGTGTGGTCACACACTATTGTGTGGGTGCAGAAAAATTCTGCTGCATTAAACTAATTTTCCAGCACCGCAGCCCACGACAACACTTAAAGTGCAAAACAGGTCATCAAGTGGAGTGAGTGGAAGAGGACGTCTAATCCATGTGAGGAGCTCGAGTTA
The DNA here is from genome assembly GCA_030378365.1 of Hybognathus amarus. NCBI lineage: Eukaryota > Metazoa > Chordata > Actinopteri > Cypriniformes > Leuciscidae > Hybognathus > Hybognathus amarus. The sequence continues at coordinate 359,940 of JAQIUQ010001267.1, read as the reverse complement.
ATTCATCAGAGTGCCGGTTTGTCTAAACTGCCATTGCCCCGGCGTTCTGATTACACTAGCAGGGGGGAAAGGTTGTTGCTACGAATGGAAGACGCAGCGAGCAGCTGTCGCGGTCCGAGTGGGCTGATGTAAGCCCTATTCTCAGCGAGTCCGTGGCGGTTTCAATTACGCACTAACCCCTGACCCCACGCTGCTTGTAACCGAGAGATGAGAAGAGGTGCTGGGCATGACGCCTATAAGCTCCAAACGGCAGGGACAGAATGGGATTTGGAGGCTCTAAATGAGGAGTTTGTGGCACTGTCCCTTCTCGAATTGAATGGGATTCCATCTGTAGTGTGTGTTTGGGGGATGGGCGGTCACTTTTCTTTGCCTTTTTGGAGCGGTTTTCTATAGACACGGCTACACTTTAGACGGTGGAGTGAGGCCACCTCTTCTGTTCTTCCTTCTGCCCCTTTTGACCCTCTGTCTTTGGTCAATGTGGAGATTGCCAGAAAGAGACAGCTGCACTCCAGGCTTCCCGCCTCACTTCCCTGTTGCTCTTTGAGCCTTTCTTGGTTTTCCATTGATTTCTCCATCACCCTCTCAGCTGTGTGTATCTGCCGCTTTAGAAAATTTCATCTCTGTTGGGCGGACGAAGGCTAAGTTTCCCAGCCCGAAAATAAGAGAAATTCGAGAACCCCGTGGCTTTGGCTTTGTGGCAACAATGTCCTTCCTCTCCAGGCGAAGAGGAATCCCAGGGGAAATCAGATAACATGCAGCCACATACAAAATTCAAGGCCAATAATCAAACCATCAATTGTTGGGATCAAGTCAAATGCGTTTGGCAGATGTGGATGGGCTTTTAAATGCACATCACGCGAAAACAGCGGGACGGCTCTTCCATTACAGTACAAATAATTCATACCCTGAGAGATTACTGTAAAGATTAAAAGATATGAGTGCGTTTCAGACACCAGAGATTCCACACGAAACAATCAATTTGAGCCTGCGGTGCGTTTGCTGGAAGATGCTGATGCTGGCAGTTCCTTCTCTGATTCAGTAAGCACAGATTTTTTCTCCCTAATTATGGTCAAATTACAGACTCTGGCTGTGGGATCACAAGCCTCTCCTCCCATTTTCTCCCACAATCCTTCATTCTTCTGCGAAGACGGGGAAAATGCAACATATCTGTTTTAAAAACTTGATTGAGAAAGCTGAAAGTGTTTACTGAAAGGAGCCATTTTAGAGCATCACATTTTCATGAACTCAAAATTTGGCAGAAAGCTCTCCTAAAACAAGTAGCAGGATCATGGTACACTGATGGTCTCAAACAGTCTGATAAACACCATGGTACTGAATCAATGCCATTTTCACATACTATGGTTTTTACTTAGGATAGGTTACACTTAGGCTCAATCCCAATTCACCCCTTGGCCCTACCCTTAGCCCTACCCTCCGTTTTGCGCGTTCACGTCTAGGGGTAGGGTGTCCCGATTCTTGTTGAGATCGAGGGGTAGGCGAAAGGGTAGGGCTACATAGCCCTCGAAACTGAGATTTTTCAGAGGCACACTCCAAACGGAGGGCTATCGAGAAAGTTCACGGAATGCATCGGAAATCACCGGCAAGATGGATCGCAAACGGTTAAACATTTAAATTTAGCGCCAGATGATTCCACAACGCACTTTATTTACTCTTATAATAACACTATAGCCGTTTAAATTAAGAAATGGTGTATTAAATTACCTTTCCGATCAGAAAAGACATACATTTCGAGGAAGGGATGTTATAATCATCATGTTTATTCAAAGTTAAGAGCAGCTGCGCTGATTGTCAGTTGTTGTCATGGAGAAATCCTGTAAAAACTCTGTAACGGCAGAGCCATCGCCGACGACTGATGACTATCGGGTTCATGAAGGGTTGTTCCATTTCGTAGGGGTATATTTCAACCCCTTGGCCCTTATAACTCCGTTTTAAGGGCCAAGGGGTACACTTGAAAACAAGGGGTAGGGCCAAGGGGTGAATTGGGATTCAGCCTTAGCCTGGCAAGCCAGGCCCACATCAAGATGTTAGTTCTGGGAACTCACCATTGGCAAAGTTCAACCTGAGGGGTGGGATAAACGGTTGTCTTTCAAAAACCCCTTGCATCCAATAGGATAGTGCTACAGCCAACCAGAGCGTTATCCACTAGCGGAGCTCATTGATAGATTAAACTTTTGCCGTATATGGTCGGCAAAACTATGAACACATTTTCCTGTTTTAAGAAAGGACTTGAGTGCCTTTCTTTGTTCTTTTCTCAAAGATAAGTTTAACTCCAAGTCGTCCAGAGTCGCGGCCAAAGCCGATTCGAAAGTCCGCTGTTCGGCAGCAGCCGCCATTCTTTGTTTTCAAGAAGCAGGGAACCGTCGCAACTCTGTCATCATTATGTTAAGCCCGCCCGCTGACTCTATTCTATACACAATGTGATTGGCCTGACTAGAGTTTGGTTTTTCCAGCTCGAAAGCCAACGGATAGTAGCTATACCACCCTGGCTGCAAAATAAAATTTTGCGTCTATATTTCTAGGCTATGTCACAATGGCAACATGCTATGTTTTGCACCATTTTCTGAATGTTTGCACTACAGCTATACTTGTACACCACATACAGACATATTGGCCAATGCAATGCTGTTTTTAAACAGCAATGCTCCATGATTATTGAGTTGTTGTAAATAATTAGATCATCCAAAAATTAAAATACATTCAGTCATGGATTTTCAATGGAGAGACAGAAATCTCTCAGGTTTTGTTAAAATATTTTCATTTGTAGTTCAAAGATGAGGAAAGTCGTATGGGTTTGGAGCAACATGAGAGAAATAAAGTATTTTGGGGTGAACTAACCCATCTTCTGTATTAAACTCAAAACCAGCCTAATTATACAGGTCTACCTTGTGGCCTAGGGAGTCACAACTAGTTGATTTTAAAAACAGTAGTTTAGTACATTCCTAGTATTTACATGGTACTCTAAAAGACTTCAAAGAATAGCTGTGTACTACTGTACCATGAAGCATGCTAAAAAAAAAAAGAATTTACCATGGTACCATGTCCAAAAATCCTTCTACTCATATAATTCTCTTATCCCAAATATTAAAGTCTTCAATTTCCAAAAGGGCCTTTTACACTTCAAGTCAATGAACTCGCCGAGTCTAAATGCCACAAAAGGTTAATGACTTCTAGCTGTTACATTACTCTATGGCACACGCTGGACACACTTCATTTGACAAGTAGCCAAAAAGCCGAAAGCCCAGAAAATACAATTGCATTATCTAAGCCCAGCACAAATGTATTTTTTTCTTTTTTAAAGAGAAGAGCACAGACTTCAAATACCATGTGGATTGTTCAATGAAAATGATATGTTAAATGCAACGTTCACAAAATTAAGAATATGAGCAGTAAAGATGTAATTGATGTAGATGACATTCTTTTATATTTTATCAGCCAACCATGGCTCGAATTACACTGCAGTCAATTTCAATATCGCATCTAATCTGACTACGGCCCATACTGGCTATTGCTGTAATACCATATCACAACACAACAAAGTGATCACATGACAAGAAAACAACAGCATTTCTAAAGAGTGGCGGTAACACTAACCCTTTTTCTGGGTGGTCCTTTATCTTCCTCTTTCCCTCCCTTGCCACTTTTGGCTTGCTTGGCGGTCTTCTGCTCTCCTGGCTGCTTGATGGTGATGCGAATCTCAGGAGGACAGATGTAGTTCTCCAGGTTCTTTGGAGGTTTCTTGGCCCGCTTGGTCGTTTGGATCTTCAACTTCAAGCTGCCTTCGGAGAAACTGGCCTCCTTGATGGAGAATTCCTGCTCCTCCAGCCCATCTCCCTGCCCCCACCTCTCACTGTCCGCATTGGAAGTGACATCCATGTCCTTCCCAGACCGAGAGGTCTTCGTCCTCTTCATGGTCCTGTTGCTCTCCAGGTAAAGGCAGGCTCTTCATTGGACTGGCGAGGAGACCCACCTCACTGAGGTCTGCTCTGTTGATGGTGGTAACGGTGGAGAGAACTCCTCGTTTCCTTTGGGCCGGGCCGTCCGATTAAGGTCTCTTTGCTCCATTGACAATCTCAAAGCTTGGTCCAAGAATCAGGAAACAGGGACCCAAAAGGACAGTTGGGCACCGGTCCGGGTAATTGAGTTTAATCAGTGAGGGATGGCTTTTTGCTCTACTGCTCCCGGAATCTTATAAATCTTGATAAGGTGGAGTTTTTCCCAGGAGAAACTGAAAGTAGAGTCAAAAAAGAGGAAATTAATAGTTGATTAAAACTATAAACAATCATATACGAGACATGCTAAATGCTATTAAACAGGTAAACAGTCTGATTCAAATCATTTAGTAGACAAATCACATTCTCACTAACATGTGTCGTAACATGGCTAAATCCCATTAATCAGTTAATCAGGTTAATCAGTTTGTTGTTCAAACAAGTAGCAACACCAAGTTACAAGACGTATTGGTAGATAGCAATTTAGGTTTCTATTTCTGTTAAACAGTGCCGAGTAGCCCGCTCCAGACAAATATCATACTGTAAGTTAAATGAGGTAAACACAGATGTGTATTAATAAATACAAAAGTCCTTTTTAATTATTTTTAATTAGAGATGCATGATTTATCTGATTAAAGACGATAAATAATGGATTATTTCCTTCAGCTGACACACTTCAGATGCACACTGGTCACCATGATGGTTTTAAATAGCTTGAAATATAATTTCAATCACTTAAAAAAGGTAAATACAGTAATGTGCAACATGTGAACCCCAAGTGTCATATAGGCTACATTAAATGATGGTAACATTATAATTGTGTGCTTGGGACATGGCTTTTAATGGTGAAAATAGATTTTTTTAATCAGACTCTCAAAAATTAAAGAAAAATATGGATTTAAATTTATAGGACAATATATTGTTTTTTTAAATATAAAGAATTATTGGTCGTTATTATCGTATTGGTAAACTTTTATACTGGTGACATCATTTAACGCTCAATTAATCTTGAAAAACACACAGGACTGGTTCCACAGACAGGGCTAAGATTAAGCTTAGTTCAATTAGCTTTTATAAAGACAAAACAATGGCAGTGGAATATTTTAAGACACGTCACGGCAATGAACTTCGTTAAAACCGCTTAAACGTGCATTTTAGTCAGAGACTTCTTAAAGCCTTTTCTGCTGAAACCGGGAGTTCATTTCATTCAAAAATTGTAGCAAAACTCAGAAATAATATCCACTTTTAATACTGCGAAATATTAACTTAATGCTAAGTTGCCAACATTTTTTGGGAAAAAAAACATTGGATTTTAGTCAGAACTAAAATGTTAAATTTATTTGACATTTATTTAGAAACAACTGTATCCATTTATCAGTTATTTGCCATTACATGAAAATAATTGACAGTTTCGGATCAATTTAAATATAAAGTTTAAACACTTAAGTATGTCAGGGCTGGTACATAGTGATGAAATATCTCTCAGTACTGTAATTCTTATTTAAGTGGGCAAGGTGAATTACTGAACAAGACAAATCTGTCTTTGTTAAACCACCAATTAATCAGGATCGGGGTTTAAGCACTCAGTCTTCAATCCGAAACGGTTGTACTGCTGGCTCCAGGCTAACTCCCTGACACCATAATTACATTGCTGACCAGCTCATTTGCTTTAGTGGTCAGTTGAGTAAGCCTAGTCACGGTGTGAAAGTCAACAAATGAGGCCTCTGGCCGAGTGATAAACACTTTCCAGACATCAAACAAACCACAAACTGAGCGACCACAGACCTGGAAAAGCCCAATTAGGGTTGAATATAACACCTCCACAGCACACATCAAATTGGGCATTAAATGAATTTAGCATTTTCAATTATTTCAGGCCAAACAAACCACGATTAACAAATTAAATCACACAATCTGTTGACTGCACAACTAGATCTAAAAATAATTCTAAAACGCATTTGATTGGCTTAGACTGGTGCCATTCAGATGTTATTTCATACGTCAAGGACCACAGACACACACAGTTAAGCCTGACAAAACAAACTTAACAATAGCCAGGAATGGTGGACCTTGGCACATTTAAAACTAATCTTTGAAACAAGCAGTTTCTATTTTGGAGAGGAGATCAACACAACTCTCCATTCGCCAAGCATCAGCCGCATGATGTCAGTATTGATGTATAGACTTGAACGTTCAGAGCATCGAGCTCAGTCTCTCATCTGCTCTTGGCTTGTTGTCAGACAGAGCTCAGTGTCATTTACCCTTTCAACTGCCAGACAGGTGACAGATGAGAGGCTATACTGAAAACAACGCCAGCTATCGCAAGACAGCCTGGATCCACGCTAGACTAAACAGCTCAATCTATCCATCATATCATGACAGTCAAAATAGCATGTTTCTCATTCCAGCCCGTGCCGACTCAAACACGGCCATTCACAAATCCTCAATTGAAACCCAGTTGTTTATCTTAGTTGTCTATACCTCTGAGTAGTGTCCCGATGCATCTTGGGTGTTCTAGCTATTTGGCGAACCAACTGAAAAAATGTGACGCCAATTCACAATGGCCACAAACACTGCAGCTAAAACGGTTGTCACTCCTCTTTACGGCCTTAATACTGTTCTGTACAAATTGTGATTATTTTTACGGGTTATGATTTCTTACAATTGTGACTCAAAGGGATAGTTCACTTTGAAATAAATTTTTGGTAAGTTTTAGCCTCAAGGGCATCCAAGATGTTGGTGTCTTTGTTTCCACAGTATTTTCAATTTCGACATTTTTTGGTCAAACCATTGTTGTCTGTCAGTCATATAATGCAGGTTTAGGGGGTTCACCTCAAAGAGCATGCACAGAGAAGTCCAAATTAAACATGATTTAATGACTCATAAATCTAAGTACACATTGATGGCCTAAGACACTGAAACGAGCGGTTTGTGTGAGAAAACGAACAGTATTTATATCGTTTTTTCCTCTTTTTAACAGCCATGTCCAACCGATCTAAATAAGATGTCCAACTGAACCGAACTGAACCATGTCCAACGTTACGCCGGAATTGATCATGTGCATGTGTACGTCACTCATTGTTTACACAGAGATTTCGGAAGTTTTATTATTCGCTGAAACATATTTAGATATATCGAAAACGTCTTCCATTGCGATTTCCCGTATATCTAAATGTTTAGATCTTCACAGTGAAATGTAAAACTTCCGAAATCTCTGTGTAAACAAAGAGTGATGTACATATGCACGCGAATCACTTCCGGCGTAACGTTGGATATGGTGCAGTTCGGTTCAGTTGGACATCTTATTCAGATCAGTTGTACATGGCTGTTAACAAGAGGTAAAAACGATTTAAATATTTTTCGTTTTCGTGTCTTAGGCAATCAATGTGTACTTACATTTACTAGTCATTAAATCATGTTTAATTTTGACTTCTCTGTGCATGCTCTTTGAGGTGAATCCCCTAAACCTTATATGACTGAAAAACAACAACGGTTTGACCGAAAAACATCAAAATTGAAAATACTGTGGAAACAAAGACACCAACAACTTGGATGCCCTTGAGGTAAGCTAAAACATATCAAAAATTAATTTCAAAGTGAACTATCCCTTTAATACAGTATTTTATTATTTTAATACAGTTAGGACTTTACTTCATGGAATTGTGACTACATTTTAAATAATTGCAACTTTATTTCTTGCAATTTTGTATATCTCAAGATTAGGGATACACCAAATTTTCAGCTACCTAAAATATTCAGGCCAAAAAATATATATTTTCAGTTTTGGGCCAAAATAGTTTAGGAGGGTCAGGGCCCGACCAAAACAGAAGTTTAATTAAAGCTTCTCAGATAGCTCGTTTTGACAGTGTTCAGCGTCCATTTCATGCGCACAACGTGGATAAGCTACAAAAGCTAAACGTGCTAAACTAGCTCTGGATTGACAATATTAATTTCATGATTTTAGTAATGACATGGTATGTTAAATCTAAAATCTTTCAGTCTGTGCTGTTTTCTGTTGATGCACAGCGTAAACAAAACTTCACTAAACATTTGTAACACGCCTGCCTTCCAATAATTGCAAGCTCTGAGCTGTTACTTTTAATATGAAGCAACGTTTTGAATATCAAAATCCTCCCTCACCTTGCTCGTCTTCCGAGTGGACATTTCTGTGTCACAAAGAAAACTAACGCATCTTCATCTAAAATAAAATGATTTTGTTTTCCGCTCCAGATCAAAATAATATGTTCATTTTAAAATGTAACTACCAATATGGTGATATTTAAATATAAAGCAAAACATTAAATGTGCAAAAAAAATAGTATTTTTAATTCAACTAGTAGTACCAGTATCGTTTAATGACTAGTCACATCCTTATTCTTTACTATAAGTGTCCAATCAAAACACACTAGCGACCACCTAGCAACCACCTAGCAACTATTCAGAACAAATCTCCATAAACCTTCAACCACATGTTTATCTCAAATCACTAGCACTACTTTTGTCAACAAGATCTACACAATACAGATTAAACTGTTGGCATTCACTTCCACAAGTAAACACGTTTGTTCACATAGCCAGTCAATAATCAAGGCTGGAGATTTCTTGACTCAGTGTGATTCCTGGTTGTGTAAGTCTAATCCATACACTCACAAAGATATTGCCTTACACAACAATACTAATCCCCAACACCCAGTTTATGTAACAGAGAGCCCTGTATGGTATAGTGGGCACGCTAACTGCACACTAATTGTGTAAGAAAACAGTCTGCTCATAAACAGGTTTATTATTATCACAAATACGCCCCGGGCAGACCGTGGGTAACTACAATACATAAAGCAGTTCTGTGTCAGCAGCACTGCCTGTGGCAGACTCAAAGGGGGGCATATATTCAGAAGCTCATACTCAAGGGGCTTTGCATACTGATCTGCCCTCTTTTCTGATGCATCTCAATTAAGATGATCAGAGCATCGGGGGCAATTATCTGAACGAATTCATCTAGCTCAGCTCAACAAAATCAGCTCAACTGGGTTAAATTGTGTAGGACTATAAATCAATCAAATGTGTTTCAATGCTGAAAATTACAAAAATAAACTGTAATCAGAGCTTAACAACCCAGGGGCAGGTTGCCAGAACTGCCATTCGCCCTGTCAGGCCACTGTCAGGTCACTAAATCGTATACATACATTTTTATGCCGTAGAAACTGGTTGTGGATGATGTGCTGAACATTTCTGTAGCAAATCTAACTATTTAAATTGAGTCTACAAGGTTAAGTTATGTAGCTAGACTTGTAATAGCCCTGGTAATCTTATAGCCTGACTACGTCAGACTTCCTACTTCCGCTAATTTCATTTCGCTCCTGTAGTGAGTCTGAGATAGCGGCCTATCTTTCAGTTTTCCACCGGCCTGAAAACAGCCGGCCAATCAACGAACAGAGGGCGGGCTGAGAGCCGTGACGTAGACGCTAAGCACAGTGTTTTACATTGTTGGTTAGAGAAATCGAAAACCGAAACGACCGCAGAAATGGGAAACAAGACACGGGATGCAATTCGCCCTGTTATGGAGAACATTCCAGAGTTTTTCAAACTGAAGCAAAAGTCGTTTATAGCCATGTTCACTCCGGTATTTCGCTCGCATCATCAAGTGTTTACAGCCAGGACCGGCGCGTGCACTTCAGCCGCTCTATGCGAAAACTATTTGCTGCCCCTCTATTTGCTGCCCCTCTATGACAAGAACGTCACTTCTCTTCTGCTGTGAACGCTCCTGGCGCGCTCTTATTATCATATTATTATCATCATAATAACAACAATCCACCATATTTCATTTCGACATCCTGCTGCATTAGTCCCAGATATGTGATTCATGAACGATCTGTTCATTACGTATGTCACGTCACATGACAAATGAACGTAAGACTCGGAAGGTAAAGTGATTATTTAAGTTCCCCGCAAATCATTTTTACTGCATTATGATTTCTTAATTCAGAATATGATCAACATTGCGTAGGTGGATGTGATCGGGGAATTTGGCTGTTAAAATTATAACATTAAGCCACTTAAATAAACGAAATGACTCAGAGAATCAGTAAAATGAACTTCCTATTCATGAAGCAGGGGCTCGGGCTCGCTGCGGGCGGCGGAAGCTAAGTAAATCATAAATAACCTAGTTTTTGAATTGTCCATTCTCAGTTGGCACACATTTTGCAGCCAAAGCGCCGCTCCCTCTTTACAGTGGATGTTCGATCATACATTTGATCATACATTCGATGCATAATGTCTCGATGCGGCTGTGACGGCGCATAGCATACGTCATGAATAAACTTATCTGATTGGCTTACAGGCAACCAATGATTTTAAACTTCAGAGAAGCGCCCCCTAGCGAGAGAGAAAACACTTCTCTATTATGCCATTCCAGACTCGGTCTACGAAGCAAAGTGAAGTAGCAGAGTCTGGTATTACCAGGCTAGTAATCTTAGTCATTTTGATTAAAATATTAAAATAAATGTTACTGTTTTTCAAACTACCTTTATGGAACGGTGTATGCAACTTCATTAAAGTTGTATTATATATATTATAAATTGCTAACATCTTCACTAGCTCATTTTTATTTTGAATATATATATTTTATTTAAAATAAAAAAAGTGCCAGTGAAGATGTTGGTATGGCAATCACAAACTGAGCTCCTAAAAAAAACTTACAATTGATCCCTGATTTTAATATGACGTTATGTTCAGCCTGCGCTCTAAGGACTTTTTTGAACGGACACAATCTGTAGTCGGGTGTCAAGACAGTGCTGTGGTGAGAGGATTCCTTTCTGTCCCCGTCCCTTTTAAGGCCATGAACAGAGAGCAGGCTTGAGGTAGATTCACAAATAGCCTTGCCAAACAACCATGTGCTCACACTTTGTTGAGGTCTGGAGGTAAACATAGGAAACTAAGCAGCTTTATCGTCATCTTTTTGATAAGATACCAAAGGGATCCAGTTACTAAATTAAAATAATAAACACACTTTAGTACTCAACTGTTTACAATAATTGTTCTATTAGTTTCCTGCATTAGTCTTCATTCTTATCCTGTATCCAATGAGCATTTGTGTCCATTAAATGGCCACTAATGGCTTGTTTCTACAGAGTAGAACTTTCCTGGCACAGGAAAGTCAAAACACCGGTACACAATTATTTCCGTCTCGATAGTCAGAAGTTGTGAATGGTACCAAAATACCGAACCGTACAACTTTTTTGGGACCCGTCTGTTGGGGTACCTAGCACAGTAGTCTGGTACCTAAAGGGTGGAGTTAATTATCCAAAACATTGATTGGTTAACAGCGATCGCCACTTGCACATGCTACAAGGGAATGACAACACAAAAATGACACCATTTTTTAATGGACAGTTCAAACTAAATACCACTGCAACACTTGTGAGAAACACCCACATCCGAGAACCAAGTACAAGATCGGTTGTATGTCCTCCATTGTTGTTTACTGTGTATCTTTCTTCTTCGTGCGAGAATGACGTCAGTCGCAACTTTCCGGCATACAACTCCCCTATCAATTAAGGGTACTGTTGATGATGGGAATGCAAGATGGATCAGGGTTTACCGTCCTGAATTGTAATGTACGGTCCTGTCTCGCTTGGCGGAAATGAGCCAATCGAGGCCTTCAGTTTCCTTACGTTCACATTGTGGCCGACTTGAGCTTCCAAAGCTGTAGGAAGTCAATGGAAGCTGGCTTTTCTCAGCTGCAAGGAGCGCCAAATCCATCGGCATCATGTTTTGGGCATTTTGAGCATCAATCAGAAAGTTGAAAGAAGCTCAACTTTATGGTAATGAGCTATGATGCAGTTCAGCGGCAATACACCAGCAATCAATCGGAATATACTGTAGACGTCCTTTGCACTGGCTGATTCCGGAAAAACAAACAACGTAAACTTTCGTTCCTACCAAAACATTAGTTCCAAGAAAATGGAAGAGAAGCTAATAGTCGCCGTTGCAGGGTTTCCTACAGGTTTCCTATCATTTATGACATGATGTTGTTTGCTTATAGGGACCGCATGAGCGCAACTTGTATTTGAAATATTTGCAAACGCTCATTTTAAAGCGGGAATGCAATTTATTTGCTAGGTGACACTGATTTGACTGTTTCTTACATTTCATGTTGTGACACTTCTATTCCCCCTGCAATGTGTTCAAAGCATCAACAAGCTTCCCCATACTTTTTGACAAGCGTCCTTGACAGGGCAGTCAAGGACGTTTTTTATGCTCTAATCATTGGGGAGTCAGTATTTGTGCTGTGTGATAAAGCTAAATAAGAAACTATATTTTTTGTTAAAACATTTTATATATATATATATATATATATATATATATATATATATATATATATATATATATATATATATATACATATATATATATAACATGCCATGCTGAGACTTTTCCGGATGACTTAAATTATTTGTTAAATCAGAGTTTTGAATCTTTTCACTGAAATGAACAGTTTGCAAAGGAACTGATTCAAACTGACTGTTTTTGTTACGATCAAAGCAACGAAGGATAATGATCAATAATGAACAATTCCTTCATGCATATCTTTCTTCCTTCTTTCTTTTGGAGACATATTAATCAAAATTTCATAACTGGATCTTGTGGAGAAAACGACAGACTTCTCACTAGTGACAAATGCCGAACTTTACCAAACATTAACCCATAGAAATCCCACAAGCTTGCATTAATTTAATACAATGCCCACATCTCAAAATCCAATCAACAACCAATAGATAATGTCACCACCCTGATTTTTGTCAACTATCCATTACACACAGATGCATCACAATTAGGGCTTTACACACTACTTTGTTTACTTTACATTTAATTGCAACTTTACAAATAAAAAGCACATTATCACTGTAATATTTATATTATAATGTTGTTTAATTTTTATGCAAAATAAAATTATTGAAAAAAATATGGTAAATACTGGATATAATCCAATTCCAAATTGTTATTGCCAAGAAACACAGTGAAGGATAGAAGTACAGTCCGTTCAATGGATTTTATGTTAACGATTTTTTTTTTTTGGGGGGAGACATATTTTGTGTTTTGTCAGCTTGAACGAGCGAACACCCATGCACACAGCAGTACACCATATTGAGCGGACTGTACTTCTCCCTCACAGTCTGATTTTCGTTTGTGTTAAATCAAATAAGGCGTCTACTCTGGCTAACATCAATAGACCCCTCAGAAGTGGCACTGTTCTATAAACGAAGGGAAACTTCACAATCCCGGCCATATTTGTTCAAGGCAGACATCAATTGTCTTGACACGGCTGAATTACACACTCTATGTGCCGTAGCTTCGAACGGCTACACAAATATATTCTACATCAATGGTGGGACGTAAATAAACACTCACTGGTAACTGATGAGGATGCCAGGATTGAAACAGAATTAAACTAAATGTGTCTGCTGTCTAAAAAGCATGCTTTCTTTTCCAGCGCCTTGACCAGATACAGTCACACAGTGAAAAGCTGACCATGATGTTAATTTCAAGGCCAGTTAAGAAATCTAGTTTCTTGAATGGCTGGGCTGCCACAACAGACAACACTAATGGGACAAGGTGCCAAAGTGACATGAGGGGCATGGTTGAAAAGATTTTACAATCCAATGACCTCGAAAAAGAACTGATACAAGTAGGCTCGAAAATTAAATCACAATTGCCTTGTATCAACAAAAAAAGTACTGTTTTTATTGGTGGCAGACTGTGGAGAAACCATGACTCAACTGGTCGTCGCCTTAAACACGCTACTAAACAATTCTTCATCAGAAACTGCTTCCGTTCACCATTCCCACCAGTTTGCACTTTTATATGGATCTGTGGATTGTAGTTATCCAAAAAATATACAATCTGAAAATAATTTAAAGAACCTTTGATTACTTTATTTACATATTTACAGATATCATAGTACACTACACTGTACTAAATTATTTGTCAGATATATTTTGAAATTATCTGTAAAATTACAGAAATATGCTGTAAATACGCATGCTGCCCAGTGTAATATAGTGTTGTCAAAAATAACGATATTTCTATATGTATTGATACCAAAATTTCTGACATGGTTCCAATTTTCCTTTTCTGCAGTATCGATTCAACCTGGCAAATTTACAGTTTGACACACACCCGTCTCATTCGCTCTGGTTGAATAGTGCTTGTATTGTGCATAATTTGACTAATTCCTGCAGGTTTCGCAAAAGCACATCCACCGCTGAGCCATGTAGTGGTACGCACATGAAGCCGCTTCTCAAACAGCTCGCAAGTTTATAATAAAGGTAGTTTTTCGTTACATATTGCGCTGAAGCAGTCAAAAGTATTTATCTTGGCAAGTATTTAGATAAAAACAGTCAGTGTGGAAACGTAAATATTTGAGAAAGACAGCGCATGTTGTGCAACCGTATATTGGTTCCATACATAAGCTCTGAAAGTGACAGAAGCCTAATAAAGATGTTAATCAAAAGGAAAATGACTCGCTGCTCTTGTAACTTTATTTTAATTTTTACAATGAAGTCTAGGCTATAGTCTACGGTGTTATTTTTTTACATTTAATTACTTTATTTAATTTCTGTAATTTCTTACCTGAATATAATTTGAGGTGTCAGTTGGTGTAGTTTTGTTTTTTGATCGACATTAACCAAGTCCTATTCCCTAGTTTTGTTATTTTAGGCTTTCCCTTGTATTTTGAAGCCAAATTACTGCCATTTTTCCACCTGAGGAAAAAGTAGAGCAGATTTATAATAATTAACCATTGTTATACACGACATGAATATAATATACGAATTTGGAATTTTTTATTATTTTTTTTCAACATAGACTTCTAAAAGCTTAAAAAAGTTTTCAGAGGTGAGGTAAGGTTGGGATTAAAATTTCTAACTCATCTGAGACCAGATTCATTAGGATGCCTTAAGCCTAAGGGCATCCTAAGAATGAATTAAGGGCTCAAAAAATCTCTAACCCTGACATCCTGGGGCAATTGTATCTTCCAGTTGGATGCCAAAATGCATCACGTCCCTGCCTAACGGGTATCTCAAGTAGTGAAATAAAATCCCTTCCTTGATTTGCATTGTTCACTCTCTTGACTTGTTATCTAAAGAAAAAGAATAAATATAATGTACTAAACAATTGTGGGTGGATGAGAGGTAAATCATTAATGTCTTGATGTTATTAAAGGCACAGAACTCTCATTTCACTGTAAAACGCAACGAAGGTTTATATTTCCAACATAATGATTGAAAATATAAACTATATATATATATATATATATATATATATATATTTTTTTTATTACATTTGAATACATTTCATTTTCTTGGGTTCGGGTTCGGGTTACAGTGCAGGAACGGTGAAAAAGTCTGTTTAGGCTATTAAGGAAATTACATTTTGAATTGAAATAAATGTTATTGAGAATTTGAATAATTGTAATGTGACGATTAGGTGCACACAGTGGAGAAAACTGTGAAAGTCACCGACACTTTTATTCGGGCTACTTAAATTCATTTCGGATAACCAAAATCTAAAGGGTGCCTGCTAGCGACTTTGAAATTGAATTCAAATAATTAATGTTCTGTATTGGTAGGAAGGTGTCCGAACAAACAGTTGAATGCAATGGTAGTTCTCAGTACGCAATGGTAGCCAAGTTGTTGTGAGTTGCTGATATCAAGGATAGGTGAAAGGGGAAGAGTTGCACCATTTAAAGATAGTATAATATTAGCTGGAATAGATGTTCTTTGGGTTGGTTCAGTTTGCCACAAAATGTCACAGATCCCTTCTCTTGTATGTTAAAAAGGTTCTTCTTTGGCAGCAAGAGTACTTATCTGTTAATAGCCACTTCACCATCCTCAAACAGTGTTGCTGTTTGCCTCCTACAACTGCCTGAACACCTCATACCCAGCAGACCAAGGAGCAATGTTGGAGTTTTTGCAGAGGTAAGAAATCAGTTATCCATGTCATACATCAAATCAGTTATGACCACTCTCTCTGGCTACGTCTAGGGGTTCTCTGTAAAAAAAAAATGGTTCTCCACCCATGGTGTTATATGCTTGGTCATGACCATTGAATTATGCCCTCATCACCCAAGTGCTGATAAAACACTTGCGAGTGCATGCGAAACCTGAACAGCACATGTCTTGTGTTTAAACTAAACTCATTTTAAGCCATGCCAATTTAAACCTTCAAGAGCAAAAGAGAACTCACACGCGCTGTGAGAAGATTTGTGTGTGCACTCATCCGAAGTGTGCACACATTGCAAATATTGAGTTCTCTTTTAAAGTCTTCTGCTTAAAGGTGCTCTAAGTGATGTCGCACGATTTTTTAGGCCAAAACATTTTTTGTCACATACAGCAAACATCTCCTCACAATCCGCTAGCTGCCTGTCGCCTAAACACATGGTAAAAAACGCAGTCCATGCAGACAACCCAGGCTCCACAAATGGCAACAAAAACAAAATGAAGCAACCTGTTCCACTAAACATAACAAACTGTTCCAGCCAATAACTGACAAGAAGGCCCTGGGGGTGGGGTTTGGGGGGTCAGTGCGCAGATGAGGAGGAGGGAGGGGCTATCTGAGTCTCCGTTTTGTTCTGAAAATACTTTAAGTCATGTCACCCAACATTGCTTAGAGCACCTTTAAATGGAAAAATAAAAAAATGCCCATTTTGATTAGTATCTATCCTAGTAGACCTTTGCTATGCCTTGAGTGAACATATAGTAACAGTCGAGAAAGACACATATGTAACAGTATCAGTATTTTGGATCCGTGCATTAGCTACTGTATATCTTAAAGTGACAGCAGCCTAATATGCATGTTGTCTGTATTGTTAATGTTAATCAAACAACAAAGACAAGGAAATCCTTCAATACTCTTGATTGAATAGCTTTTGTAACTTTAATAAGGATTAAGGTAATCTTTAATTTATACAGTCAAATATGCAATGTTATTTTACATTTAACTACTACAACAAAATTTTGGTACCTGAAAACTAATGTTAGACCTAATTGAAAAACCTGAAAAGCACTGTTTATTTTATTCTTATTTTCTTCATTTTTATTCGACAGTAATTGATTAGTCCAGTCCACAGCACATACCGAACCGATGAACCTAAAACCTTGATACAAACCGAACTGTGAGCAATTTAAACCATTACGACCCAACTACATCTACATGAATCTAAACACATTTGAAAACACTGTTTTTGTTTCAAAATGCTCTCCGTCAACACTTGCGGTTTCAAACGTTTCCCATAAATTTCTCATCCATACTGAAATTTTAGAAGATGCTTAAACATCTTACTGCACAACCATAAAATGTAATAAAAATCTGGAAGCAAATCTGGGCGACACAAACCCCTCAACCCGTCATTTCAGCTCCAATGAAGAAATCAAAACAATGAAAGCATGGCGAAGCGGCTCTCCTTTCGTCGGCAAAAAGTTAAGAAATTCGACGCTATAAGCCGTCAGTGCCGGAGCAGTTCGCACGCGACTTATGCAGTGCTTCCCACACATTGACTAATTCGCCACCACATACTGCGTTTCAGTTTAACACTATTTAAAACACGCAGCGTATTCTTTCAGTTGTATTTCCCGCTCTCCCTGCTCTCTCTCTCTCTCTCTCTGACTCACTCACACACTTCGACGTCCACACCGCGGCTGCGTTCCAGTCCACTTTTGAGACACGCACTTGCGAACTTGCTAAGCACTTCCCCTCGGGGGAATCCCTGCCGCCATTTTGAAGTGCGTTCCACTTCGTGAAGTGAACGAGGGAAGTTTATATGGACAGACACTCGTTCCTCTCAATTTAGGCCGAGGGAGCGAGTCTACTTCATATGTGCACTTCAGGCATCTATATATCCCACAATGCAGTACGATTGTGACGTAACCACAGATCGTCTAATTACCACAACAAACACTCTATGACATATTAAATATAATTTATTTATTTATTTTAAAATAACCCAAACACACCTATATACATGTGGATGCTGCATTAAACAAATCCGTAAAGGGGAAAAAGTAAATAATAAATCAACTCATAGCTGATTCAATGTGATCAAGGGCTTAGGCGTTCCAGTTCAGTTCATTGCGGTTTCCGCCAGTAGTGGGCACTCGTGTAACGTAAGCAATGACGTACATCCGGAGTGAACGAGACGGAGGGAAGTTAGCGAGTGAAGGGCATGGCAATTTTGGACTGGAACGCAGCACTAGTCGGTTTATGGGGCGCCGGACTGGACAAAAGCGAAGCGAACTTTGTGAGAAGTGTGGCTTTATTTAAACTTATATAAACGAACGTAATTTATATTACTGGACAGTTTATAGCTCATAACCATATTTTGTTGTTACTTGAAGAGTGCAGTGTTATGTTGCATCATGCAGTATTTGTCCTAAAAAGGCTAATGAGTAAATGTCTGTATTACCTCAATAAATTTAAGGTCATTCCTAATTTATTTGTATTTTTTATTACATTTGAATCATTAACTTTAAAAGCATACTATTTTTACAACTAAAATAATAGTCAAGGGTAAAAAAAACAAATTCCCAAAAATTAAAACGGAAAAAACGGAATTTGGGAAAAAATAAAATGGAATTTGGGAAAAAATAAAACAGATTTCATAGGGCCCTAGATATATTAGTCTATATTCGTCATTCAAAAAGGAAAACCAACGCTGCCGGGTGCAGATACACATAACGTAAACAAAGCAGCGCGTGCTTACCGTTTTGAATATCAATCCTGCTAAACGCTTTCTTTATTCCACTCAGCTCCTGTTAATATTGAAATATTCACCAAGGAACACTCAGGTAAGAAGACGTAACATAAGAACAGCCTTCTATCTTTACCGTTTTGACTTCTTTGCTTGCTGTTTTGCTTTTATTCTCGTGCACTGACTCTTTCACTAAGCTGAACAGCCAATCAGAGTTCTCTCTTCCGCCAACACACCGACGCCGATTCAACATGTCGAAAGGGGGCGAAACAAAGCAGACGAGGACTATTTTCAGCCGACGGTACAGTACAGACGACGCACAAAAACTTCCAGACGGCCGACCGCGGCTTGGTGTGTTCCGGGCTTTATAGCACATACCGGTATACATATCGATATCTATCAGTACAATATGCATCACATGACTAAACATGTCATTGTTCTCAAATAACTCAGTCCACACTACAACGTGGAAGTGCTGTTTTCAAATGTATTCATTTGGGAGAGCATCTTCCAAAAGCTACATTTTCTCAAGACAAAATAAAAAAAAGATGTGTTTTCAAATGTATCCAGATTAGTTTAGATGTAGCCTCTCTTTACACACACACACAACATTCCCTCACATACACACTATCTCTCTTGCAAACTCCCACCACAAACATGTGCTGTGCAAAATCGCTATATCCCACTATTCTGTTACTTTCATTGGTAGTAGCTAGTAGTAGACCTGCTTTTTCAAGATGAACCCAAGGGATCGAAAGTCAGCGAAGGACACCTTTGGAGCTGGTTGGAGGAGCTAAACTCAGCAGGACAGTGGCTCTCCAGGAACAGAGTTTGACACATGCTTATTACTGACCACCAGCTGCTTTCTTGAACACCTGCCTGAAAGTTTCTAGTAATTCTGAAGGCCATCCTCGTGACAAAAGACTCCAGACTTGACTCAGACTCCAGTGATAAAGACTTCAGGATTACTAGAAACTTTCAGGCTTCAGACTTGACTCAGATCCCAACTTAAATACTTCAGACTTGACTCTGACTTTAGATGAAAGACTTGTGTGAACATCTCTGCTTTAAACAACTAAGAACTTGTGTTTTGTAACCAACTGCACAGAGTATGTTTGAGCCATACAGCTCTGATGGATCTGCAGATGAACAGAAATATTTATTCGTCACTGTGAGTAAACTAAACCTGTCGTGATTATACAGGTCAGTCACAATGTGGTTCTCACATTATATGACGTTGTAAACATTTGTCCAGTTCGTTTCTGTTGATTCAACACGGGTTTGTCGAGAATGCGGTTGCGGGTCCTGAAAATGTGCAGGTGTCAAACTACAGAAGGCAACCGTATTTAGCAGAGCTGCTATTCAAGTTATAGCCAATAGCATCTGCTCTAGAGGGTTTTGTTTTGTGTGAAACATTACTGGTGATTAGGGATGAATGTAAACAGTGCAATGCATTCCAAAGATATTGATGTATTTTCGTAATCACTCCGGCCCTGCTCATAACCAAAATTGTGGACTACGAATGAAGGTAGTAAAAACATTCTTCAGAAGGGAGTCAATCTCCCTCCATTCACTTGCCATTCTTGTCAATGTAACTCAGACTTTGAAAACTTTCTTTCATTTCTACACACAAATTAAATCAGTTTTAATATTCTCTCATCCTTTTTGTCCCTCGATTGAAAGTCCAAAGTTTCACATGAAAATGTTTATAAAGACAAAGCAGTTTTAATCCAAGTCTTCTGACACAACCTCAATATGAATATATTTCATTTATATGTAAACACAGATCAATGCACATAAAATAGAGCACATACAATATGATAAACAAAGGCTTGACCATACTCAATTGATGCACAAGAAAACAAATCTCATTCTACATGTTTCAGCTTCGGTTCATTATATCTCACATTCTTTATGTATGCACATTGATCAGTGGTTAAATGTGAATTGAAAAAGAAAATTTTATTAAAAGTTCATCATATAAAGCAATTCAGAAGGCCACTGACTTGATTATTAAAGGGTACATATCATGCTTTTAAATCATTCCTTTTTACATATAAATCATACATTTGTGGTCTATATAAAGAGAAACTGCAATGCTTGGGTTTGAATTCCTCATTATTATAGCTCCACAGGCCCCTTTTCTACGCCTTTTCGGATGTGCGTCTGTGAGCAACTAGTTTTGGAGCGGCCTCTTTAAATAAAAAGGAGATGTGTCGTACCCCGCCCCGCTCTCCAGGTAGCTGAGTTCACACTTGGTTCAACTCCACCCCGTTCGGCCATTTTTGTAGTTTGATTAGAGATATACGATTATATAGCGTCAGAAGAACATTTTTATTCACACGTTAACAAAATCACGTCAACAACAGAAGACTTCTCCATCACGCCTTACATGTTCGAGCCAGAGCGAGCGAGTTAAAACGAAGATGACAAACCTGCAGAGCAATGTCTTCATATGGATGTAGTGGTATGTAACAGTAACTGTATTGTGTTATAAGTGAAAGTCAATTATTTTTCTTATTAAAACAAGCGCACTAACAAGATAAATGACTACGGTCTAATCTTACCACTAAAAATCTGTATTGATAATATGATACGTTTAGAAAAGCAAAATCATTGACCATTGATGAAACTCAAGAACAATAATACTGCAGACGTGTAACGTTACTTCAAAACAAAAACAAAGAAAGACACAGGTACTGCTAAACCATGACCACCATGTGTTTTAAAGGGGTAATGAACTGAGAAATCAAATTTTCCTTGAGCTTTTGACATCTAAGAGGTCATCATATTATAAGAATATCCTGTAAGTTTCAAAACTGAAAATGACATTGTTAGTCCAATAAAAGCTTTTATTGACACCAGCCTCAACAAACGTCTCGTTTTTGAAAATGTGGAAGTATGACGTCAAAGACGCTAAAACCCCACCCGCTCATCAACGCCTAATTCAACACGGCCGGTTTAGCCCCGCCCACCGATTCGCGCATTCACGCTTAGCTAAACAAAAGCATAACTCGTGACGACAAACCGGAGTGAGCTCCCAGCAAGAAACATTCCGTTGACAAAATGTTGTGCCGTGCCTGGCTGTGGAAGAAGACAGTCGCTGCATAAGCTTCCTCTGGATTCCAATATTAGGAATGCCTGGTTAAAATTTGTTTTTAATGACGTTCCAGCAGATGAGTGTAAAACATTATCCGTATGTTCGCTTCATTTCACAGAGTATTGTTTTGTGAACAAGACACAGTTCGAGGCTGGATTTGCAGACCGATTAAGATTAAAAAAGGCGCTGTATCTTCTATATTGGATCCAACAGGAGTGGTGCAACACACTTATGTGAGTAATATTTTTATTTTAGAAATAATAATCTACTCGGCTAGCATTGCATTGTTACAGATCGTTTGATCTCTAATAATTATGTGTATGTGTCTACAAGTATCCGTTGTATTCAAGGTGCTGTTGGTTAATTGTCCTGCGATTCGGGATCGGACTCTGGGTCAAACATGTATGGGCGAATCATTCTGGTTGCCATTTTACAACAGTGGTTTTCAAAACAAATTCCCCCACGTGCACCGACTGAAACCGACGACAGAGTTGAAGCTCATTACAATATGCTAAACTGTTATCCACTCACAGCAGTGGGCGTTTACTTCCTAGTCTTTAATGCGATACGCCCATAAAATCCGAGCATTTTTCAAGTAGGCTGAAAACTAGGGAAGAAAATAGCCCATAACTTATTCATTTTTATGTTTTTGAAGGTAAAAACCAAGCGAACGTCATAAGTTGACCTCAGACAACAAAATAAAAACATTTAAAAAGCCAGTTCATGACCCCTTTAAAAGTAAAGTACTTATTTTCATTAACAATATTTACAGCTTACTCGAAACGCGCACACAAAACATGACTTTACCCACAGATGTGGGTACATTTCCTTGATAAATAAAACTCAACCAGGCACTTCGAAGAGGTTCTGATGCTGGGAGACAGTGTAATGAAGCATGTGGGTCACTATAAATAATGGCTATAATGATAACAGAGAAACAATATCATTGGAATCGCTTTCAGAGCGATTTTTATCCAGCTCATGAATCATAAAAAACATTGAGAGCCAATCAGAATCCATCCTGCAACGAGCTTGAGCATTTAAAGAGGCAGACAAGCACATGCTTATGATATCGGCCATTGGTGTGGATGCTAGTTCTCTTTATATTTATCGTTCTTGATGTGAACAGACCTCAAGGCTTGCCTGAGCGTCAACAGTAATGAAGGTGGGGAAGGTCTAGTGAAGGGTCACTTTGGAGGTAATCGTTATGAAGCACTGCAGTGATGAGGTACATGTCCAACCCAAAGGTTAGCATCACCCAAGACCATCATTAGACTTCCGACAACTCTTTGTCTTTATTTTTTTTAATCCTGAAAGTTTGAGTTAGAAGAGTTTGCAATAGTGATGTTACATATGACACTGAAGCTTCGATGTGCGTATCGCGAAAGCGAAGCAATTTCTATTGAAGCCCCGTATCGGGGTGTGTATTGGTTTCCCAGAGGTCACGTGATCGATGACAAACGAAGCCTCACTTTCTGTCCGATCACGTGCGCGTTTCGCTTTGGGTGCCTGAAGGCTCGAAGGTCCTTGTTGGCTCAGTCTGGTTGATGGGTTTGTGAGGAGAGTGCTGTACTTTGAAAGTTTATCAATACATTACATTTAAATAACCAAAACTACTTATTATTATTATTTTTTGTTGTTGTTGTGTCTTTGTTTTTGTAAGATCGTTACACTTTTGGTGGCTTTTTTTTAGGTAATTTGGTGTTTGGTGTAGGGTTTGTATTTACAGCAATGGCAACAGCCAAAAAAAGGAACACTTCCCCTGACTGGGAATATATATTTATTATTTGTACACATAACATTGAAATTATGGAGTGTGTTGTGGTTGCTTCTTCTGACAGAGCTTTTAACACAGGCTTTTGCTTTATTTTATATAAGCACCAGATGGCGCTGTTCTCGACTCTCTCGAAGCTTTGAATCTTTTCCAGAACAGTCAGGGGAAAGCCTCATTGATTCATGAAGCTTCATTTCCCCATCCCTAGTTTGCAAGAGAGTGATTTTAAACACAATATTATGGCTGTAAAAGCAGATTAGTAGTAGATGAGTTTACCTGTTCAGAGTGATGATGTTTAAAGGAGTAGTTCACTTTTAAAAAACTTTTGCTGATAATTTACTCACCCCATGTCATCCAAGATGTCCATGTCTTTCTTTCTTCAGTCGAAAAGAAATTATGGTTTTTGATGAAAACATCCCAGGATTTTTCTCCATATAATGCACTTTACTGGTAACCAAACGGTTCAAGGTTTAAAAGACAGTTTCAGTGCAAACTGCAAACTGTTCAAAGGGCTTTAAACGACACCAGACAATCAATAAGGTTCTTATCAAGCAAAACGATCGCTAATTAAAAAAAAAAAAAAGTTTAAGAGTCATTTGGTTCATTCAACGAACGAAATGAACAAATCGAACAAAAAAGTTTTCAAGTAAATGTACCAGACAACCTTTGTTGCTGTTCACTTTTTCAAGACAAGGAAAAGCTTTTAAAAGAAAAATCACAAAAGGGTATTACTGATGTATTTCATGTCGTAGACTAAAAAGTGAAAATATTTTGAGCTTGTGTTAAACACAGACCTTATTTCAGGAATTTAACCATTGACTTCAGGACGATGGAACCAGAAGTGCTAAAATGCTAACTAATTTCTGGGTTTGGCCAACAAAAATACGTGATTCCTGCAGTACTTTATTAGTACTCTAGCACTCTACTCAGACGAGAGCTGCTGTTAAAATGTGATCTGAAGCCCTTTTGTGATTTTACCTGTTAAGGGCACCACACACACACACTACACTATACAAGATTGTGTGATAGGCTGATTTTGGGCCAATTCTCCCTTTACAATCCTAGTTACAATCACGATAATCTTTATGGTTCTAAAGATTATCTTATCAAATATTCTTGTGGTGTAAGGTGTGTTAGGTGTGATTGAATCTGCTCGAGAAGAACGTCGAGGCCGGACTGTATCTTAAATCATAAATATCCACCATGCTGAATATTTCCGATCATAAATCCTGTTGTGGAGGGGGGACCAAAAGACAAACACGCACACACTCTGTAGATTGTCACGTGAAATGAAACAATACCCGAGCAGAAAGAAGATTGAAGCATAACACAACTTCCTCCAAACCTTATTTGTTTTTCGTGAATTTTCTGTAAAAAGCATTCCAAGGCAGCACTATCACCATTTCTTCTTGCCTCTCATCCGCCATGTTTGTTTACGACACGATTCGACCGTGAGAGATTTTGCGAGATGTTCACAAATGGGACTAAGTGTGTGTGGTGTGCATTCCTGGTCACATCGCAGCACTCCACACACTAAGGAACA
This sequence comes from Hybognathus amarus, assembly GCA_030378365.1. NCBI lineage: Eukaryota > Metazoa > Chordata > Actinopteri > Cypriniformes > Leuciscidae > Hybognathus > Hybognathus amarus. The sequence goes on along the minus strand of JAQIUQ010001267.1, from coordinate 334,770 downwards.
AAACTGTTAAATCTATTATTTTTTAATCATCATGTTTGTGGTCTCTCACATTTTGAAAATCTGATAAGATCTTTAAGTGAGGGCCACCAGCCTTTAGCTGCAGCAAAATTGAGGGTTTACCTCAGTGTGGTTTGAATCACAACTGGCATGTATGAAACATATTCGAATAATAATTTCTATTTCTATACTAATAGATAAGGTTTACTTTTTTGTCAAATTTAAGGATTGAGCACATTTCAAAACTGACAGATTAACACTCTGAATTAAACTGTTGACAATTGGCCAATTCACTGTCATCTAGGGGTGTAACTAGGGCTGCACGATTAATCGAAAAAAAATCGCAATCTCGATTCAAACACAAATGCGATCTCATTTCTTAATGATGGCGATTCACTTCCGTCTATTTCCCTGCATTCAGATCATGCTGCATTCACGCGTTATATTGGTCACACTCACAAAGAGAGAGAGAGAGAGAGAGAGAGAGAGAGAGAGAGAGAGAGAGAGAGAGAGAGAGAGAGACGTCTTCAAACAACATGAAAGTTGGGAAGACCGCAGTTTGTAATTATTCAGTTTGGGTGAAAGTGTGATGTCTGATTCTAAAAAAAGCTAAAGTAAACTAGCCAGAAAATATTAAATATAGCCTACACTCAGTGTTGTGCATGAACGCGTTAAATGAACGACGTTCACTGAACTCGTTCATATTTTGCCGAACGCTGAACTGAACGAATCACTTTTCATACCATGAACGCGAACGAGAGCGGCGCTCACTCTGTCCGGAATGAACGAGCAGCACGCGCAGTTCACGTTCACGCTCATTTGAAAAGTCAGGTTTTACCTCCAACTCCCGTTTTGAGTCGCCGAATCCAACCCCCGACAGTATTGTTGTAGAGGTCTATTATCACCTCTGGGTATGTTAGATCGAGGTCGAAGTATTCATAGTACGGGTAACGTCGAAGGCAGGGGAGTTGCAATAGTATGCATACTTGGCGCGCGCGAGGTAGATCTGGCCGTGCGCTGCTCGTATCATCACTTATGATCTGCGCTTTTCCACAACGAGTGATCTTTTGAACTAAACAGGTCTTATCTACTTATGTTTGTGTGTCATATGAATATTAAAGAGTAACTAAACACTTAACCAACTTTTTTAGTTAATGATCTGTTAGAATGGAGCTTCATAAATGCTGTTCATTGATTCGAGTACATTTTTTGACAGTTGGCAATAAAGTCTTTTAATTTTCAAATATATGGTGTAAAAACGTCTGAGTGCTGCCCTCTTCAGGTTAAACGGAAAGCTCCTGCAGCAGGGGTACTCTCTGACGTAGAGAACTCTCTGACACTACTCTGTCACGCCCTTGGTGCGAGCTCACCACGCCCTTGGCAGCCCCTGGTATAAAAGCATCTGGTTCCGTCAAAACCACTCTAGCGAGTCAGGAGTCGGATTTATGAGTATTGAAAACGATCAGGGTAGCATCATGAGAACACGAACTCAAAAGATGGACTAATCATTTCTCTTTCCGGTGCTGACAGCATAGACTATATGGGACTGACAGGAAGAACGAAAGATTCGGTCTCGGCCGAACTTCGAGACTTCGAGAGATGAACTGAATCTTTATTCTTTCCAGTACTGCTGTGCTATATCGCACGGCCGCTTCCTTCGGCGCCCATGTTATGGTGTCGTTCACACCAGACGCGGAGCGCCGCGGCGAGGCGCAGCCGGCCCGCGCCGTGAAGCGCCAGTTTCGGCGTCTAGTCCATTTTTTCGCGAGCCGCAGTGATCCCGTGTCAATTCCGGAAGGAAGTTACACCAAGACAAATTTGACCATCCGGTAAATGTAATCAAGATTTTCGTAAGTAGCCTACTGAGATATTTTGGAATATTTAACATGACATTTTAATTATATAATGACTGAAATGAACGAAATGATTCGATAAAAGATTCCGTTCATTGTGCTGAACGAGACTCAAAGATCCGAGTCAGTAACACTATCCGAACTTCCCACCACTACAGCTGTCAATTAATCCGTCACTGCGGGTCTCATGTGCATGCTCCCCGCTCAGCCCCGCCCTTGGCTCGTCCCCTCTCTCCGCTGGGGTCTGCCCACTTTTTAGCATTTTCAAATTTTGCCAGTGGGTGGAGTCAGGCTTTGACCAGGGGTTTAGTTACACTTTTAAATGCCCCATACATGGAATCAGAGTGCCTACTGTACGTAGTAAGTTAAGTTGTTCAGCGGGTAGCTGTTCATTTTCTTTAGACAAATATAATCAGGAAGATTGTTCTATTATAATCAATGTAAATGGCATTTTCATCGTTTACTCACTGTTTACTTCCTTTTGAAGGTGTGAAAATGTGTTGGTTGAGTATTGCACATTGAGCAGGGTAAGCCCAAGCTAATATGACATTACAGTACATGACTACTTTGGTCTGGTTTACATAGTTACTGCCGTTCAGAATATGCTGGATTTTTGTCAGTAAGACCGATCTTTTCCCCATGAACCTAAATATACCTTTTTAAAGTCCTGGGTAATTTGGTTCATGCTGGCTAAATAAAATTCACTGAACATACAGTATACCCTGATTGCACCTTATTTCCAATTGCTACATATCATGATTACACATTATTTAAGGGGTAATACATTATTTTTCTCCTGGCTATAATAATTGTCTCTTGTTTATTGGTACAATAATTTTGATTAGTTTTGGAGTGGCAGTGATTTGCAGCTGGTAATGGATGGTAAAGAGGTTCTATTGAGTAAGATAGTGGCCTAAAGAATTTAACAAATGAATGTGAACTAGTTCATTTTTAATATATGTGAACTTAGTTCATTTTTAAAAAAATGAACTATGAACGTGAACTAGTTCATTATAATCTGTGTGAACTGAACTTTGAGCTAGTTCTTTTTAAGTATGAACTGGCACAACACTGCCTACACTTTATTTTAGTTCATGTAATACACAGACAGCTACATAGGCGTAGCCCCAAAGAGCCAGCTTAAACAATTTAGATTTTTTTAATTTATTTTTTGTTACTGCACTTTCGGTCTTGTGTTTTTTTTGTTTTTTTTTCTTGAGTGCAATACATTTTGGATGAAAAAAAAGAGAATCGTGTAAGAGAATCGTGATCTCAATTCCCATGGAGAAAAATCGTGATTCACATTTTAGCAAGAATCGTGCAGCCCTAGGTGTACACGGTACATGTATTCGTACTGAACCGTTTCGAGTTCAGAGGCTTCCGGTTCGGTGTGCATACGAACGGAACGATTGTTTGGACCATTTTTCCTGCCGGCAAAATTCGCGCTGACGCCGCCAACACAACGTTGCGAGCAACATCAAATGGCAAACGTAATGAAAGCAGAACGAAACTGCGCTACTCATTATGTGCTTCACGGATTGTTTATCAGTTCAGACCAGCAACATCTGTGCAGCGCGTGAGCCGATCTCGATCAAGCAACACTGTAACCACACCGCTCAAGAGATACGCGTGAGAAGAAAAACATTTGAATTCGCCACTGAGGTAATAACATCGCTGCGAGATCTAGTCGAGATGTCATTCGCATTTCTCTGTTGTTAACCATTAGGGTGGTTAATCTGTCTGATTTCCCGATTCGATTCGATTACGATTATTGAAGTCCCGATTCCACTACAGTCGATTTTCGATTATTAACGATTCTTGATTAGCGATTATTGATTTTCCATTTTACAACAGTAAACAAAAATACACTAGACCAACATATGATTATATTAGCAGCAGCATCATTTTGGTATTAATTGCACTTTTTATTTGTTTGATATTCAATGAAAATGTAATGATGGTTAGTGAAGACATGCAAACATGCTTGTTGTCTACTACTTAGGCAACCCATTATCTTTAAATAATTTTTTGAACAATTGTGTTGCATTATAATGCAAAGGCACCTGGTTCTATTAATTGACAGCATTAAAATGCATTTTGTGATTTCCTTCAATTGAAAATCTTTGAAGCAAGTTTGTGGGGCTTGAAGGGCACCCGATTCAGAGAATCACCCAGAAATTCAAAAGAACAGCATTTATCTGAAATAGAAAGCTTTTGTGACATTAAACAATACAGTTCAAAAGTTTGGAGTTGGTAAGAATTTTTCTTACATTTTTTGGGAGAAAGAAAAAGAAATCTATACTTTTATTTATCAAGGATAAATTAAATTAAGTTGATCAAAAGTTACAGTGAAGACATTTATAATGTTACAAATCGATTATCTGAATCTTTTGTGTGTGTGACTATAAATACTTTCCTTTAAATGTACAAAGTAATGACCCATAAAGAATTAACGTACAATATATTTTATTAGCATTCCAAAGAACCAACAGGAAAATAAACGTGTGCCTGAACTAGGAGCATAACTTTAACTTACTTGTAGTAAATTAATATTATAACGACCGGTACAGCCGAGTGTTTTTCCTCCTCTGGCTGGAAGACGTGTCATATGGCTTGTCATATTTGTCGTGTTTCGTCGTCTAGTTTTATTCTACAAAGCTTACAACTAGCGTGGCTCTTGCCCAGTTCCTTTCCCCTCTTCAACTTCAGGAGCCTGAAAATATGTCCCACACGTCAGCTTTTAACCTAACAAGGAGGGTGTTTGTACCTTGCGCGCCATGGCGTCTCGGTCACGTGCACGCGTCAGACGTGTCCGGTCACTCACTTCCGCCTTCTGTTTCCTTGCATTACGTCTTTTTATAAAGATATATATAATATAGTTTTTTTTTTTTTTTTTTTGGGAAATCGATTTCTGGGATATTTGTGAATCGATTCAGGATCCTTCAACCTCGTATCCACCATCGAGAATCGAGTTTTTTTCTCACCCTATTAACCATAGATCTCTATTAGATCAAACAGCGCTGTCGTGGAAACCAGGAGAAACATTGTGCCGTGAATGAACCAGAACATCTTTACGTCCACAGACCAGCAACATTTACCATGGATTTACATATACTAACACTAACTGGAACCAGTTTGGCTGGAATGGTGAAATGTTTTCAAGTACTTCACACATCTTTTTCAGCACTTCAAAATTCAAATATTATATAAATAAATATATATTTAAATGTTATTTTTAATGTGATGACCAAAACATTATTTGTTCATCCTTCAAAGATGACCCCATTTATAAACCTAAAGTTTCAAGATCTAGGAAAACTCACACTTATTTAAAAATATTTTTTCTTTAAACAAATAGGAAATTTCTCTAGGCATTTCTTTCTTTTTGCTGTATCGAAAACGTACCGAACCGTGACTTTAAAACTGAGGTACGTACCGAACCGTGATTTTTGTGTATCGTTACACCCCGACTGTCATCACAATCCCTGGTACCAACCATCCAGAGTAAATGAAACATTGAACACAATCCTTCTCCGACAGTTTTTCCAAATGTGCAGCCAATCCCACTTGAATTCACAAGAAAACCAGCCGCCCTGGTCTAGTTTTCTGCGATGACAAAAGCAAATGGATTTCTGCCAAAACGTCAATTTTAAACTGAGGAGAGATCAGAATTTCGACCGCAGTGAAAACAAAGTGGCTGTAGTAAAAAAAAGCAAAAAAACGAAACAGCCCTCCCTCCCCTGTAGCTCACTGCCAAAAGGTGTTCTTGTTCTGATATTTGGTTTGGAACGGCTGCCAAAAATTAGATATGTCCTTGGATATCTCCCTCTTTCCTTTGTCTCCTGTCAGGACTTGGCTGTCCCCCAATGCAACTAGCCATAGCCAGGAACAGAGGGAGCTCCATTCACACACATAAACATCACTTTGGATTTATCCTTTACTCAAATACTGTGGTTCTTTTGTGTAATCGTATACTCTGTATACAGATACAATAGGTTTTCTGGAATCTTTTTGTGGGCAAGCGCTGCATAAGTAGATGTGTTAGTGTTTTGATAAAATGGGATCGGTCTCCTTATTTGACCTGGGTTTTTCCATTGGCCTTCTATAAAACGATGAAGACTTCAGAGCAGTTTCTCTTCCATTTTTAACTATACAGTGATACTCATTGCCAGAACTACTGCACTCAAATCAACATTTTGTACTAAAACTCTGTACAGCCCCCATTTCTGATTCTGACCACAGACCTTCAGTTCAATTCAAGCCATTTCATAAGGCCTCAGCGAGGAAAAAGATTCAACCAAAGCTTCTGACCAAACTCTGCGCAACCAAAGCATTGATTTAGGCTAAATGCCATAATCCTCTTCAGAAGTTCAATATTCGAGCATATTGAAAGCATGTCTCTATGCATTTGAAAATTAAATAAATTCAGTCAACTTGTTTCAAACCTGTATGACTTTCTGCTCTGGTAAATAAAATGATACAATTCTGAAGAAAGCTGGAAACTAACCAGATTTGGTTACCAATGATTTCCACTGTAATGTTTTGACAAAAAATATTGAGACATCTTTTTGTAAATGTGGCCAGAATTAAAATTATAGGGCAATCTATCCCTTTAAGGTGTGATATTTAAAATATATCATTTGTCTTATATCCTCAAATGGTATTGGTCTCATAGAATAGGACATTAAACAACTTCTTCCCATCAAAAAAAAATGAAAAAATATGAGAACCCGTCTTTCAAACTATAAAAACACAGTGCTGAGATTTGATTTTGTCCATAACAAGGGAATTGATTGGAGTCGTCAGTTGCTAATTGCTGTGATCTCAAATGAGTGACAGGTTTGTGGAGGTGATGGATTATTTTTGCACGTCATCACAGAAAGAATAGATGTCGTTGAGAGAGGAAGATGAAGTTATTCTGATTAAGAATACAAGAGCAAAAAGAAATAATGATGTTCACTGATAAATCACTTATAATGAACACTGCAAATATTAGATTTGTCCATTTTGATGGTTGTGGTGACTTTATTTTCCCCTAGAGAACATTCTTTGGCTCTATCCAAAATCACATACTTCCCTACCATTTAGTAGGCTAACAGCATTGTGACAAAAGTAGTATGTCCGAATTCACAGTATGATTTGTTTTTAAATCGACAGCAGAAGTACTGAAGTCTATTCTTCCAATACACAGGCCACAGGAAAGGATTTGTGAATGGAGGTGAAGGTGCAACTGATGCTGGAAGGTCACATGATGATGACAACATGGTGAACGGTAGTAAATCCGGATTACATTTTTTAGTGGTTGTGAAGTTACTAATTCAGAATAAGTACCTACTCTAGAGAGTACGCGATTTTGATGTTTCAAGTCAAAGATGCTGAGAGAACCCATCAGATGGTCTTGTCATAACTCCTCCCCTTTCTGCAATTAGGCAAGGATTTCAGCCAATCAAATGAGGGCCAGTGTACTGATCAAAGCTCAGATAGGCTAAAGTAGGAGGAACATTAATAAATACAGCAATCCCTCTTAAATTCAGGTTCTGAATAATATCTGATCTTGGTAAATGTCAGCAAAGGTTAATTTACCCATGCAACCTCATGACAGATCAGATAGGAAACCAAACACTTAGATCAACAGTTTCATCATTGCTACCCATTACACACAAAATGCGGATGTGTCTCAAAACCTAGTAGTGAGACTCTTACTTGACAGCACCTTGAAGCAGCAGAGGAAATTCAAATGCCCACAAACGCTGTCTAGGTAGGCAGCTCGCAAGGTTTGAGACACATGCAGTCTTTAATGAGTAAGAACACAAGTGACATGGAAAGCAAGCCTACACAGTGGCGTATAGTGGAAATTACTATAGGCGCTTGACAGTGCAAACACACGCCTACTCTCTATCAGCGGGAAACTGATGCATGGCCACGATTACAGTAAATTACGTTGAATAATATCTCGTTAGAATATACAACTATACGTAGTATAGATCAAAATCACACAGCAATGGGTATTTCTCCCACTGTCGCAAATGGTGCTGTCCTTCGAGGTGAGTTAAATAAACATTTCACCTTCTCTGACTGTAACTTACTCTGTTACCCAACAAGGATTTCCATACTTAGCCTAGTGATGAATATGTTGGTTACTAGGGTCAAATTAAACCAATATACTAGAGTATGCCATGTAACGTTAAAGGCAGACATGCGATAGTCCACTTTTTTCTTCAGGTTAAAATGGAGCTCTGCAGTTTTTAAGTGCGTTTTACCCCATTCAAAACAACCCCATTGTTTTTTTTTTTTTAATATAATTTCAGTTCAATTACAGCAGTAATTCCCAGGGAAACGTAAATAAATGGGATTATAATAAAAAAACTGCACGTTAAAGTATGGTGGTTTAAGGAACAAGAGGTAACGATGGCAAACTCACCCATTTTGAAGCTGCTGCTGCTGAAGTCTACGAGAGTAAATCCATACACTAGATTATGACAAGCACTTTACAATCCCTCAAACTCAAGCAAACGGCTTTTTATCGCTTTAAAATGGCGTCAGTCGCAATCTCGGGTGAGATTTGTTTTTTAACATCAGAAAAACACACGTGAAGAGTGTTGCATTCGCGGTCGATCAGTGGGAGTGCGTCTGCAGATTCAGATTAAGTGTGGATTGAAGCGGGAATATGGTGTACAGCCACAGCCACAGTCACAGCGCTGCATTGCTTCCCTCTCAAATCATCAGACTCGGGGGTGGATCGAGCCTTCCCACTGCGGAGAAAACAAATCTGCTCCTTACGATCCTTAATAATTTCCAAAGTCCTGCAATAGATGACACGCCGGACCCGTGCGCTCGTGCAGGGCGAATATCCAGGGATATGCAGACTCTGGCGTTTCCGATTGTGGACGTGTTCTGATCGGAGTTAAGCGAGTGTGATGTGACTCTTGTTAGACTCCCGCAGTAGTTTTTGATAATGATCGGTGTGCTCAGCTCTCAGCAAATGCCCTGACTTGCCCTGCTAATTGCTCATACAGCGCCTTCTACCTGTAGCGCGAAGTATATTTTTATTTATTTATCTGCTTGCCTGTAGCACAACATTTATTTGTTTTTTAATTCATTCCTGTGTAGCACAAACGTCTATGAATGAATGATTAATTATTATTAATTAATTATTGATGATTTTTTTTCTGTTTGCTTGCAGCTCAAAATATACGAATTTATTTGTATTCTATATGCTTGTAGCAAAAAATGTGGATTCATTTATTGTATCTGTTCGTGTTTAGTCCAAAATATTTATTTATTTATGTTTGCTTGTAACTCAAAATATTTTGTTTGTATTTATGTATTTATTTGTACTGTAAAAGGTTAATAAATAAATAAATAAATTCTGTTTGCTTGTATCTTAAAATTATTGTTTATTTATTTCTTTGTTTATTTTTTATTTATTTAGTAATTTTAATGTTTCTAAATTCTGCCTGCTTGTAGCTCAACTTATGGATTTATTCATTTTTAATCTGTTTGCATGTAGCCGTAAAATATTTATTTATATATGTTTGCTTGTTTATTTTTTGTGGTGTCATATTTGTTAATGATCTGAACTTATTGTTTTTTGATGTTTCCTTCTATCTTAACCACAAAACATTATTTATTTATTTATTTGTATTGAAAATGGTTAATTAAATAATAAATTAATTAATTCTGTTTGCTTGTATCGTAAAAATATGTAATTTTTTATGTTTGCTTGTACCATACAATTATTGTTTATTTTTTATTTTTTTATTTCTTTATTTAGTGATTATAATTTTTCTTAAATTCTGCCTGCTTGTAGCTCAAATATATGGATTTATTCATTTTTATGTTTCCTTGTAGCGTAATATATTTATTTGTTTATTTATATATGTTTGCTTGTTTATTTGTTGTGGTGTAAAATATTTATTAATCTTAAAACATGTATAATTTGATCTGTTTGCTTGTACCATAAAAAAAAAGTAAAAAATAATTTACTTATTTATTTATTTATTTAAAGTATAATAAGTCCTTATTTTTATTGTACATTTTTCTGTTAAGGTATTTTTTTATCTTTAGGTACTATCATATAAGTCTTAATTTGTCCTTGACATTTTCATTGTTGGTTTCTTTATGTTTCAGCAAATACCAATTGATTTTCAACCTCCATCCATTTGCTATAACTTGTTCATCATTATAATCAATGAGCAAATTCATTATATATCATGCAATCCAAATTGTTATAGATTAAGTAGCTCACATACACCCTTTTTATTTTATTATTTTCTCTAAAAGCGACTTTATTTGGAGACCAAAATATTCTTTCAGTTGGCACAGCTTGCCAACTTGCATATAAAAGTAAATAGTAGCAAATACTAAGGCTATATTTGATTTAAAGACAGCATTTTTAGTTGTGAAGTGAACTGTCATCACTCATCCCCCACATTATTCACCTCTTTTGGCCTTTAGACAGGATGGGTGTTTATATCTGAGCTGTGTATTGATTGAGAGAGAATGTAATGACGCTCTGAGACCTCTTCAATATAGAGGTCAACATCTGCTCCCTTGATGGCCAATCAATGTCTCAACTGTGTTAGTAAATAGTTCTCATTGGTCAACCTTGAAAATCAATAACTGACTACCAATTATTCAAAGAGATTCAATTCAAGGTTGCCATGGATACCACATGTAAAGAGTTTAGAGGTTTGTGTGATGTGCATATGGGCTCACATGAACAAGCATGAAAACAGGTCTCAGTTCACATTAGTGAACTTAGTTCACCCAAAAACTGAATCATAGGAGTTTCCATAGTTAAAAAATTGGACAAAATCACCCTCTAAATTGTATTTACCACAGAGAAGCTCTGGGATTATTTTAATACCCAAGTCCCCGAGCTGGGGAGACAGGGGTAGCTGCAGCTAGGAGTGATGGGTGTGTCGAAAGGTAAGGGCGTGTTAAAGGGCGGGTTTACTGCGATTTCACTTTTTTGATTTTAAATAGTGTGTAATGTTGTTGTAGGTGCATGAACAGTATCTGCAAAGTTGCAGCGCTGAAAGTTTAGTGTAAGCAGAGATATTGTCTTTTAAAAATCAGGAAGTATAATTGCCTACAAAAACGACTCGTTTTGGACTACAGCTGGGTTATGGTACGTCACTAACCCACACATTTGCATCAACCACTTCCTCCGGAATATGCAGGAAAGGCCATGATCATATTTCAGCAGCTCCTCGTCGAGTGTGTTGTTGTTCACGCAGTTGTCAGGTCTTCTGTGTTCGAACTTCCCACGGACGCTGTACTTCGACAACAATGGATACAATTTATGTTTGATTATGTTCCTGAAAGTGACGATCGTAATCTAGCTCTCTGTGCTGCGCATTTTACGGAAGACAGCTTCCAGAATCTCCACGAGTTCAAAATTCAACAAGAAACTGTTACTAAACATGAAGCAGATCCAACTTTAAAACAAGAGGCAGACACAACCGGACACAACCTGTAAGTAGGCTAAGACTTAATCATTTTAAATGTATTTGCATGTATAATTCCAGACGTAGCATTGTGTTTTATTATTTTTAAAATGCCAGCGCTGGCTTTATAGGCTTTATGGGCTAGCAGTTATGCTATTTTGTGTCAACGACAAACGCATACAAACATTATGGACCTGAATTTTGTATAAGTACTAATGTTGTAAACGTATTTTTCATGTTAAATATGTTTTATGACGTTATTTTCGATTTGATCAAGAACGTAAACATGCTAACGCTGTTTGAGTATAACATTAGTAGCCAGCCAGTTGCTATTGTTGCCAGTCAGATGCTATTGTGTAAAACAAACGTGCATAAAGTTAAAAAATATAGCAAATTATCATTCAGAAACCTTTATTAAGAGCCATGTGTGGTGAGGTTCTGTTTGACTCTCTTCATCGCGGCTTTCTCGGTCTGATTCTGCCCCAAACTGATACTGCAGTCTCGACATATATTTACTTCTGGACCGGAGCTCGCGTCTCCCGTAAAGCTAATGGGCGTTAACCTTCCGGACAACGTGAGCGACAGTTTAGCCAATCACAACACACCGGCCCAAATGAACCAATCTGAGCCCACAACGTCATTCTGAGGGAGTGTTTTCATAGAATCAGGAAGTGAACCGCTCGTTCAGGGGACAGAGGAGAGCGCGGCTGACAATAAAGGTGAAATTTATGAAAAATAAGATTTTTAAAAAAAGAAAACCACGGATACATGTTATATTGCACCCCATAAACACAATCATGCAAAGAAAAAAAGCAGTAAACCCGCCCTTTAAAAAGTTTCTCATTGGTGAAAGGAATTTCCTCCACCATACTTCTACGTCATTTCCTTTAGCTAAAAACTTAATTTCCTTTTAGACTTGAAAGAAGATGGCGGTGGTAATGCATGTATACAATATCATAATTTGTTGTTTCCTTTGCGTTACATCTTTCATCTTTGAGTTGTTGAACGACACGTTACAGTGAAACAAAGCAATGACTGCGTTTGCATTGAAAACTTCAGAGTCAGTGATTTCGATGTCTGTTTTCGTCCAACCAGTGTTTTCAGACCATGTGAAATACACAAGATAGTTCATCATGAGCGTAAGTATATTGCCGCTTTCTGACCGGAGGGACTTTTGCAGTTCCTAGAACCTAACGTTCCTATAACCATTTTCTTCTTGTTCCGACCGGACTAAATTGGGGATTTTTAAGTTCCTCAGACTGTAGTTCCTATAACTCTTTCAGTGTCTAGAGCTTAGTTCCCTTTCCCTAGGTCTACATTTGATTGGTTCAACTTATAAGTCATGCCCACTGTCAACACGGAACTTGTAGCGCGCTGTCTGCCATACGCTGTGTGTTTTTGCAAAACATTACAACGAGTATTAAGACAAACATAACGCATTCAACCAGCTAATTGCTAATGCTAGCTAAACTTACCCGTCATTTTGTTTGCCTCCTTCCGTCTTCTGTGTTTCTCTGTACAGAACTCAAGCATAGTCTTTAAACGTCGCGTTCGTTCGCCGTGCTTGCGTAACCCCTCCTACCAGTTCCTATGGCCACTTGGCCAGTGCGAACGCAAGCAGCAAAACCGAGTTTGGGGAGAGTAGTTCTTAGAATTGTTTAGAAGTGGACAGTTCCTACTAAGTTCCTGTAACTACTTGGTCGGAAAGCGGCTTATGTTCAGTTGTGCTATGCATGCCTGTTACCTTACAGGTAATTTGTTAAAGGTGCAATGCGCAAGTCTCTGAGTTTTTACAGAACTACGCCCTCTCTGGCGACAGGCGAAACTGCAACCAGAGGTGTGCGCGCTCATGGACCACATGCACTCTTGCATGAGCATAACCAAAGGAGCATCAGCTGCACATATCTTTTGTTTACAGTCATAATGTCTTCAGAGGTAATACAGTTATAAATCTGCAAGTCTATCCCTTGGATAGGTTTAGGGGAGGGGGTGGGGAGTTTGTGCGGCATATGCTATCATATGCACGCGAAAACTGCGTATCATATAGACGCAAAAACTATTTTTGGCGTATAAATCGCCAAGAGAACTAACATTCGTTCTATAGATACGACTTTCATGAGATCGTAAATCGCCCTGGAGTGGTCACTTGCCATTATTACCCAGAAGACAAAGACGTCCAATTAAGTGTATTAAAAATGTACTTAAATATGTTTTTAGTACAATACAAATATAATGTAATGCATTTTTAATACACTTAATTGGACGTCTTTTTCACCTGGGTAATGAATACAATGAATACTAAAACACTGCTAAAATTTAGTATATATCTATAATATAATATAATATAACGTTTTACTCATGAACCCGTCTCTTCTTTTGTCAACAGGTGTGGTAAACTGGAACACATGTTCAGAGGAGCCTAACAGAACTCTGTATCTAATCTCCTGTTCAATGCAATTCTCTCTACAAAGACTGTGAAGCCTAGGGGATGTGGACAGAGGGGAAAACTACCAGGATTCGATTATACTGTTTTTATGTGGCTGGGGGCACTTTCTGAGATCTGATTTTCTATTGGATATGTGATGCTGCAGCAGTAACCCAGAACAGACAATATTAGTGCCAGAACATATTAGATTAGGTTCTGCATATAAATCCCTCATTGTGTTGCCTTTCAATTAAAAGATTTTGTTATGGGTGTGCTTGTTGTTCATTTGACTTAAAGATGTATCATAAGATTTGTTTGTCAGCGGTGCATTTAGCTGTTAGCACTGTTGATATCAGTCCAATTTTTAAGTCATCAGCAAATCAAGAGATACAACCACAGATGATGGTTGGATGATAAGAGCCTGATAGGAGCAAATCATTTGTGACTCTAATGAGCAGCAGTCTCAGTATTATGGTATGGTCAAAATCCTGACTAAAAATCCTCACAGATACCATTTCTTTCAAGAAAGGAACACAGTTGTGAGGATACTTCATTTTCTAGATGCTTCGACAGAAAAGGCAGATTCGAATCGGGCCAGTAATTGACTAATTCTTATATGATCAAGTTTATGATCAAGCGTTTTTTTTTTTTTTAACAAGCGGTCTAATCATAGCCAGCTTAAAAGTTTTTGGTACATATCCTAGAGACAAAGGCGAATTAACGATATTAAGAATAGGATCTATGACATCTGAAAGCATCTCTTTCAGTAAGCTTAGTTACACATAAGTTGTCGAATTTAGATGATTTAATGAGATCGCAAAATTCTTCCTCTCTTATGGCAACAAATGAGTCATTTTTTTCCTCAGAGAGACAATGCACTCCCTGATGATACTGTAAACTGTAAAAAATATCAGTGATTTAATGGTAAAATACTGTAAAAATGCTAATTGGTAAACAGAAAGTTTCCGTACTATACATGGTAAATAACTGTGATAATGATTTTACAGTAAAATACCGTTAAATGTACAGTTTTTGAAAGTGAAAAAGAACAAATTGTTGTATAATTTACAGTGAAAAACCGTAAATTGACATTCCCATAATTCCCTGTGTGGCACTTCACATTTTATGCATTTTTGTTGAAATAACGGGTTCCTCATAGTTTTATTGTTTTTTTTTCTAATCAGTTATGCAGGGTTTTATGTTACATTTAATGTTGTTAAATTATTTTTTATTGCATTTTTATTTTATTTTATGTGCGTTACCATGATGGTGCTTAATGTTTGTGTGAATCACATTGTGCAGTGTCTTTAAATAAGTATTACTTTATACAAGTATTCACTTGTGATGAGCTGTGATTGCTCATGTAACTCTCATCACTGCTGTAGGGTAGGTTGTCAGGGTATTACAATGGTCCAAAAACAGAAACCAGTACATCAATAAGTTGGTAAATCCACATTTTATCAGAAAATAAAATATGGTTCATTACTGTAAATTTTATTATAAGTCTGTAAAACCATTAATGTTCCTACCGTATTTTTAACGGTAAATTTTTAATTTTTGCATAGTTATATACGTAGGTAGTTATAATTTTGTCCCTGATATTATCAATCTTATAAATGAAGAAGTTCATAAACTCATTACTGCTGTGTTGCTCAGAAATTTCTGGGCTCTGAAGCTTTATTTTTCGTTAGTTTGGCTACTGTTTCAAATAAATACCTAGGATTACATTTATTTTCTTCTAATATTGTTGAAAATTTGGCGGATAGAATTTTACGGCCTCTCTGTATGGCAATCGACCTCTCCTTCCATTAAATCTAAAAATACCTCTAGTTTAGTTTTCTTCCAGTTGCGCTCCGTTTTTCTGACTGTTCTCTTAAGAGCCCGGCATGTGACCGTCTGACCACGCGTTGTGTCTATTTTCTTGACTCTTCTTTAAGCGCAACGGAGCAACTGTTAAAGGTGGTGGAAAAAGAGAGTAAAGTTTTCTGTCACAATATCGAGTTCTTCTAAAGCTATCTGGGATGCTGAGCTAAGATGATGATGAAGTTTCTGATCGGAAGATTAGTGGAAGAAGTAATAAGTCTAACATATTTGTAATTCTAAGTTCAGCTTTGCGGTCTGGCTAAATGTAATTTACATGAGACTAGGCAATGTATCTGAGATGTCATCACTCTGCTGCAGAATTTCAACATCTATTCCATGTGATAATAGAGTGATGATTACGACAATGAGTAGATCCTGACGTGTTGTCTAACTCCAGTTGAGTTTACAATGTCTTTAAATGCCAATCCCAATGCATCTTTTTCATTATCTAGGCCTAAAATCACCAACAATTAGTACTTTATCTGCAGCTAAACTAATTGTGATAGAAGGTCAGCAAATTATTTGATTAAATCTTTATGGTGCCCTGGTGGCCTGTATAGTAGCCAGCACAAATCTCAAATGTGATTCATCCTTTACACTTATTAAATTGTTAACGTCAGCACCAAACACTTCAAAAAGAAGTATATTTAAACGATACTCCCCCAGTGCTTTTGGCAATGTATGCTATGTATGTGTATGTATATATATATATATATATATATATATATATATATGTATGTGTGTGTGTATATATATATATGTATATATATATATATATGTATATGTGTGTATATATATATATATATATATATATATATATATATATATATATATATATATATATATGTATATATGCATACATATGTATGTATATATATGTGCACACAGATATATATGTATGTATGTATGTATGTATGTATGTATGTACGTATACACAACACAAAGCAACATTTCTCATGATACAAAAAATAGATAAATAATATATATATATATACACACACACACACACACACACACACACACACACACACACACACACACATACAAACACACACACATACATACACACACACACACACACACACACACACACATACACACACACACACATACACATATATATATATATATATGTGTGTATATACACATGTATATGTGTGTGTGTATATATATATATATGTGTGTATATATATACAGCATATACACACACACACACACACACACACACACACACACACACACACACACACAATTCTTCTTTTTTTTTCATGGAATGTACTTTTGTTGTGTTTGTTGGATTTGTTAAATTGCTCTTATGGTATTTTGTGTTGCATTACCATGGAACAGAAAATAGAAAAATAAATGAAATGAAATAAATGTAATATTTTTGGGCTGGACTCATTTAAAGTAATGTAATCGTTTGGTTTTAGCCAGGTTTCTGTCAAACACAGCACATCTAGACTATAATCTGAAATCATATCATTGACATAGCGCTTTTGGAGTTAGGGATAGGATCTTTAGGGAATGGGAATATTAAGCAACCCAAGTTTTTCGTTTGCTCATCTGTATTATATCTGTTTTTTATTTGTTGAACAACAATTCAATTTTTAACCTTAGATGGGTTTGGACATTTTTTGGGTTTCCAAATTTGGGGGACAGACAGTCTCTATATGATAATATCTAAGAGAGGCTCTGTGTGATGAGATTTATCTGACCTTGGTGACGGTAGGCCGTGCAGCAGATGTTCGGTTAAGCCAGTCTGTCTGTTTCCTGGTGCCCAATTTGTCATGTTTTATCTCTAAAACTATGAGCCAAATTACTAGAGAGAAGAGACAGTGTCAACACAGCACGCATGCGTGTTGTGAATGTGATGCTCTTGTGAACGCACGTTACATTTAATTTAATCAGAAAGATCTTCATTTGTGTTCCGAAGTTGAATGACAGTCTTACAGGTTATGAATGACATGATGTCTGAGTGATTAATTCATATCTCATATATGTATCATATATAGTGTAGCCTAATTAATTCATATTCATCATCTATGGACTTTTAGCTAAGGAGTGATGTTTTACAGAACATGCAATTCTTCTTGGGCATAACCCCCATAATGAATCATGGAAATTAGCCTATATTGTGACTATATGCCGGTCTAGGCCTGAATCATAATGAATTGGCTATTTGCCTATTGTAAGAGTATTTGTTTCCAAGACACAAAGACTTGAATGTTGAGTCAGATCTGCTAAGAGAGCGGTAGGTGAGAGGTTTTCACGTAGTTTGTTTCTCACACTAATATGTGGTTTTATTGTAAGTCCTTCCGCAGCACATGAGCAGACATGTCACATGCAGAGTCTCAAGAAGCAACAGCTTTTGGTTGCAGAACATGTCCAGGATTGTGTCTCTTTATGCTACTAAAAGTCCTGTATAGCTTATTAATAAATATTTTAAAGATTCGAAACAATACTGGTGAGCAAGTTACCATATAGCTTATTTGATGCTTTTGAGAATTGGTGTAGGCTATGAGTTTTGACATTCTAAGCAAATGGAACAACTTGGACATAAAACAGTTTACATAATTTCATTTTCAATTTCACTATATGGTTTAAGGTTTCACAATATATGATTTGGATTTTTGAAAATAACTACATATATTCAGCCCATGACAAAACCTTTTTAATGGCTTTAATTTGCAGAGTTTCACTATTATCTAACCTTAATCTTCCATCTAACCTTACCTGTTCTTCTCATTGTAGTTTCTCATCATTAAATCTAGAAGTTTTGAATGAACAATCATATGCTTCTCGCAGAGAAGACGATTGAAACTTGTGATGACAATCTGAGTGGCCTATCTCCATTGTTCCTGGCTGCTTTCAATAAATGTGTGTACATACATTTAAATAAAACGTATTTGATTCCAATTACTTTTTTTTGGTTCCAGATATCTTGCTTTATATTCAAAGCAAATAAAGAAAACAAATGTGCTGCATCACTCATTTCAAATGAGGCCTGTCTGATGCTGCTGATACAAAATTAGTCTCTGATGTTTCTCAAGCAAATGAATGACTAGTTCAACATCATTTAACTATAAGATTTTATTCTCACCAATCAAAAAAAATAAATTAAAGATAAAAACAGCTACTGGATGCTATATTTTCATTATAAACGAGTCAGAAGTCATTCTGTAATTTGAGGACATTGGGTTTAGCAGCAGTTAAGACAATTTATCTGATGGGGTTAGTGCACAAAACCACAAATGTGTTTATCAAAGTCAAAGGAAGTGGGCGTCTTCATAAGAACAGCTTGTGCTAACCACTTCCTGTTGAGATGGGAAACTTCTGATGGAGTTAGAAGGCGTACAGTAAACAAGTCAAACAAAAAGGTATTTAAGGGGGGGGGGATTTGTTTTAGAAGAACAATTGTGTAATAATTAGGCTACACTACAGATTTTAACTTCTCTAAATGATCAATATATCAAAATAATTTGTGAAGATCCATATTGATTGTATTAGTTAATGTTTTCACTGCTGGATTGATTAAAATATACACTGTGAGCTAAAATCGAAATAAGCTTTGTTTTGCCTGTGTGTTTGTATCTGAATAGAATATGGGCTACTACAAATAGAATACTGAATAGAAGAATTAAAAGACCACTGAAGACAGGCCACTTCTACAAATCTACAAAAACGGAAGAACATGATATCCTTATTGGAATCAGCCTGTTTAGACATGTAAAAATTGCCTATTAATATCCTATATTGCAGAAAAAGAAGGAAAAAAAAAAGCCTAATGCAAAGAAACAGGAGAATATTTATATGTTAATATTTCACTCGATATTCACACATAACTGGACATTGAGATTAAATGTATAGCCTATTCTATAGTAGGCCTACAGGGGCGTAGAATTTAGTAGGGACGCTGTGTCCCTACCAATATCCAGTGACATTGATATATCCCTAGAAATAATTTCTATCAAAACTTGAAATATATTTATTTATTGATGTCCCCGTCCCCACCAATTTCAAAATCAAACCTATGCCACTGCCATACTAATCTATTAAAATGTAGTTTCTTGTAATAGGCCTGAAGTGTAGCTAAAGGAGACGCTCGAGCGTGTTTTTGCTTTGACAACAGTGCCCTCTGCATGAATGTATCTATTAATGTCGAAACGCACAACATCGATGTATGTTTAAATTATGAAAGCAGCCATTTAAAATGAAATGTTTCATTAAGGTAACCAATGAAATTGGATGTTTAACTAAGGGTTTGCATATGAAACAATTCGTCATGTAAATAGATTCTCGTTGAAAATATTATAATAGTTATATTAATAGTAATAATATAATAGTTTATAATAGTGATTATGGCCTGAGGGTCGGCGCCCTTAATAAACTGCAAAATGGCTTGTATTTATTTAAAATAGTCTTTCGTACATAAATTAAATTATAATACTGGCAGTGTGCCTAAAATCATTCTCCGTTTATTATATATTCTGTAATATCACACAATTTTAACAATGCTTATTTAATAATCTCAAATGATCGAAATTAACATTATGTTAATAAACAAACCATGCAGTAAAAAAAATTATATTTTGGCTAATAAACACATCCAAGCTGTTTTACATTTTAAATTCCCCTTTCCACTTGTGGGACTTTTATTTGACCCGGAAGTGTAAAGTGCTCTTTAATACAGGAGGTAGTTTGCTTTCACAAAGAACAGTTTTGCAGTTGATATCATGTCATTAGATGTGAAGTCTAGATCGAAGCGCTATGAAAAGCTGGACTTTCTGGGTGAAGGACAGGTAAACGACATAACTTGGATATTTATGAGCTGTTATTCAATCGAGATAGATAGAACAGAACAGCCTGCATCTGTAGCAGCTCTTGCAGCTGCATATTAATCGTCAATTTTATCAATATCAATGTGTCCTGCAGCTCACAGATAATGGTGTACCATTATTTTGCAGTTTGCAACTGTGTACAAGGCAAGAGACAAAACCACAAACACCATTGTTGCTATTAAAAAGGTAAGACACTTACTTCCAAAACCATCACTTTTGATCTATTCGCTTGTTATTTTGCATTGTGTAGTTGAATCTTTATTATAGATTTTGTTGGTAACCCTTTACACTAAAGTTAATATAACTTAACAATAAACAATGATGTATTTATCTTTTAATTAATGTTAACTGTAACATTTACTAATACAATAATGGTAACACTTTACAATAAGGTTCATTAGTTAACATTAGTTAATGTATTTACTAACATGAACTAACCATGAGCAATACATTTGTTACTGCATTTGTTCATCTTTGTTAATGTTAGTTCATGAAAATAAAGCTGTTCATTGTTTCTTCATGTTAGTTCACGGTGCATTAACTAATGTTTAACAAGATTTTAATCAAGTATTAGTAAGTGTTGAAAATAACATTAACAACGATTAACAAATGCTGTATATGTGCTATTCATTATTAGTTCATATTACCTAATGTAGTTAACTAATGTTAACTAACGAACCTTATTGTAAAGTGTTACCACAATAATGTTAATGCGCTATCATGAACTTGCATGTACACAATGGACAATTACATTTTGATTTACAAAAATAATAAAAGTTAAAAAAAGGTGCCGTTCATTGTAAATTGTAAATTAACCATTGGTTTCATTAACCATTTTGTTCATTGTTATGATGACCATTAACTAATGTTAACAAATGAGATCTTATTGTAAAGAGTTACTTTTTTATCATTCTTCAGTACCACCATCATGTCAAACGGTGAATTTCTTGTTTACAGATAAAAGTGGGACACAGAACTCAAGGCAAAAGATGGTGCGCTTTGGATCATTTTTAATCTTTAATATATATATTTACACACCGCAGTTTAATTTGAGTCTTACATTTTTTCTTCTATTATTCAGGCATCAAACAGAACAGCTCTTCCAGAGATTAAGTTGTTGCAAGAGCTCAGTCATCCCAACATTATTGGTGTAAGTCATATCTTTATGCATATAAATCTTTGATGTTTTATTGTTAATTATGGCATAATACTGACATCAATGAACCTGTTTTTGCTTTCAGCTCCTGGATGCTTTTTGGACACAAATCCAATATCAGCCTTGTTTTTGACTTCATGGAGACATATCTTCGAGGCTGACGGCATAGGAATTTCAGTCATTTTAACAACAAACCTATCACAGTGCAAAACCATTAGGAATATATAGTCAATGTCAAACAACAAAACAAGCATAATGTTTTTCAGCTCTATTATTTGCTTGTTCAGTGCTATTACAATGAAATAAATTTAAATACATTGTTGCATTATGGTCTGTTTCAGGTGATCATAAAGGACACCAGTCTCGTGTTGACGCCAGCCAATATAAAGGCATACATTCTAATGACATTACAAGGTCTGGAAATACATGCATGATCATTGGATCCTGCACAGGGTGAGGAACTGAGATATCTGCTCCGTTTTTAATTAGAAACACTACCGTTCAAAAGTTTGGGGTCAGTACGATTTTTTTTTTTTTTTTTTTGTAAGAAAAGAAACATACTTTTGTTAGGCATTACATCGATCAAAGTGACACTGAAAACATTTATAAATTGATGTCGCAAAAGATTTACACTCACCGGCCACTTTATTAGGTACACCTGTCCAACTGCTCATTAACACTTAATTTCTAAGCAGCCAATCACATGGCGGCAACTCAGTGCATTTAGGCATGTAGACATGGTCAAGACAATCTCCTGCAGTTCAAACCAAGCATCAGTATGGGGAAGAAGGTGATTTGAGTGACTTTGAACGTGGCATGATTGTTGGTGCCAGAAGGGCTGGTCTGAGTATTTCAGAAACTGCTAATCTACTGGGATTTTCACGCACAACCATCTCTAGGGTTTACAGAGAAGTGGTCCGAAAGAAAAAACATCCAGTGAGCGGCAGTTCTGTGGCGGAAATGCCTTGTTGATGCCAGAGGTCAGAGGAGAATGGCCAGACTGGTTCGAGCCTGATAGAAGGGCAACAGTGACTCAAACAACCACCCGTTACAACCAAGGTGGGCAGAAGAGCATCTCTGAACGCACAGTACGTCGAACTTTGAGGCAGATGGGCTACAGCAGCAGAAGACCAACACTGGGTGCCACTCCTTTCAGCTAAGAACAGGAAACTGAGGCTACAGATTTGCACAAGCTCATCGAAATTGGACAATAGAAGATTGGAAAAACGTTGCCTGGTCTGGATGAGTCTCAATTTCTGCTGCGACATTCGGATGGTAGGGCCAGAACATTCTTGGCACTCTTTGGGCCCCTTGGTACCAATTGAGCATCGTTGAACGCCACAGCCTACCTGAGTATTGTTGCTGACAATGTCCATCCCTTTATGACCACAATGTACCCAACTTCTGATGGCTACTTTCAGCAGGATAATGTGCCATGTCATAAAGCCTGGAATCATCTCAGACTGGTTGACAATGGAGAAGTACATGGAACATGGAACATGACAATGAGTTCGCTGTACTCAAATGGCCTCCACAGTCACCAGATCTCAATCCAATAGAGCATCTTTGGGATGTGGGTGGAAATCGGGAGATTCGCATCATGGATGTGCAGTCGAAGAATCGCGCAACTGTGTGATGCCATCATGTCAATATGGACCAAACTCCCTGAGGAATACTTCCAGCACCTTGTTGAATCTATGCCACGAAGAATTGAGGCAGTTCTGAAGGCAAAAGGGGTCCAACCCGTTACTAGCATGGGGTATCTAATAAAGTGGCCGGTGAGTGTATATTTCAAATAAATGCTGTTCTTTTAAACTTTTGCTTTCGTAAACAAATCCTGAAAAAATAACTAAGCAAGTACAACTGTCAAAATGTCTGACTTACTCCCAAAAATGAAGTTCCTGTTTAAAACTGGCACCTTCGTTCATCATCATACTTTTTCAGGATCTAAAACCTAATAATTTGCTACTGGATGAGAATGGAGTCCTGAAGCTTGCGGATTTTGGCTTAGCCAAAGCATTTGGAAGCCCGAACAGAGTGTACACACATCAAGTTGTTACAAGGTTTGTAATTCTCACATATTAACATTTACTATAGTACTTGGATCTTCTTTATTATGCCATTGTTCATTTTTTTTCATGTTGTGTGTACTTCTCAGATGGTATCGTGCCCGGAGCTGCTCTTCGGTGCCAGGATGTATGGTGTGGGTGTGGACATGTGGGCAGTTGGCTGCATTCTTGCTGAGCTTTTACTCAGGGTAAGGATCTTTGTACAGTGTTTGTAAAGCCATTTGGCTCTTTTGAAAACCAATCAGACCGTTAACGTGTGTTTTAAAGTTATGAAATGGAAGTTGCGATTAGTTTCTCTGTTGTGGCGTTACATCCAGTAAACATCCGCCTTCTCAAACAAGAAAAAATGTGGGACGGGACTTGATTTTGTCAATCGGGAATTGATTGGATTGTTGTGGTTTGCTATTGCTGTGATGTCATGTGAGTGACAGGTTGTCCTGCCCTTGCACCAGTAAACACATCATCAGAGAACAGAGGAGATGTTGCTGCAAGAGGGAGGGGAGGTTATTATGGTTAAAGATTACGAGCAACCAAATAAAAATGATGAACATGAAATTTAAGAACAACACTATCCGGTCAAAAGTTTAAGATTGCTGAAGATTTTTTATATTTTTAAAAGAAGTCTCTTCTGCTCACCAAGGTTTTTATAAAAATACACAAAAAACACAGTAATATTGTGAAATATTATGACAATTTTAAATGACTTTTTTATGTTAATATATATTAAAATGTAATTTGTTCCTCTGAAAAAAAGCTGCATTTTCAGCATCATTACTCCAGTCTTCAGTGTCACATGATCCTTCACAAATCACTCTAATATGATGATTTTATGCTTCAAAAACATGTATGATTATTATCCATGTTGAAAACAGTTTTTTACATTTTTATTTCAGGATTCTTTGATGAATAGAAAGTTCAAAGAGAACAGCTTTTATTTGAAATGGAAAGCTTTTGTTACATTAAAACACTACCCTTTAAAAGTTTGGGGTCAGTAAGAATTTGTATTTTATTTTTGGGAGGAATAAATAAGAAATCAATATAATACTTCTATTCATCAAGGAAGAGTTACATTAATGAAAAGTATACAGTAAAGACATTTATAATGTTAGAAAAGATTATAATTAAATAAATGCTGTTCTTTTGAACTTTCTATTCATCAAAGAATCCTGAAATAAAAATGTAAAAAACTGTTTTCAACATGGATAATAATCATACATGTTTTTGGAGCATAAAATCATCATATTAGAGTGATTTGTGAAGGATCATGTGACACTGAAGACTGGAGTAATGATGCTGAAAATTCAGCTTTTTTTCAGAGGAATAAATTACATTTTAATATATATTAACATAAAAAAGTCATTTTAAATTGTTCATAATATTTCACAATATTACTGTGTTTTTGTGTATTTTTTTTAATAAAAAAAATGCAGCCTTTGTGAGCAGAAGAGACTTCTTTTCAAAACATAAAAAATCTTACCGAACTGTAAACTTTTGACCGGTAGTGTACATGGATAAATCATTCATAAAACTGCAATATACCATAAAAAAATAAGAATTGGTCACTTTGATTTTCATGGTGACTAATGATTTGTTCTTGTATTTAAGTTACCATTTTTGGCTGGAGATTCATAACTTGGACCAGCTGACGAAGATATTCGAAGCTTTGGGAACACCAACAGAGGACACATGGCCTGTGAGTTGTAGCTATCTTACTTGTTCTGTAATGAAGAGCGTTTTACTCTGAGCTTCATTTCCACGTGAAAGCAAAGCATCAAGATCTGTTCACACCTATAATGATAACTATTTTAGCATCCACACCATTTGCACAATTAGATGGTTTTAAGATGCAGTAATGCTGTCAATGCTCAAGCTCTTTAAAGCAAGATTTATTATAATTGGCTGTCAATGTTTTACCGTTCATTCAGGTGAAAATAATCTGATAGTGATTTCAACTATATTTTTCTTTATCATTTTGTTATCATTATAGTTGTGGTCTGGATCTAAATTTTAGAATGATTTTTTCAAAATATACCTTGATTACTTTATTTTACAACTTGCAGTGTAGTTACCTAAGAAAGTACTGGTTAATATACACTCACCGGCCACTTTATTAGGTACACCTGTCCAACTGCTCGTTAACACTTAATTTCTAAGAAGCCAATCACATGGCAGCAACTCAGTGCATTTAGGCATGTAGACATGGTCAAGACAATCTCCTGCAGTTCAAACCGAGCATCAGTATGGGGAAGAAAGGTGATTTGAGTGACTTTGAACGTGGCATGATTGTTGGTGCCAGAAGGGCTGGTCTGAGTATTTCAGAAACTGCTAATCTACTGGGATTTTCACTGCACAACCATCTCTAGGGTTTACAGAGAATGGTCCGAAAAGAAAAAACATCCAGTGAGCGGCAGTTCTGTGGCGGAAATGCCTTGTTGATGCCAGAGGTCAGAGGAGAATGGCCAGACTGGTTCGAGCTGATAGAAGGGCAACAGTGACTCAAATAACCACCCGTTACAACCAAGGTGGGCAGAAGAGCATCTCTGAACGCACAGTACGTCGAACTTTGAGGCAGATGGGCTACAGCAGCAGAAGACCACACCGGGTGCCACTCCTTTCAGCTAAGAACAGGAAACTGAGGCTACAATCTGCACAAGCTCATCGAAATTGGACAATAGAAGATTGGAAAAACGTTGCCTGGTCTGATGAGTCTCGATTTCTGCTGCGACATTCGGATGGTAGGGTCAGAATTCGGCGTCTACAACATGAAAGCATGGATCCATCCTGCCTTGTATCAACGGTTCAGGCTGGTGGTGGTGGTGTCATGGTGTGGGAATATTTTCTTGGCACTCTTTGGGCCCCTTGGTACCAATTGAGCATCGTTGCAACGCCACAGCCTACCTGAGTATTGTTGCTGACCATGTCCATCCCTTTATGACCACAATGTACCCAACTTCTGATGGCTACTTTCAGCAGGATAATGCGCCATGTCATAAAGCTGGAATCATCTCAGACTGGTTTCTTGAACATGACAATGAGTTCGCTGTACTCAAATGGCCTCCACAGTCACCAGATCTCAATCCAATAGAGCATCTTTGGGATGTGGTGGAACGGAGATCGCATCATGGATGTGCAGCCGACAAATCTGCGGCAACTGTGTGATGCCATCATGTCAATATGGACCAAACTCCCTGAGGAATGCTTCCAGCACCTTGTTGAATCTATGCCACGAAGAATTGAGGCAGTTCTGAAGGCAAAAGGGGTTGAACCCGTTACTAGCATGGGGTACCTAATAAAGTGGCTGCTGGTGAGTGTATAAGGTAACTACATGGGTTAAGGTTAGGTTTAGGGGTAGGTTCAGGGCAAGTACCTAGTTATTTCCCAGTTATTGAATGACTATATGTACATGGGGCACAAGACTGTAAAAATAAGGTGCTACCTATAAGCAGTGTTGGGTGTAACTAATTACTAAGTAATTTGTTACTGTAATTTAATTACTTTCCCTTGTAAATGTAAAGTAAGGGATTACTCTTCATTTATTCTTAATTTAATTACAGTTACTTCTGGTGTAATTGAGGTAAATACTGTGTATAGATCAATTCGATCTCAAAGCGATTCGTATGCATTTTATGAGGTGTCTAAATCGTACGACCGCACTTGTACAAATTCGTAGAATTATTGTAAAATATGTATGAAAAAAGTGTGAAATGTCATGAGATCAGACATAAAACAATAGTGGGTTTAACATCAAAATGTATTGTCTGATGTTAAAAAGTATGTTTTTATAATGTAACCTTCTCCACCTTGGTCAGTTTAAGGATAATTCATGCAATTTTATAGTATTTATTTGAAAGAATTTAAACAGATTCATGTCAATCCTTGTATTATTCAGCTGGTTGAGATTGATATGGGATTTTGAAAGTAATTAGTAATTAAAAGTAATAAAATACTTTTTAAAGAGAGTAATTAGTACAGTAATCTAATTACACAGTTGAAGAGGTAATGAATTTACTTTTTTAGAGTAACTTACCCAACACTGCCTATAAGGTGACGGCATTTACTTGAGATACCATAAAAGGACACATCATTAATGTTTTATATTGTCTAATTTACATTTGCATTTATTAATTTAGCTGACACTTTTATCCAAAGCGACTTACAAATGCTATATATGTCAGAGGGTCGCACACCTCTGGTAGCAACTAGGGGTTAAAGGATCAGTCCACTTTTGAAAAAACTTTTGCTGATAATTTACTCACCCCCATGTCATCCAAGATGTCCATGTCTTTCTTTCCTCAGTCGAAAAGAAATTAAGGTTTTTGATGAAAACATTCCAGGATTTTTCTCCATATAATGGACTTCCATGGGAACCAGACGGTCCAAGCTCCAAAAGATCGTTAATAACAGTTTCAGATCCAGCTTCAAATGTCTTTAAACGACACCAGACGATGAATAAGGGTCTTATCATGCGAAACGAATGGGTTATTTCAAAACTTATTCCAAAAATGTAACTTTTCTAAGGACAAATGGTAGCCTAGCTCTATTCTGGAGGCGCGTTGTAACGTCACGTAATACGTAATTACGTTCAAAAGGTCACGGCGACGTGAGCCGGAAGTACAGAATCAAAATCGTCCGACATCGTTATTTTACCTTTTAATTCCTTTTTTTTTTTTTGTAAACGGCGTTTGAGTTAGTTTGCACGTTTAACCTATGTGTACTTCCAGCTTACGTCGCTTGTGACCTTTTGAACGTAATTACGTATTACGTGACGTTACGAAACGCGCCTCCAGAATAGAGCAAGGCTAGCATTTGTCCTTAGAAAAGTTACATTTTTGGAATAAGTTTTGAAATAACCCATTGTTTCGCATGATAAGACCCTTATTCATCGTCTGGTGTCGTTTAAAGACATTTGAAGCTGGATCTGAAACTGTTATTAACGATCTTTTGGAGCTTGGACTGTCTGGTTCCCATGGAAGTCCATTATATGGAGAAAAATCCTGGAATGTTTTCATCAAAAACCTTAATTTCTTTTCGACTGAGGAAAGAAAGACATGGACATCTTGGATGACATGGGGGTGAGTAAATTATCAGCAAAAGTTTTTTCAAAAGTGGACTAATCCTTTAAGTGTCTCGCTCAGGGACAAACTGGTGTCTCACAGTGGATTCGAACCCGGGTCTCTCACACCAAAGGCATGTGTCTTATCCACTGCGCCATCACCACCCCAGTCTAGTCTTTGATGCTTTGAGATATCTGCATGTCTAAATGAGGTAGAATCAGTGATTTGTGCCGGTTGTTGTTTCAGGGGATGTCCACTCTCCCAGATTATGTGTCATTTAAACTATTTCCTGGCACGCCACTGGAGCACATTTTCAGTGCAGCTGGTGATGACCTTCTGGAGCTCCTGAAGGGGTTATTCACCTTTAACCCCTGCACACGCACCACAGCTTCACAGGTGCCAATAACCGGGTTGCAGTTTAACCAACTCAATCTTAATGCTTAAAGCTAATCTACATTTAGAGAGAGTGAATGAATGTATACTTTCGTTTCAGGCTTTGAAGATGAGGTATTTCAGCAATAGGCCAGGACCAACCCCAGGGCCGCAGCTTCCCAGACCAAACTCCTCCACAGAAGTCCTGAAAGAAAAGAAAACCTGATGATTGGAATCAAGAGAAAACGTGACAGTATTGAACAGGGTGAAAAAACATGCACAAACACTTGATAAATGCATCTGATAGCGTGTTTGTTTCATTAATGGAAATATCTGTGTTAAATATCTGAAATAAATGCTTATTTGTTCAGAATAATCAATTCCAGTGCTGCTTAACATATCAAAATCAACACTGATGTATAATGGATAAGGATAATGTATAATGAAAATGGTGTCCCACATGGTAATGAATGTTTTATTCCTATTCCATTTCTTAGGTACCCTTAAAAAGAAACTGGTGTTCTGAGTGATTTGGATGCTGTTTTCTTCCACTGGTCCTGCGTGAATGGAAAGGAACATATTTATGTGTCAATCAGTTTTTTCAGTTTTTTATGTACTAAATATTAAATTATAAAAACATTTAGTTTTGCTTGTTGTCTGATTTAATTAGTTATGCACATCACCTACATTTATGTCAATAATATATATTCAGTAATCGTTTTAGCATTTACAAAAAGCCCATACAATACAGTTAAATTTTTTTTGTAATAATTACAACAAAAAATACAATAGTTTTACAATAAAAAGAAAACTTTAAATTTTAATAAGCTATGCTTTTAAGTATTTAATGCATAGTTAATAGTTTACAGATTGGTGTGTCCAATGTTCTTTGAGGCAGTTCCGCTTGTTTAGAAACCGCATCATCAGTGGTCCTGAGTGTGGTGCTGTTGTGTCACAGTTCAGTGTGTCAGAGAACTTGCTACGCTTCACCAACACTTTGTGATATGTTGAGAGTTTAAGATTTACAGTTAGCATTTCTACAACCAAACACCATTTAAAACCCATTAGTATGACATAAATTAGGTTGATATATATATATCAATCTACAAGTAGTTTATTGAACCCACCACTCACTGTTGAAAACAGATGTTTGCAACTTGCATACTTACACACAGTGTCAAACACAGTTAGGAGAGGCATTGTTTTGCTGTCACTGACCGCCAACAGGAAAACTATTGTATGAGCAAATCCAAACCCTTACGGAAATTAGCCATGGTATTGTGGTAAATGTGTAGTAACCAATTTTATTTATTTTTTTTGGCAGATTTATTATTTGTATAACCATAGTTTTACTCCAAATTCCATGGTTAATTTGTGGTTACTGTGGGTGTTTTTTTTTTTGTAAAACTATGGTTAATTTTTCATAAACTGCCCCCATCAACCGCTATACAACATGTAAATACAAGTAAACCCACATTTTTTGAAGTGATCTAAAAAAAACGATATCCAAGTTAGAATAACATACACATAGATACACATAGATTAAACGTGTTCCTGTTAGCTAGAAATGTTTGCTATGGTCGGGCTACAATATGACTTTAAATAGATGTTTTCCATTGTCATTGTGTTCAAGGGAAATTCGAAACCTCACATTATGACGATAGCGGAAGTGATACAGTGATGACATTATTTGATGTGGATGCAAATCAATACTAAATTCGTTTAAACAACAAAGCAACCCAACCACGGATCTGTGTTTTCGGATTTATGTCGGTCACCGTCTCGCAGACTTCCGCACGCGCTAGCTCTTGCTCGCCTCGCACACACGTCACACCATAGACATCATCATGTCACACAGTCTATTGTGAGCAGCGGCGCGCGTGCAGGACTGATCGCGCGAGCGCACAGAAGACACGAACCACGGTCGCGTTATTTAGAATCTCACAGCAAAACATTTGAACTGGATTAGTGTGTGTAAAGGAGAATTTGCCTCGCTGTCAGCATGTGTTCCGCGTGTTGTGTGTCTCAGGTGAGTGATGCATTTACTGTAACGTTACAGCATGAAACATCACCGTCGTGAACCGCGCGGAACACTCGGTTTCCCATTTGATTTAAATTATTTTCTTTAGCCTTTGATGCTGATATGTAAGTTACACATATGCTTTAGACAAAGTTTAGTAATAAAAGATTCGTTTTTTAAACATACAATTGTTGTTTTTGTTAATAAGTATGTCAGTTTCAAATAGGCTATATAAGCAGCTTTTTAGTGTCACCCTGGTTTGTTCTATCAGTTAACAGACATGAATTCTCGATAACAAATTTGCTTTGCATAATATTGCAGGGATATAAAACGTATTTTCATAAACTCCTTATTTTAGTCCAGTATTTATTCGACATAAGTAATTATTTCTTAATTTCAATCCCGACTATAAAATGCTTAAACCAGCCTAAGACGGTTTGATGGTCTCCCAGCCTGGTCGAACTGGTCTGTTGCCTGGTTTATGATGGTTCTGTGTCATTTTTCAGCTAAACGCCAGTTTGGCTTGGCTGAAAGATCACAACCCACATAAAACTAGCAAACCATCTTAGTCTGGTTTAAGTCAGGGTGATGGTTTCCCCTGTCTGTACAAGATAATATGTTTCCATCAACTGTGGTGTCAAGTGTTATCCTTATCCAACCAGTATTGTATCATGAGTTGCTCTAACGGTCAGGAAATTATGTCATCACTATTCACTATGATTGATAATGTTTCATGTTCCTTATTTTGTCCTCATTTAACATCTGGTCAGAACAAATATGTCCCTGACTCCCTGTCTGTCCTTGTTTCCAAACGAGCCACATTTGTAAATGAACTTTGATCAAATTAACCTAAATAAAACAGATGGTATTGGAGAAGACTCCACCAGGAAACGCTTCAGGTCTAGATATAGAAAATGAGTGATACTTATAATGTAATTGTCTACTTCACATTCTCAGTATACTAATTTCTGAGGGTCTTGTAGCCCCTTTGTATGTGGTTGTGTTGCGGGTGGTCTTTTCATTTCCTGGTTGGATCCATGTGGCTGTTTGTTTGCATTAGATTAGCAATGGAAAGAGAGAGCTCGCAGTCAGTGTTCAGCATCAATAGTATTGTCTCATTAGTGCTAAGCTTGTCAGGAGCCAGCGGCCCCACAAATGTGTGGAGTCGGGGGATTGGCTTTCTCAGTGTTTGTTAACTAATTGCTATCATTAGATAACCCGCTTAGTTTAACTGTTGATTCAACTTTGACACTAATGTATTCCCTCTTTATGGCAACGACAACAGCAGCGTTTATTAACATTTGTAGATTCCGTATTCAAATTAACATTAAACAACCTCACAAGACAACACCAAATTCAATCCGCCTTCATTTAAATGTTTGAAATCATGATAGTGTCATAATATCAAAGCAATTAAAGTGGCATCACACACACACACACACACACAACACACACACACACACACACTTTTCAAATCTACTGTTTTTCTCAATACAATGAAACTGAATGGGGTCCAAAACATAATTGGGGCCTACTGACTTTTTCACTGTCATGAAAAACAGAAGAAAATCAGTCATACAGATTTGGAACAACATTAGAATGAGTAGGCCTAATTTATGACAAAAAGCAATTTTTTGGGAGAACTGTCCCTTTAATACAGTACTTCTCATAAGATTAGGAGAGCATTGTTTCATAGCTGTTAACTTCATTGTGTTGTGGGTTTTTAGTCAACTTGTACTTCCACTGTACACCGTTATTTACTTGTTAGTTTTATGGTACCTTTTCAAAACTCTTCTACACCTATTTTGTTGTTGGCACTAATGTATAGTCAAGCTCTTGTTTTTCCCCTTTAACAGACAGACCTGTTCGTATTAAGAGCAAAAACTCTAAGGATACGGATAACTAGCGTCCACACCAACGTACAATAACACATGATAAAACCACACAAAGTGATTATGACTGTAATCCATACGACCCCAATGAATTTTAACATCTGAAGTGAAACGATATACGTGTGAGAAAAAGACAAATATTTTAATATATACTGTATATTAAAAGGATTAGTTCACTTTTGAAAAAACTTTTGCTGATAATTTACTCACCCCCATGTCATCCAAGATGTCCATGTCTTTCTTTCCTCAGTTGAAAAGAAATTAAGGTTTTTGATGAAAACATTCCAGGATTTTCTTCATATAATGGACTTCCATGGGAACCAGACGGTCCAAGCTCCAAAAGATCGTTAATAACAGTTTCAGATCCAGCTTCAAATGTCTTTAAATGCCACCAGGCGATGAATAAGGGTCTTATCATGCGAAACGATGGGTTATTTCAAAACTTATTCCAAAAATGTAACTTTTCTAAGGACAAATGCTAGCCTAGCTCTATTCTGGAGGCGCGTTTAACGTCACGTAATACGTAATTACGTTCAAAAGGTCACGGCGACGTAGCCGGAAGTACAGAATCAAAATCGTCCGACATCGTTATTTTACCTTTTAATTCCTTTTTTTTTTGTAAACGGCGTTTGAGTTAGTTTGCACGTTCAACCTATGTGTTCAACTTACTGACTCTGTACTTCCAGCTACGTCGCCCGTGACCTTTTGAACGTAATTACGTATTACGTGACGTTACAAACGCGCCTCCAGAATAGAGCTAGGCTACCATTTGTCCTTAGAAAAGTTACATTTTTGGAATAAGTTTTGAAATAACCCATCGTTTCGCATGATAAGACCCTTATTCATCGTCTGGTGTCGTTTAAAGACATTTGAAGCTGGATCTGAAACTGTTATTAACGATCTTTTGGAGCTTGGACCGTCTGGTTCCCATGGAAGTCCATTATATGGAGAAAAATCCTGGAATGTTTTCATCAAAAACCTTAATTTCTTTTCGACTGAAGAAAGAAAGACATGGACATCTTGGATGACATGGGGGTGAGTAAATTATCAGCAAAAGTTTTTTCAAAAGTGAACTAATCCTTATATTAATAAATTAAGTATTTTTCGAACACGACTATCATCTCTATCCATTGGGGACGTATGGATAACTGTTGTGATCGATTTGTTTGGTTTTTGAAGCGTCCCCTTTTTACTAATCCACTTGCATTTTATGGACTCACACAGGCCCTGTTCACACTTGGTATTAAGCTGCGTTTTGGTCTTTCAGATCACAAGTCGACAATGGAGACACATGCCCGTTTATACCTGGTATTTTAATCCGTTCCTTTTGTCCACTTTCAACCACTTCTGTCCTGATTCCATTGAGGGGAGGGCCTATGGGTGGGTAAATGTTTGGGCTTTTTCAGACCTTTCGATTATGGACAAAATAAGCTTGTACAATTTACACATGAACACGACCAGAGAAAACAGAAAAACATACAGAGAGCAGAAGCTTACATTTCTTCTCTGATAGCCGCAAGACCGCGCAGAACACAGTGAGTGTGTGTTAGAAATCAGGAATGCTGACAGAACATTGTGCTTGTTACGTTTTTCATATTCAAACCAACCTTAAAGAGGTTGAAAGTGTGCAAACTCAAAACATTTTAGACTCTTACACTTGTATTTACACAGTATTTAGTGTCATCCTAGCCTGGAAAAAAGCCTAACATTTTTCGGTTCGGGAAGTTCGGTCTGGACTTGATCCATTGAGGAAATTATATCGGTTCAGAAATTGTCAGGCCAATCAAATTGCCATGGGCGGGCTTTATACGATGATGGACAGATGATCTGCAGTTACCTAATCATCATCACGTTATCAAAGAGTGCTTGGGTTGAACTGGTTTCCCTCAGAGATGACTGCAGCTGGAGAATTGAGATGTACAGATTCTGCTGTCGCGTCTGTCTGTAAAAGTAATCAACAGTGCATTCATTTTAAAAGATGAACAGAGAACTGCAATCAAGGCATTTGTCGATCGTCAAGATGTGTTTGCAGTCCTTCCTACAGGATTCAGCAAACGTTTAATTTATCTGCTGGTTCCAATGGTCGCTGAAGAAGATGGGATGCAATGAAAAGCCTGTGGTCGTTGTGGTTTCTCCTTTGGTCGCACTCACAGAGGACCACGTATTATTAAAGAAGCACCAGTGTGCGTGCAGTTGAGTTCTGTTGACAACTGATGCCGTAGCTCAACATACGTCACTTAGTGGGTTGCTCTGATTGGTTGTAGGTCTATCCAGTTGAGTGCAGGTTTTTTTCTTTTGTTTTTTCCTGGTTCAGTTAAGACACTGCCCATAATCAAAGCCCCATAGAGTAGTATCAGACTCACATTCTGACTAGAATATGAGTATGACAAAGTCGGGCCAGTGTCTCTCCACTTGTGATCCAGGCCCCTGTCCACACTACTGCATTTTCATTTAAAAACGGAGAATTAAAACGAATATGATCTCCGTCCACACCAGCGTTTTATCGGCGTATTAGAATCTGATCTCCGTCCACATTAAAACGACTTAAAATGCGGATCACGTGGCATTCACCAACACTTGGCATGCGCATGCCGGTGTGAACAGTCCGCTGACGAATCAGGGAAGGGTACGTCATGACTGATGACACCCAATCATAGAGCCGAGTGTCAGCCTCTGCGTCATCGTTTCTAAACTCCTCTGTTTTGTCCCGTTTACACTAAAACGCCCTCCGGAGATTCCAAAACGCAAAACGGAGCTGCAGCTTTTCTAAACTGCTCCGTTTTAGGTCTTAGTTTTTTCTGTTTTAGTCTGACAGGAGGTGCAAACGTAGCAAAAGGTCTCCGTTTTTAAACGAAAACGCAGTAGTGTGGACGGGGCCCCCAATCAACCAAAATGCATTCTATTTACAAATACAAGGTGTAAATAGGGCCATAAAGATGGATATTTTTTTCTAAAGAATATTGGATTGTGTTCATCTGGAAGAACATCTTGTAAATCTTTGTTGTGTTCAAGCATTTAAAAAAGGCTCTCAGTTCTACGAATTTGTCTTTTTGTCTTGTCCTGCTAGGAAAATGTTATGTAAATCTAACTGATTTCTCCTTCAGATGTCTGCTGCCACTTAAGGATGACTGTCCTATGAATCAGTCCGTTAAGACAGTACTGTTGCAGTTTTGTACTGGAAGGGTCATTATCTCATATTCTGCTTGTAATTTATTGAGTGGCACACTGTTCTTGATCAGGCCTTGACATTACTTTGATCTGATTTGTCTGAACTCTAGGGTTGAGTATCGTTTAATTTAAACGATTCCGATTTCATTCCTTGTTTCTATTTCGGTTCCTAACGATTCTCTAATTCCAATTCTTTTAAGAGGCAGGGTCAAAAAATTTTAGCTAACCTTATAAAGAGAAATACTCTTTCTGTCACAAATTTAGCATTTTGCCGAGATTTTCGTTACTTTTAGAAAAGTGAAGCTACACTTTGGAACCGTCGACACAAGCTACATTATGTTCGACTCGCGCTGTTATGCCAAGACATCCGGTTGACGCTTCTTCGTTGGTGTTGTTCAGCGGTTTCTTCTTCTGGTCGGCGGACTCTGAAATATCGAAACTAGGAATCTGAATTTTAACATTTGAACGATTTCGGGAAAAACGAAAGTTAGTCCCGGTTCCAATCAGATACTCTATTCTTTAGATTTCTAATCCCACTGAACTCCCACATTAGAATTCCAATGTCTATGTAGTGTCTCATGAAATAACACCAATCACATGAAACATCACCATAATTGACCTAAACAAAATGTGCAGTATACTATAAGAACAATTTATGTGGATTTTCCAGACTGATCTCATGAAATAGCGTGTGTATTACACGGCAATTCGATATTTGCATTTTTGGCATGCTATCAACGCGCATAATCACTTTTCAGCGTGTTTATGAACACCGTTCACTTAACGTTACATTAGCTACTGTATAAATATATGACCTACCCAAATCCCGTCCCTAAACCTACCCGTCACTGGGGTTAATAGCATTTATGAGTCTCCCTTACCATTCTATGATAAAAATATCGCTCCCCAGATGTAGATCTGATGTTTTGCTTCATTTCGCTCGGACATTTGATGGCGTGTACATACACGTGGAATCACTCGGACATTAATGGCGTAGACATACACGCATAGTACGCGGATACACGCGGATAGCCCAAAATGCGTAGAGATAACACGTGATTCTACTTCGAAAGTGGCTTGTATGTTTACGCAAAAGTCATGATGTCATGTTGGGAGTTTCACACGTTCCTCAAATCTCAGCTAGTGATTTTTTTCTTCTTCTTCTAGTGAACTGAAAGGTGCCGTTTGTGACAGGACTGTGTTGACTTTTTGGGTAGCAGCTGAGACATTCTCACCCTTCCACACAGTCTTTATGCATCTCTATCGCTCTCCCTCCATTACCATCTTAGAGGGTGTTTACTCTTGTCCCATGAGCCTTTAGGTTACTCTGTATTTGCAATTGAAAAAGCTGTCAAGCAATCGGCATCCATCCATCAACGTTGTGCCATGTGATTCTAGTTAAGAAGGTTTGACTCTTCAGTGTTACTATGGGTACTCTTCACACGGGGAAAAAAAAGCACTTTTTTGTGTACACTTCAAACAGTGAAGTAATACATTTTTGCCTCAGCTGTACAATTGCCTGGCTAACAGACCCACAAAGCAGCTATTCATGACATGGAGACTATAGATTAATTGTCCGCTGAGTTTCGACATGATAGTACTTGAGCTCAGTGATCTAATGTGTCTTAATGTTCTTGGCCATTTGCAACATGCACCAAGGATCACTTTAAACTGGGTCTGATTATTTGTTTGTCTGACAATAAGGGTGTAATACACTCAGTCAAGGTTCGATACCATTCACAATACTATCGCAATACTTTAAGCCAAAATTTTATTTCCTATTAAAAGTTTATAAAATGTACTGTTTAATAAAAAAATCCTAAATTTGGTATTACATTATAATGTAGAAGCGCTTTTCCTCGCAGCAGATATTCATGTGTGTGTGTGACGGAGGGATTCCTGCTGCTGTTTTACACATTTTATAAGCTCTTCACGAATTCTTAAGGCCTGTTCAAACCGGGATGAATTTCGCGCGCGTCATTCGCCGACGTTTAACGCCTTGTGAGTCGTGACTAAACAATGTGAGTGTTCACACTCGACGCGTAAAGGTTAATTTTTTTAGTTTGACGCGCCAAGTCAAAAACTATCCGAACCAATGAAATTGGCACTTTTGCTCACTGTGTTTGGAGCTTCTGAAGAGACAGTAAAAACTTGGGGCTTGGCGCTCAAACACAAAACGGTCTTGCCACACATATGCAACGGTGAGGAAGAAATACGTGTCACCGTCTACACAGCCAGGAAAAAAAAACTAGGAAGATGCAAGGAAAGAGTTGGTGCTAGAACATAAAGTACTATATGACAAACGCGACAGAGACTACAAACGTCTTACTAAAGGTAACTGTTATGGAGTGGTATTGCATGGCAAATTGGCGCCATCTAATGTCAGGGAATGAATTTGCATGTTCACTTGGCTCATCGTCAGTGAAAAACGCTTGGGTGTGAACACAAAAAACGCGCTGAAAAACGCTGACGAATAACACGCGCTGATATTCGTCCCCGTGTGTATGGGCCTTTAGGCTACGTACATACAATGCCCAGCACACAGCATAGTATTGGATGTTCAGTAAGTTCCGGCAACACAAAAATCGGCAACACATCATACAAGCCGACCAATCAGGTTGTGAATGTATCCCTATGTCTTTAGGTTTGGTGATAAAAATACCAATTTGAACGCTTAGTGGACCAGAACTAAATGTTTTTTGTTTAGTTTTTTTGGTCCAAACTAACCAAGCCAACCAAACTACAAGTTTGAACACACCCCTAGGACTACAAACAAACCTAGAATCTGTTTGCTACAACACAAAGTTCTCCCAACTTTTGGATGCAGTATCATAAAGGTCCTCCACGTGCTTCTGTGGAGCATGAGAAATTCCCAGCTCGAATTGTCAGGAAAACAATGTCCATAGGTTATTGTCCTCTTTACCAGTAGTCTGTCACCTTTCACCCAGACCCCTGCTGGTTGTGGGAGAGGGTAAGAGAAGGTCTCTTTGTAGGGGGTTGAGAACTGTCTCCAGGGCAGGAGATGTGGGGGATGGTTTGTTTGCGAGAGGATGTAGAGTGCTGTCCCACCACTCGACCGGTGTTGACCAATGAGTGGGACTCTGTGGTGCTGTGGAGAAACGAGTCTGTCATTGGTCGGGGTTGTACGTGCTGGCCACCTGCTGTCTGGAGAGGGGGATGTGTTGGAAATAGTGTGCCAGCCTTTGCTGTGATTACTGCTGTCTCTGTCTTCACATAGTAATATGATGTGCCATTTACTGTCAAATTCATTAACCTTTAGCCTTCTAGTGGTTTCTATAGGAATATCAGCATTATTGTCTTAATTTCTTAAAGGATTAGTTCACTTTTCAAAAAACTTTTGCTGATAATTTACTTACCCCCATGTCATCCAAGATGTCCATGTCTTTCTTTCTTCAGTCGAAAAGAAATTAAGGTTTTTAATGAAAACGTTTCAGAAAGAAACTTCAGTACAAACTGCAAACTTGTTCAAATGGCTTTAAACGATACCAGACGACGAATAAGGGTCTTATCAGGCGAAACTATCGCTCATTTTATAAATAAATAACAAAGTTTAAGTTTTATAAGCTCAAACGCTCGCCTTGCTCGGTTCTGTAACGCACTCCTGTTCGAACTTCGTCATCAAAATGAACAAATCTTTTTCCGAATCAATTCGTCGTTTCCTTTCGCCGAATGAACCAAATGACTCGGAAAAAGATTTGTTCATTTTGATGAACAAGTTCGAACAGGAGTGCGAATTTGTTGAAATTTAAATAAAGCTCCCATTCCCAACAAGTAATCCCAACAAGTTCTTGGATAACACCAAATCAATATTTGTCAATATTATTTCTTTAATATTGACAAATCATACAATAAAACATTATTATTACAAAAAACTCACTTCTGAGTAGATGATTTTGTACTTCCAAAAATATAACATCACAAATAAAAAATAAGTGACAAAAAAATATATAACATCACATAATATTAGAATTATTATTAAAATAACAATATGAGCATGGCAACAGAATAAATCATAAATGGTATCTAGAAACCTAAATAATAAAACACATTTACATTATATTATATTTAGGTATGCGTGAGATATCGGCCACCATATTGGTATCAGCTGGTAAATGTTAATTTTTTATATTATCATTATCGGCCCGATAAGAAAATTTGACTGAAAGCCGATAAATAATGTGTTATTTCCTTCAGATGCAGTTCAGATGCACACTGATTGCCATGATGGTTTTAAATTGCTTGAAGTATGATTAAAATCACTTCCAAAAGGAAATACACTTACGTGCAACATGTCCAACGCAAGTCATTTAAATAGGCTACATAAAAGGGCTTTTAATTGTTAGATTAGTGTGTTTGTAATCAGGCTCTCAAAAAGATATATAACTGTCATTATTTTAAACATTATAATATAGTAAATGCATCCCTAATTATATGTAAGTTATTATTTTAATCATTATTTTATACATCATTTGTTCCAGTTGTGAAATGATGGTAATTCTGTGAAAAGCACCAAATGATTGAAGCTCTATCCTCTCTTTCTCTGCTTGCATTATCTTGTCTGCAAACTGTAAATGAAGAGATAAAGGGATTTCCAGGGACGTATTGTTGATGCCGCATCCCCTCAATCTGATCTCAGAGCCTCATGTTATGTCTGTATCTTGCGTCATGTGATTTAAGCTGCTTCATAGTAACAACAGCCCAGCTCTACTATTCCTTACAGCCAATAGGAATGAGGCATTTGTGCTGCTAAAGGGAATACCGGCCAATAACATGCTCATACACCCCCACAGCCTCCAATTTAACAGTGCATTGGTTTATTTTAGCAGCAATTTAAATTTGACTTAATCTTAAAAAGATTGTTTTGTGTTTGTCATTGGTTTACAGGAACACTGCCTTTTTATACTTGTTTTAAGTGTGCAAATGTGCTTTAAAACCCATTGTTTGACGGTAAATCAGTGTAATGGTTTGTGAAGGGTTATTGTTAAGCACTTGCACATGTCCCACTTACTCATCTGATGTTTTTCTGCAGCTGGCCTGCTGCTGTGGATCGGCTGCCTGCTCCCTGTGCTGCGGCTGCTGTCCCAAGATCAAACAGTCCACCTCGACACGCTTCATGTACGCCCTCTTCTTCATGCTGGTCACGGTGACCTGTGTCATCATGATGTCCCCCACTGTGGAGACGGCAATGCGAGAACATGTGAGCCTTTGTTCAGAGCTTCTCAGTTTGCATTTTTTAGTATCAGGTTCCCTCATATATACAGACCATTAAATCTGGTCTCAGGTCAGCAGCAGTGGGTGGCAAGTCCTATAAACCTACTGGTTTGGTGTACTTCATTCATATTCTGTGGGGTGTTTGGGGGGTAAAATCTGCAGAAGAGTGCGAAATGGGTTTAAATGTGTTAAAGGGTGGTTCAGGATTTTGGACATCCAAGTTAGCCTCAGTGTTATTTATCAGTGGAGACATTTTTCAAAAATTTTCATCCAGTCATTCCAGTTGCATAGTTTGCTGGTGCTAGTGCGAGTCAATGGTAACTGCTAGCCTGCCATTAAAAAACAGTTTTACTCATCTCCACAGTACACCAAAAGCAAATACACATTTAGGTCTTTATTTTACTACACTTTGTCTGTTTGCGTCTGTAGATTTCTCATAAATTCTTCAAAAGTTGTCGTTATAAATCATCCTGCTGCTCGGCGATCGCGATCTGCACCCTGTCATCACACACACAGTTAGAAAGCTCTCTTTCTCCTGTACAACGCTGTCAGATCCAAATATGGTCATTTCCTTTTTATCAGCAACCAATCGTGAAAGTAAAAGGGGGGATTTAAAGGTGCAATACATACGATTTTTGCATTAAAATATCCCAAAATCACAAGGCCAGTGTTATATATTTAGTTAAGATGGTAACTTACAATATTCCAAATGTTTCAAGCAATGTTTAAATCGCGAGAAAATTTAGATTTTAACCAAGGAAACGGGGCGTGTGAGCAGGGGTGAGCTGGGAGTCGCCAGTCAATCGCGTCATATCCGCGTTACCTCGGTTTCCGCTCGTACTACGTGTAGTCCTGGATAAATGCGGAAGTTGTAGTTGTGCGTTTGCGTCTATCAAGCAACAAACGTCAGCTTGTTTCGCGCATTTGTAATGGAATGGTGCACATTCTGGTGCATTATTCTTTTCAGTTATTCTCGGAATGTGAACTGTTGGCTGTAAAGGGGGTCGCACACCGGACGAGAAGAGCCGCGCCACGTCTAGGACAGCTCCAGTATCGCACACCGGACGCGCACTTTCTCATCAGTATATGGCCAGCAATATTGTTATGTTTAATGACATGAAAGGAAGATAATGTCTGTTCTATGTTATGATTGTACTGTACAATTAAATACAATCATTGCTGAGTCTGCAGTCTGAAAATTTTACCTGAGAACATCCGTTAACTGAATGAATTGAGAATCTCACCTGAAAAATCTAACAACATCAGCAATTGTCATTCAAGCAGCTGATTTCTGTAAATGAATGCAAAACTAAATGCATATTGCAGCATAGGGCGAAGTCAGGATACATTAGCAACGATTTGACTTCAAACCCTCTCCACCATAGCTTCATCCAGTGACTCGTACAGTAACATCTGTGATAACTAATTTACTTTTAAACCTGACTTTTCTTGCGGCTATTTCAGTTTAATGAAAAACAAGCATGTCATTAAACGCAACATTTATAGAAATCGAACTTTACCTAATCCATGACAACTAATTTTTGATTCCCGTCTGACTGATTTATCCACGGTGGAGTTGAAAACAACAGTTCCCATCATTCCGCGTTCCTCCACGTCGTCATTAAGCAAAGCCGTTGTTGTTGTTTTGAATGTAGCGCCCTCTAGCGACATGCCAATCTTAGGTATTGCAGCTTTAACTCTAAATGCACGATCTCATTGACTGATGCTAAATCTTTAAAGCAAATTTTCTCAAAATGACTTTTCTCTCATACTCCAAGTCCGAAATCTCCACTTTAGTAGCACCTATATGCACCAAACTTTCCAGTCTTGCACCTAGTTATATTATGAAGACATTTACTGAGGGATTTGTAAATATATTATTCCTAGCCTGATTAATATAATGTTTTATTCCAAAAAAACATGGCGAAAATAATTTTTTAAGGCAATTGGCGGTATATTCTGATTTACAGGATAACAAAAGTAGATATCTATAAATCCCTCTGTAATTTTTTTCTGATCTAATATGTGAAGACAATGAAAAAAGAATTTCGAACCTGGCTTTATCCAATCTCAGATTCAGATTTAGTTTTTTAAAATA
Organism: Hybognathus amarus; assembly: GCA_030378365.1. Classification (NCBI taxonomy): domain Eukaryota; kingdom Metazoa; phylum Chordata; class Actinopteri; order Cypriniformes; family Leuciscidae; genus Hybognathus; species Hybognathus amarus. Next base: position 291,281 of record JAQIUQ010001267.1, on the reverse strand, counting down.
TATGCAAATAGTGCATATTTAATTTGAAAATGCCTCATTTGCATATTTAAACATTAAATTACAGACAATATGTCATCTTAATGTAGGTAACCAACTGGGAAAGAGTTATGGTGATATCTGCTAGTTAAAAAAATTACCTTACCTCTCGCCTTAAAAAAACCTAACTTTAAAAAGTGAACACACAATAGGGCCAGGGATGTTTCTAACTTTGTGAATGACAGGCATTGAAAATCTGCGGTATTTTCAGTGGAGGTAATGCATTTTATTCCTGAAATTATACCAGTTTGCGGTTCGAATTTAATGGCATGGAGTCAGATTCAAAAGCAAATTACTTCCATGCTATGTTATGTTATGTTTATATACTGTATAATATATAATAGTTTAACATCAAAATACTTTACAAATATGGAAACATTTGGATTCATGTCGAATGAGGGAGGCATACGTGAGCCCAACATCGGTTTCCGTTTAACTTTAAATGAATTTGTGTTTGCTTGACATTTGTGTCTTTGACATTAAGCTACGTTTGTTTGTCATCCATGTTCTGTTCTGAATACTGTTACATTTATAGGATTTGTTGTGGAGTGAGGGGAAATAAAATAGCCTATAGCTGTTTATAGTTCTTATAATGTTTGTAAACATGTTGCTTTATTTAATGATATTTTACATTATTTCCAAATTATCCCTAGACATACAGTATATGTGACTTATCTGTTTTTTCTTCTCTCAAAAACAATTTTATTTGTGTAGTGTATTTTTAACCTTGCAGCAAAACATTTTAATATAGCCTATCTTTAAAAATTACTTAAATTACAGTTTAACTGATAGTATTAATCGGTCAAAATTCTTACGGTCGGTTAACCGGTTAATTATGAGCATCCCTAATTTTATTTCAGTAACAGAATTAAACATTTTAGTTTTACTTAAAGTAGTAGTTCACTTTTAAAAAACGTTTTGCTGATAATTTACTCACCCCATCTCATCCAAGATGTCTTTCTTTCTTCCAGTCGAACAAAAATTAAAGTTTTTGATGAAAACATTCCAGGATTTCTCTCCATATAATGCACTTTAATGGGAACCAAACGGTTCAAGGTCCAAAGACAGTTTCAGTGCAAACTGCAAACTGTTCAAAGGGCTTTAAACGATTCCAGATGATGAATAAGGGTCTTATCAAGCGAAACGATCGCTCATTAAAAAAAAAAAAAAAGTTTAAGTTTTATAACCTCAAATGGTGGCCTTGCTCTGTTCTGTGATGCGTGTTTGTGATTCTTCTATTCAAACTCGTTCATCAAAAGTGAACAAATATTTTTTCGTGTCTATTTGGTTCATTCAACGTAACGAAATGAACGAATTGACTCGGAAAAAGGTTTGTACATTTTGATTAACAAGTTTGACCAGGAGGGTCACGAATGCGCATCACAGAACAGAGCAAGGCGACCATTTGAGCTTCTAAAACTTAAACTTTGTTGTTGTTTTTTTTGTTTTGTTTTTTAAATGAGCGATCGTTTCGCTTGATAAGACCCTTATTCATCGTCTGGAATGGTTTAAAGCCCTTTGAACAGTTTGCAGTTTGTACTGAAAGTGTCTTTTGGACCTTGAACCCTTTGGTTCCCACTAAAGTCCATTATATGGAGAAGAATCCTGTAATATTTTCATCAAAAACCTTAATTTCTTTTCGACTGAAGAAGAAAGACATGGACATCTTGGATGACATGGGGGTGAGTAAATTATCAGCAAAAGTTTTTTTTTTTTAAGTGAACTACTCCTTTAAGACTTGCCACTGTGGATTTACTGGTTTGAACCAGTCTAGATTCATTAGAATAGATACTAAATCAACAGCTGACTCACCTACTCAGATGATCTTTTTCACTGATATCTGTCTCTGAAACGAAGAAACTGTGGTTTCAGAAACTTAGAGCAGTTGTCATTACTGACTACTATTCTAAAGACTCCAATAATTAAATAAATAAATTACTTTTGTGTTAGACTTCTAACCACTAGGTCACCATCATAGCTGTTTCTGAAGTCTATTTCTTCTGTTTTTGTTTTTTTGCTAGATAAGTAAATGCTTACCTCACTAATAGGTTATGTCATCTACTACCTGGATAGATCTTTTTAAAACCTCAGGGGACATTTACAGCATTTGTAGGGACAGAATATATACACATTAATTCATTAAAGAAAAGGTCAATGGAGGGATCAAGGGTTTATTTGCAGGCAGCTAGCCCATGTTATTCAAACAAACACAAAGGAGAGCTACATGACTCTTCTGCTTCAAAGCATGAAAGGAATGTAAGAATGTACTATCAATATTGAAATAATGTAATGTATTATGTATCAATGCTCATAACATCTAACACAGCAAAACTCTTTCTGCATGTTGATTGTCCTGTAGCTATCTAAAAAAAGGTAACTGAAAGCTGTTGAAATGCACTTAAAGGCTGGGTGTGTAACATGAGCTCAAGCTTTCTTTTTGTTCTCAGCACCACAATAAGTGCTTACTGGGTAAATGCCATGAGTATAAAAACCCTGACACTAAAAAAGACGCTGCCTCCTCGGTGAGGCACAAAAGAACGGCCACTGAGGTGCCAAGACACAAAAAGATTTACAGCTGTTGAAGCTTTTTCACAAATAGTAGTTTCAAATTGAAGAGCACATAAAATCCCCCCTGGTGGTCTTTCGTGGTTACAACATATGGAAAGAGCAAATGGAAATAGGAAATGTTGGATTGCTGACAGAGGAACATCCTGATGGTCCATGTTATAATAATAGCAGTGCAATCCACCATTATAACAGGTCTACAAATTGTAGACTGTTGGGAGCCTAAAAATATTTTAGGAATTGACCAGTGCCTGTAGTTTGTGCCAGCTTTCTCTTCAAGACCACAAACGAGAACCATAAATACTGGTTTCCGAATTTTGACTTACCTCTTAGCTGATCTCTGAGAAGTTCTTACAGAAAAAAAAACATGGCAATTCCCTGCTTTTGGACATGTATAATAGTAATGCAATAGTGTTCAGTACTTTGAAGTATGAATTTGAATATTATGTTAGTAAGATTTTTAAAAATAGAGCCAGACCGATATATCGGCAGACTCCATATTATCGGCCGATATTAGGCATTTGGCAAAATATCGGTATCGGCAGTTATAATGGCCAAAAAAAATGAATATTTCAAAAATAAAATAAAAACGGATGAAAACACGCTCGAACCATGTCATGAGTTGTACAGTTTGTCCACCAGAGGGCACTCTACACCGCCATCGAGACATTCATTGCTTGAATAACAATTAAAAGAACATCCCTATCAGTTCTCTTAACTCCGAATAAGCATGACAAAATTTGTGACTATCATGTCCAGTTTTGCTGCTGTTAAATAAGCCGAGAGTGAAGCGGAATTAGCTAGTAATAGTTACGTTACGTTGTTACAGTGTAGTTGACTGACTGTCCTTTTAACTTGTGACAATGTGACTGAAGTATTTCTTTAATAGCGCGTGACCGTTATAGCAATGAGTCGTATCATCTCTCCTTGGCCTGTTATATTGAAAATGTATGTTTTACAATATGCAGTATGACGTTATCCATTGCTATATTATGGCTCATCATAGACTAGCGAACCACAAAGCTAGCTAATGCCATTATCATCAGTCTGTTCTATTGTGACAATAAAAACAAAGTTTCTTTTAAAATGCATTATCATATTATTTTAGTTAAAAGTCATAAATAATTACAAATAACTAATGTTAGGGAAATATATTAATGTTTTGTTGCGCGTTTCTGAAAAAAAATTAAAATAAAAAAATATCGGCCAATATATCGGATTTTAACCAAAAATATTTGTATCGGTATTGGCCTTCAAAATCCTTTATCGGTCTGGCTCTATTAAAAATGTTTCTAAAGTCTCACCAAATGCTCACCAAAAATAAAAATATTAAAAATATTAATCTTGTGAAACATATAAAATCAAAGTAAATCCAAACTTTTTTTTCATAATCTAGGACTTTTTACTTGTATTAAAAACATAATCAGCCTTTGAAAGAAAACAATGTTATTTCTTTGTGTATATAAGTTGATCTTCGACTTCCAGTGTAAATGGGTGTGTGCACAGATCGGATTGTGTTTAAGTTTAGCCTTGCCCTGAGGCGACTGCATCTATTCTGTTGCTCAAAATGTAATTTTATCCCTGTATTGTTTTGTGCTTTTCTCAGATTCCTTTCTACAAAGAAATGTGTCATCAGCTCAATGCGGGGAGAACTGCAGTACCCTAGTGGGCTATTCGGCCGTGTATAAAGTCTGTTTCGGCATGGCCTGCTTCTTCTTCTTCTTCTTAGTGTTCACCATTTGTGTGCGAACCAGCACAGGATGCCGGGCAGCTGTTCACAACGGGTAAGCGGTCCACCCAAACACATTTGAAGTGGTATTTACACTGGAAACAGTGCTTGTTCCTCCTCTGCTTTGCTCCGTGGCCCCTCTCAGCCCAGGTTCACAGGAGCTATAGGGACCACTGTGTGTATTGTTTGGCCTTCTGCCTCCATCTGTACTCTACTCCTATTGCTCCATTATTCACCCACAACCAAAGCCCTGAATAGAAGTATTAATTTAAAACTCCGTCCAGAGGAAATGGCAAGCTTTATCCCTATGAATGGGATGGTTAAGCCCCACATGAGAGCACTTCATGTTGGAATAGTCAGATCTTTGTGTTGTATGCAAATGCAGGGTGAGGAAGTATATGGCTGAATGGTTTTATCCAGCTCCATCTATAGAAAAACAGGCACAAATGCCTTAATAAAAACCTAATTTAGGTCTTCCTGAAACCACCCTGTGATGACATACTAACCAGGGTAAACAGGAAATATTGTACAAGATGACAAGAGTCAAACTCCCAGAAAGACACTGCAGGGAAAGTATAATTTTCAAGACATACATTTAGAGCGTACACTATCGTTCAAACATTTACATTTTATTTTAAAGAGGACTCTTATGCCCACTAAACTGCAATTATTTGATAAAAAAAGACAGTTACAGTAATATTGTGAAATATTACGAATTAAATAACAGTTTTCTATTTTAATGCATTTTAAAATTTAATTTATTTCTGTGACGGTAAAGCTGAATTTTCAGTGGCCATCACTCAAGTCTTCAGTGTCACATGATTAAGAAATCCATTCTAGGTAACGCTTCCTTTTACAGTCCAGTTACCCATGTAAATACTCTGTACTTATTTTAGTAACTACAATTACTGGGTAATAACTAGTACTAACCCTGAACCTACCCCTGTTCCATGTACTTACCTTATATTAGCCAGTACTTTCTAGGTAAGTACACTGTAAGTACTGTACTGTAAAAGGTTTACCTCATTCTAATATGCACATTTGCATATTGACAACATTTCTTCTTATTATCAATATTTGAAAACAGTTGTGGAAACAACATTAATTAGGATAGAAATAGAAAATTCTAAAGAACAGAATTTATTTAAAATAGCAAACTTTTGTAACATTATATACAAGTGTCTTTACTGATCAATTTAATTCATTCTTGCTAAATAAAGAAATGAATTAATTCACCGGTATCTTTAAACTGATGTCTGGATTTTAGAGAGTACAAATTAAAACTAAATTTCCTGTGAAAAAGTTGTTCATTTTGAAAAATGAATGTACTTAATTATTACCAATTGTTTTGATTAATAATATTTTCTATAATATTAGACTATTTTAATAATTCACTTTAAACTTCAATACAAGTATTTTATTTTTAGACATGTTAATAATAGGGGTGTAACAATATCATGCCACAATATATCACAATACAAAAATGCAACAATACGTGTCGTGAATACTGACAATATGAATGGTGGATAGTCCCTCCAAAATAAAAATTACTATGTGAAAAAAAAATTTGTTTATTTTCACAGTTTTAGTGTCAGTACTACATTGAACCACTATTTATAATGTATATTAATGCAATGGGGGAATATTTGTGGGTTCTGATAATGCCAAATGTGTGATGTTACCAGTAAAAAGTGGCTGACATTATTTTACATACAGTATATCTAGTCAGTGAAAGCGTGCAAGCATATTCATCTACAATAACTCAGTATTTTCATCTTCAGAATCATGAATATTGTTATTCTGGTGTCACTATTGTTCTTGGGTTACAAGCAACAAGTCCAAGCCTATTCATTTAAACCTGCAATGTAATATCAAATTCAGCATTTTAATCAACAGTACATTTTTTGTTAACCTTTTACCATATGTCTTGAAGTATCGCAATAATATCGTATCATGAGTTCAGTATCGTGATATGTATCGTATCGTGACATGAGGGTATCGTTACACCCCTAGTTAATAATATCACACTTAATGTTGTTTTCAAACAGTTTTCTGATAAATATTTTCCCTTTATTCAGGATGTTATGTCAAAATCTGTAACAGTTTCTCCTGTTTCTTTGTAGGTTCTGGTTCTTTAAGTTTCTGGCTTTGCTGGGCTGCTGTGCAGGCGGATTCTTTCTCCCAAATCAAGACACGTTTCTAGAAGGTTTAGTATGATCTGTTTTCACATGCACACTTTTTTTTTTAAACATGTGCTGCTATTGTTTCCGTGCACCCTAAAGAGGCTTGTTAGATTTTTAGAATGTTTGATTATATCTACTTTGAGCCTGCAGTAGAGTTGAGATATCATCTCTCAATGTCCAAGAGCAACAGTGGATCTACAGTGAGCATTTCTTGTGGTTCATAAACTATCGCTGTATCTCAAGCGATTGAGTAACTCAAACAGTCGCCTGTGTCAGTGACCTCATGACCACAGACATATTTAGAGGAATGTGACACAAGAACAGCTTGAGTTGAAACCCTATTATGCAAATCATATTAATAGAACAGATTTACATTTACGTGATATCTTTGAATCAGCACACTTGATTTAATGGACGTATATCTCAAATCTTTTAACAAACATACTGAGTCAGTACCATATTATTGTAATCAGATGGCACAGATGATAATACCATGGCACTGAATGATTTTCATAAATGTACTTTGTACCTTACATGTACCTGTTACATTTAAAAACCACCCTTTAAAATAATGCATTATAGAGCTTTCGATCAATAAAGGATTTTGTAGGCCTAATACTGATACAAATATTTTTTTGGTTTTAAAATCCGATATGCTTGATATATTGGCCTGATGGGTTTTTATTTTTTATTTTTATTTTTTTGTAACGCGCAACAAAACATTATCATATTTCCTTAACATTAGTTATTTGTAATTATTTATGAGTTTTAACTAAAATATTATGATCATGCATTTTAAAAAGAAACTTGTTTGTTTTATTGTCACAACAGAACAGACTGATGATAGTGGCATTAGCTAGCTTTGTGATTAGCTAATCTACGATGAGCCATAATTTAGTAATGGATGAGCGTCATACTGCTAAGTGTAAAACATAGGCCTACATTTTCAATATAACAGGCCAAGGAGAGATGATACGTCTCATTGCTGTAACTGTCACGCGCTATTAAAGAAATACTTCAGTCACTATGTCAAAAGTAAAAAGGACAGTCAGTCAACTACACTGTAACGAACGTAACGTAATTATTACTTAACTAATTCCGCGACTTAATTTGGATGTTCTTTTAATTGTTATTCAAGCAATGAATGTCTTGTGACCAACTCAACGAGTGCTGCCAACAGGGACTGTGTAGAGTGCCCTCTGGTGGACAAACTATACAACTCCAACACTCATGACATGGTTCAAGCATGTTTCGCCGTTTTTATTTTTATTTTTAAATATTAATTTATCGGCCATTATAGCTGCTGACACCGATAATTTGGAAAATGCCTAATATTCGGCCGATAATATCGGCATGCCGATATATCGGTCTGGCTCTAATGCATTATATAATGAACTATTACCTTAAATTGCTATATTAGTTTTTTGATTTTTTTTGCATAACATGCGTTACCCCAAAATCAGTGTGCAAGAGAATTTCATGTATGCTTTTACTGTTTAAACAATTATCGCTGTTTGGTGTGTCGTTAAATGATTCGTGCTTCCTGATGTGTTTTTAGTAGCTGGCTTTTAGCAGAAAGCATTGTTTGCTTTGTCAGACAGTATCAGCCAGGGGGAAAGACCTTTGACTCATCTCTCTCTCTCTCTCTCAGTCTGGCGTTATGTGGGGGCTGCTGGAGGTTTTCTCTTCCTCATTATCCAGTTGATGCTTCTCGTCCAGTTTGCCCACAGATGGAATCAAAACTGGTGAGCCGACGTTTAGAATGTCCAAAATAACGGTCTGTTTTTCCTTTCTTCTGCTCCTTTCATTCACCAAGTGGAAAACTTATTAGGCTCCAGTACTTTCCATCATCGTATCCAACTGTTTCTTTGGTATGTAATTTGAATCCCTGGCAACTGGAAATCATTAGGTCTGGGAATGGAGACTATATTGTATTCTGATGGTGTTATTTCCACTGTCAGATAGGTTTCATAGTTGCCAGCCAGGGTGGTCCTAACATTGTGCTGCTATAGCAAATGGGGATTTTTAACACCAGGTTGAAAGATTTGGGGAAAGTTTTACTGTACTTGCTTCTTATCTTTGGTCACTGGCACTGTGGAGGACAAAGTGTGAAGTACAAATCACATGGATGGTTGGGGCATTTGGTGTGTTGATTCACTCCCACAACCTCCAGTTTCAACAACAAGCAGAGCAGGTTTCATACCAGTAACAGTTAAAGCGTTGTTTAAATTTCTCATTCCAAGAACCAGAGCGTTTTGTTTCACTGGGAGTTTTCAAGACATGAAACATTTCAACTTTGAGACAGTCACGCTGAAAAAAAGCTTCCTCCCTATGATGCTTTCGTTATAGGGAGCTTTCTCCTCCCTATAATGTCAACAGCAAAACATAAGACCATACTGTACCGCCACAACACACATTATTTATGAACACACCCAGAGATATGCGTGTTGTGGCGGTAGAGTATGGCCCTTTGTGATGTTCCTCTGAAAGTAAGAGGTTCTTGGCTGCTCTCCAGTCTGTTGACAGGAAACCCATGGCAGAGCTTACTGTGCATCATAGTTTCCTCTTTGCTCAACAAATGGAAGAGTCAGCACAAAAGCAGAAACATTCAAGACAGTCACAGGGAATTTTGTAATACGTTCTAATATGTCCCAAGAAGTAACTTTAATTTGACAAAAACCGCCCTTTGGGGAACTTTTATGATTCAAATGTTGATAAAAAAAAATGACAATATATATATATTACAAAATCAATTATTCTGGAAAAAATGTCTTTAAAGTTAGATGTAGTCTGGTTTGTACATATATATATGTATATATACCCCTTTCATATATGTACAAACAAAAGAACAGCATTTATTTAATTAGAATCTTTTCTAACATTATAAATGTCTTTACTGTAACTTTTGATCAATGTAACTCATCCTTGATGAATAGAAGTATTGATTTCTTATTTATTTCCCCCCAAAATAAAAATACAAATTCTTACTGACCCCAAACTTTTTAAAGGGTAGTGTTTAATGTAACAAAAGCTTTCCATTTCAGATAAAAGCTGTTCTTTTGAACTTTCTATTCTTTAAAGAATCCTGAAATAAAAATGTAAAAAACTGTTTTCAACATGGATAATAATCATACATGTTTTTGGAGCATAAAATCATCATATTAGAGTGATTTGTGAAGGATCATGTGACACTGAAGACTGGAGTAATGATGCTGAAAATTCAGCTTTTTTTCAGAGGAACAAATTACATTTTAATATATATTAACATAAAAAAGTCATTTTAAATTGTCATAATATTTCACAATATTACTGTGTTTTTTGTGTATTTTTTTATCAAAAAATTGCAGCCTTGGTGAGCAGAAGAGACTTCTTCTAAAAACATAAAAAATCTTACCAATCCTTAAACTTTTGACCGGTAGTGTTATATATATATATATATATATATATATATATATATATATATATATATATATATATATATATATATGTATATGTAATGGCTGATTAATTATTTATATATTTTATAGTATATTAGAATAGAAAACCATTATTTCAAATTGTAATAATATTTCACAATATTACAGTCAAATAAATCAAATAAATGCAGGCTTGATGAACATAATATGTATATATTTATAAGAAGAGCCAAATCCAGTATTTCCTCATGGAGATGTTGAAAATGAAGCAGACGCTGGAGGGCCGCCCAGCAGATGGAAGTCACTGCTGTCAACACTTCTTATGTGCATTACTGAAACATTCCCTCACCCCACGCCTTCACGTATCTTCACTGCTCACTCAGTCATAGTTATCATGCACCGATATGGTACATTTATGATAAAAGCATTCTACCGCTGAGACTTAACTTGTCATTTAACAGTGTCTCTTTATCCAAAGTGACTTACAGTTGATGAATTTCAGTAAAAGTCTCTTGGGGCAATCTTGATTTAACAGCTGAAGGAACACAACAGTTATAGGTCATTAGCGAGAAGAACATCAGGATCTCTAGTTGCTCACTGGTCCACCTTAGACTCAGCCTCGGATGGCATACCCACAAACCACCTGGTTAACTGGACAAATTCTTATATATATTTAGGATATTTAGAAGCAATATACAGAAAGATTTTGACAAAATTGACAGTATAGACATTAAGTACAATGTATAAAGTATAAAAATCATCAAATCTAATTCAAATGTAATGTGACACTGGAGTTATGGCTGCTGAAAATTCAGCTTTGCCATCACAGGAATAAATTACATTTTTAAATATGTTAAACAAGTTTGTAAATTATAATCACATTTATCAATATTACTTTTTTTATTGTATCTTTGATAAGAAAATGCAGCCTTGGTGAGCATATTAGACTTTCACCAGCACTCAAAAAACCTAACCCTAACCCAACTCCAAATTTTAAGCACATCGTTCAGTTTGATCTCAGTGTTACCTGATTTCAGATTTACCCACCCTTAAAAAAAATGGTTTGTGTTACCTGTTGGCTCGAAGATCTCTTCTTGTCTTAACGAGCGGTTCTGGGTCACAATGTATGATGGGGAATAGTAGCTATGTGGGCCTACCCCTGGATTTGAGATCTAGATCTGAAGGAATGTCTACAGTGAGGAGCTTTTGTCTTATGAAAGGAATGAATGTTGGTCATTAAGGAAATGTTTCTATTGTGTCTGTGTTCTTTAAATTGCACGTCGTCATCAGTAAATCACTCACAGAATTTTCTACTGCTTTCGGTGCTATTTTGGAATTGCGCTGTAAATCTGGCCCATCTTGATAATGGCATTGAAAAACTAGACATTATGCAATTCTAACACATTTGTCTAATGTTAACATGTTTAGAGACTTTTAAGATTTACACTGTTGTTTATTTGAATGTTTATTGCCTCCTTGAACCTCCATTTAAGTGCTTTTTTCGTAATTGCAATTTTCGGTAATACTTTATTTTAGTGTCCTTGGCTTGTTTCAAACGTAACACATACTAGTAATAATACATTATGCTTAATTATTACATACAACGAACCCTAAACCAAACCATATTCTTAACCCAAACCTTATAGTAAGCAAGTCTTAAATAAATGATTACACTGTAACAGGGACATCTTAAAAAGTGGGTTACACTTTATTTTAAGGTGTAATTATACACTTTTAAGTACAGAGTAATAATAATTAACTATTTGTACCCACTATAGGGTTGTGTTAGGATTATGTTGAGGGTTAGTTTCATGTTAGTATACACAATTTATTAGGGCTGTGAAAAGATTAATCGTGATTAATTCGCATCCAAAAAAAGTTTGTGTTTACATAATATATGGTGGGGCACTGTGTATAATTATTTTGTGTATATATATATATATATATATATATATATATATATACACACACACATATGCATGTATATTTAAGAAAAAATATTATTTATATATAAAATAATTATATTTATATATAATATAAATTATATATAAATCTATGTATGGTATATACATGAAAATATTTCTTAAATATATACAAGCATGTATGTGTATTTATATATATATAAAATAATTATACACAGTGCACCACACATATTATGTAAACACAAACTTTTATTTTGAATGTGATTAATTGGGATTAATCGTTTGACAGCCCTCCAATTTATAGTTATTAATATAGTTACTACCGGTACAAGTAACGTGTAATAAGGGAACTGTAAAATAAAGTGATGCCAAAATGTCTAACTGCAATTTTTTTATAGACAGAGGGACAAAATTGTTTTCATCGTGTCACAAAAGCTGAAGTTGAACCCACGAGCACTCCTTTGAACCGTCTCCAATGTGTCCCTCCACAGGAGCTCAGGAGCCAAATATAATAAAATGTGGTATGCAGCACTGGCTTTTGTCACACTGGCACTGTTCTCCGTGGCAGTGGGAGCCATGGTGTTTATGATCAAGTTCTACACGCACCCAGAGGCCTGCTTCCTCAACAAGCTCTTCCTGGGAGTCAACTGTGGCCTGTGCTTCATCGTGTCCCTGCTGGCCATCTCGCCCTGCATTCAGACCTGTGAGTTTACCAAGATGCTTGGGCTTCAGTGACCCACTTTTTGTACTAACAAGCAGATGTTTGTTTGATGTCAGGCAAACAAGTTTATTCATAGTGCCTGGAGCTTTTCCCATGTTTGTGCAAGCCAGAGAGTTTTATACATTTAATTATCATGGATTCTCACTAAACAAACTAACTTTTAAAGGTGAAACTGAGTAATTTAAAGATACACTTTCGTCACACGATACACTCAGTCGTTTTAAATGCTAAAATCTTCATATATACTGTATATTTATATATTGTGATATGTTAAAGTTACATTAAAGTGTTCACTGAACGAAGGTGATCTAAATATCGGGATCACTGATATTAGAGGAAATAAGCATGAACAATTAAATATACTCTATTGATATACAGTACCATTTAACTATAGTAAAACTGTTTTCAACATTGATAATAACAAGTTTCTTGAGCACCAGATCGGCATATTAGAATGATTTCTGAAGGATCATGTTACAATAATGAGGCTGAAAATTCACTGTATGTTAAATCTAATATATTAAAATAGAATTTTAGTAATATTTACTGTTTTTACAGTGTTTTTGATCAAATAAATGCAGCCTTGGTGAACATAATCTTTCAAACACATTACAAAATCTTACCAACCTCAAACCTTAACCCCAAATACATGATGTATGAATGAGCAACACTCAAACGGACAGTACAAATCTGTATGTGCTGCTATTTACCAACAAATCTGATGTTTTGCTCTGTTCTCCACACAGTCCAGCCCACCTCAGGTCTGCTGCAGCCCGCGGTCATCACCGTCTACGTCATGTACCTCACCTTCTCAGCGCTCGCCAGCAAACCCATCGAAAGTGAGAAAAAATACCCTCACTTTCACACTCAAACAGTTTCTCTCACTCTCACACTGTCCTGGGTCTGTCGCTCAGTGGTCTGTGGTGTGGACAGAGCCGTAAACAGAGGCTGCAGTGATGCATCGTATTAAAATTAGTCCTGTGCTCTGTCTCTTTCAGTGGTGGAGGAAGATGGATACAATGTCACTGTCTGCGTTCTTCCCTTTAAATCAGGACTGAAGAACGACACTAACATAGTGACGGGCATCGGAACGGTCATACTGTTCGGCTGTATACTGTACTCTTGGTATGAGCAATGACTTTTGTTTTCTCAGCCTCACCTTAAAGGAATAATTCACTAAAGATCTATACCGGTATTGGTGATAACTGTGTTATTTAAAAAATAATAAATAAATAAATAAATAAATAAATATATATATATATATATATATATATATATATATATATATATATATATATATATATTGTTACCGTTTTAATAATACACATCTGATAATATTGTAAATATTCCAGTGCCAGGAACTTATCTTGTTGACACTCAACATTGGTTGCCAAAAAAGAAAAGAAGACACAATGTGTAAAATTGTCAGAAGAGAGGACAGACAAAAACAAGACACTCTCACTATACCCCATAAGAGTTAGAAAAAGATACCCCAGTTTTGCAGGAAGTGCCAAAATAAAGATTTGTCATGGAAATTCTTAAAGGGATACTCCACTTTTTTTGGAAATAGGCTCATATTACAACTCCCCCAGAGTTAAACGGTTGAGTTTTACCGTTTTCAAATCCATCCAGACGATTTTCTGATATTTAGAAGAATATCAGTAACCAGACTGTTTCTGGTCTCATTGACTACCATAGTAGGAAAAAAATATACTATGGAAGTTGTAAAACGAGCCTATTTCCAAAAAAAGTGGAATATCCCTTTAATATGAATAGCCCTACAAATCTGACTTCTTCACAATAAACAATTTGAACAACCTCCAGTTGTCAATATAATATAATACAATACTACAGTGCCTCTGGGCAATTCCCATCCCAAAGATAAAACAATATAATACTACAGTGTCTCTGGGTAATTCCCTTCCTGAACACATACGTAAGCAATAAGGTACGAGAGGCTGTGTGATAGTGAATAAGTAACGGCTCAAGGGCGTTGTTAGGCACGACGCGAAGCGGAGTGCCTGCAACCCCTTCAGCCGTTACTTATTCACGATACAGCACTTGCCTCGAGTATCTTATTGCTTTTATAAAACGGTTGCCACACAATATTTAAGTAAAAAACAATGTTAGTGCAACTTTCTTGAAGTAAAATCACTGAAAGCCTACCTTCCGCTGGAAAAAATAGTCCCCGAGTGTGAACAGCAACAACGTTCCAATGTGTAAAATGCATGAAAGCTCAAATAAAAACAACATAAACCGCAGTGTTGCGCAGCGATCAATAGAACCGTTGGGTGAAGCGGTCGTAGCCGTGTTTTATCGTGAATAAAGCACAGCTCTTGACCAATCAGAATCAAGGATTCGAAATAACCATTTTATAAAATACAATATAATACAATACTTTAAGTAATTCCCTCCCGAAGTATGGTGACGGCATCCCGTCAAGAAGCTATTTTCACTACCCAAACCACACATGAGCACCAGATCTTTAGCATCTATACACTCTTCTCAGGTGTATGCTGGGCCGACACCATATTACAGCCTCACAACACGATCACTGACCCTGCTGTGATTCTCTGAACGTTGAGTCTTTAGTACTTCTATTCCTCAGCTGCGCATCATACACCAGACATCGACTCCCAAGTTGCTCTTTGCTGGAATAAAAGTTGTATTCATAGCCGGGAGCGCACTGGTCACAACAAGCTAGAGAGACTCTGACCAGAAATGTACATTTATATCTTACAGTTAAGTAGAAATCAATGTCACCAACTTTTGATTGGTTACATTGATTGGTTTGAAATGATCTAAGCTCATCATATGACTGACTTACTGTGTCAAGCACTTTTTGGGTTAGTGTAGATTCTATAGATATACATGGTCTTTGACCAAGTCTGCACTTTTCTGCACATTCCATGTTGAAGTATCCTTTAAATAAGACATTAAATAAAACATTTCCATCACAGGTTCTATATAGAACCATTGGGTTCTAAATTTTATGCCAAAAAGGTTCTAAATAAGGAGAAATTTCTTAAATGATTGCATACGACTTTCATGTTGAACAGGAAGTATGTATGTTATACTTTTTTTTATAACATTTTAATCATCAAGATTAATTCAATTTAAATCCATAAAATGATCCCAAGATGGAAAATCCTAAAATGTTCTATAACAATGAAGCACCTGACATAACCCTTTAAGGTTCTATATAACCTTTTCTTCTAAATTCTGAAAATCTGATATTGTGATGTAGAGTCCGAACAGTTAAAGGATTTTGAAGGCCGATACCGAGACAAATATTTGTTGGTTTTAAAATCCAATATTCCGATATATCGGCCGGTTTTTTTTTCAGAAACGCACAACAAAACATTAACAGATTTGCCTAACATTAGTTATTTGTAGTTATTTATTAATTTTAACTAAAATAATATGATAATACATTTTAAAAAGAAACTTGTGATAAGAAACAGACTGATAGTGGCATTAGCTAGCTTTGTGGTTAGCTAGTCTATGATGAGCCATAATTTAGTGATGGATTATGTCATACTTCAAATTGGAAAACATACATTTTCAATATAACAGGCCAAGGAGAGATGATACTTCTCATTGCTATAACTGTCACGCGCTATTAAATAAATACTTCAGTCACATTGTCAAAAGTTAAAAGGACAGTCAGTCAACTACACTGTAACAACGTAACGCAACTATTACTAGCTAATTCCGCTTCACTCTCGGCTTATTTAACAGCAGCAAAACTGGACATGATAGTCACAAATTTTGTCATGCTTATTTGAGTTAAGAGAACTGATGGGGATGTTCTTTTAATTGTTATTCAAGCAATGAATGTCTTGTGACCAACTCAATCGAGTGCTGCCAACAGGGATGGTGTAGAGTGCCCTCTGGTGGACAAACTATACAACTCCAACACTCATGACATGGTTCAAGCATGTTTCGTCCGTTTTTATTTTATTTTTGAAATATTCATTTATCGGCCATTATAACTGTCAGATACCGATATTTTGGAAAATGCCTAATATCGGCCGATAATATCTGGGCCTGCCGATATATCGGTCTGGCTCTATTGTGATGGCCCTAATCTAAACTACATTTAAAGGTTCAATACCTAAGATTGCATATCACTAGAGGGCGCTACATTCAAAACAACAACAACGGCTTTGCTTGATGACGACGTGGAGGAATGCGGAATGATGGGAACTGTTGTTTTCAACTCCACCGTGGATAAATCAGTCAGACGGGAATCGAAAATTAGTTGTCATGGATGAGGTAAAGTTCGATTTCTATAAATGTTGCGTTTAATGACATGCTTGTTTTTCATTAAACTGAAATAGCCGCAAGAAAAGTCAGGTTTAAAAGTAAATTGGTTATCACAGATGTTACTGTACGAGTCACTGGACGAAGCTATGGTGGAGAGGGTTTGAAGTCAAATCGTTGCTAATGTATCCTGACTTCGCCCTATGCTGCAATATGCATTTAGTTTTGTATTCATTTACAGAAATCAGCTGCTTGAATGACAATTACTGATGTTATTAGATTTTTCAGGTGATATTCTCAATTCAGTGAACAGATGTTCTGATGTAAAATTTTCAGACTGCAGACTCAGCAACGATTGTATTTAATTGTACAGTACAATCATAACATAGAACAGACATTATCTTCCTTTCATGATGAGAAAGTGCGCGTCCGGTGTGCGATACTGGACTTTGTCCTAGACGTGGCGCGGCTCTTCGCGTCCGGTGTGCGATACTGGACTTTGTCCTAGACGTGGCGTGGCTCTTCTCGTCCGGTGTGCGATACTGGACTTTGTCCTAGACGTGGCGCGGCTCTTCTCGTCCGATGTGCGACCCCCTTTACAGCCAACAGTTCACATTCCGAGAATAATTGAAAAGAATAATGCACCAGAATGTGCACCATTCCATTACAAATGCGCGAAACAAGCTGACTTTTGTTGCTTGATAGACGCAAACGCACAACTACAACTTCCGCATTTATCCAGGACTACACGTAGTACGAGCGGAAACCGAGGTAACGCCGATATGACGCGATTGACTGGCGACTCCCAGCTCACCCCTGCTCACACGCCCCGTTTCCTTGGTTAAAATCTCAATTTACTCGCTGATTTAAACATAGCTTGAAACATTTGGAATATTGTAAGTTATCATCTTAACTAAATATATAACACTGGCCTTGTGATTTTGGGATATTTTAATGCAAAAACCTTAGGTATTGTACCTTTAAAAAAAACAAACACCATAAGAGAATAATACAATATATTATAGTCCATATGAATCATACACTATTCCAAAAGTAGTTCTTGTGTCAAAAAGTGAAGTTGAAGTAATTTCCTAGAATCTATGAGTGTAAAAAAGTGCTTTGTTCTTTCATTATCAAACCAAACCTTGTGTTCTACTGAAGAAAATATATAATACAATGTGGAAAGACATAGATGCATAAACGACAGTATGTGTGTAACTGTCCCTTTAAATATGCTCAGATGTTTTTAGTCTGAATGCAAATCCCCATAACATGTCATTTAAATGGGTGATCCCAAAAACTTAACCCAGGAGGAATAGAAACACGTAATTATCTGGCTATGACAAGATGTTCATTTAGATTTAAAAGCAGGTAGTCTGGTCGGAAGGGAGTGAAGATTAGAAGCTCTCAAACTGTCAAGACGTGAAACGCACATGTGTTTCTCATTAACTGCAGACATGTCTGCTGAAGCTCTCTCTTCAGAGCCGCTCCTTTCCACCAGCCATATTTACACACATGTGTGATTCACAGCGATATGTGTTAGTTATCAGCCCAGTGATTCATTGTGGTGTCTCCAGTCGAAATGCTTTTGCCATATTTCCAGAAAAATTGACTTGTTTTTTCGTCTGGTTCTGTCTTGATGAGTTGTAGTTTTGGGAATGTTCTGCTTATACATTTGACGGTTAAAAAAGAACACTGCCCCCATGTGTCTGATGTAATTTGACTCAACATAAAAATACTCTTTCCCTCCAGTTTGATCTCCACCACCAAGAGGAGTTCAGCAGCCTTGCAAGTGTACCGGAACGACATGCCTGAAAATGAGGTGAACGTTTGCTCACCTTTGTTTCTCTCTGCTGTGTTTCATACAACAATACATCAAACTAAATCATCAATCATGCCATCTCTTTTTTTTTTTTTTTTTCAGCGAGCCCGCTGCTGCTTCTGCTGTGTTGATGATACAGGCAAGATGCTTATTTCAACCTACACCCCTTTTAGTATTTAGGAGATCACTTGAAGATTTAGGAATAACCCATTTTCAATGTTAATTTGTATGGTCTAGACCAGGGTTTCTCAACTCCAGTCCTCGTGACCCACTGCTCTGCATATTGTGTATGTCTCCCTTGTTTAACACACCTGATTCAGATCCTCAGCTCGTTAGGGTAGACAGTCTATCCTAACGAGCTGAGGATCTGAATCAGGTGTGTTAAACAAGGGAGACATACCAGAGAGTTGCTGCATCAGAAATCTCCCATTACTCACTATATAGTGGACTATATAGTGAGCTCGCCATTTTGTAGTGCTGTCCGAATGTATAGTGATGATTATTATACCCTATATAGTCCACTCAATGTATCCCAGAATGCATTTTGAAAAGTAGTGTACAACCGATGGTCACTAACCTAAGCCCTACATACCATCATGCATTGCGCTGATTCGTAAAAATAAGTTATAATCACGTGTGGAGTAGCACATTATAACAAAAACGGTCAGAAATCACTTTTAGTTTTTAAATTTTGGAGAAATAAGCTCAATATAATGTAATGTATTTATTTAAAAAAATCTATTTAGCCCAGAGCCGGCTCAGCACCAGCTGACAGATGATGTAATCAACGGCGCGAGAGACGATCGAGTAGTGTCCGAAAGTGGCTTCTGTTATGCTGGTGAGCTCACTATATAGTGCTCTGCTCTCTACCCCAACATAGGGGGTAGGGAGTAGTGCTTTGAGTGGAGATTTCTGGACGCAGCAAATGTCTAACTGAAGAGAATTGGCACTGGCTGGTTACTTCCGGGTTCTGGACTGGCTGCAGTAACACGTCTCTGTCCATGCGGGGCGCTCGTGGTCGAGTGCAGAATGAATGGGAGTCAATGGGGTTTCACCCCCAGAAATCCACTTTTTTCAGGATGTAATTTTTTGTCAAGTAATTTGAAAGTTGCATTCAAAAGGGAGGGCTAAGATAATACACTCAGCTGAAAATTGCATTTTTAAGTTCACTTATCTGTTCTAAAAATCCGTTCAGAAATGTGATGACGTCACACAATAGCAGAATGCTAGCTGTATTCTGGCCAACAATGTAAGAACCTGTAACCTGTAAGAAATCAAAAGGACATAAGTACTGGTTCATTCGACTTTTGGCCTATAATCTATATTGAACTTGCGGAATCAACAATAAAATCTATGTTAATTTAACGACAAGCAGGTAAAAGAGACACATTTAGCCGTTTAGCTCCATAGACTCCCATTCATTCTGCTCTCACCCGCGATCACCTCCAGTGGAATTCTAATGGAACTGCAACCAAGATGATACACAATAGGGCTAATAGGAAGTGCCAAGGCTCTCCGTTAGACGGGCTCTGGACATACACAATATGCAGAGCAGTGGGTCGTTAAGGACTGGAGTTGAGAACCCCTGGTCTAGATGGGTAAAAGGGTAGATGGAGCCTCTAGGTGGTGAAGAAGAATTACTACAGGTTTCTTAAAACGGGTATTTTATATATATATGCATATTTTTCAGAAGATTATGATGATGAGAAGACCGCAGGAGGGCAGAGTGTGAAGTATGATGAGAGAGATGGCACAATCTACAGCTACTGGTACTTCCATTTTGTTTTCTTCCTCGGCTCCCTCTACGTCATGATGACTGTAACCAACTGGTTTCAGTAAGTATCCACAAATGTTTTTTTTTCTCTCTCTCTTTTATTTTGTATCCCTGAATGTCGCAGCAGCTGTTATTTTGAATAAGTTATTTTAGTAAAGAAGGTTTTTATTCCTCAAAAAAACGAGTGAATAATTAGAAAGTGAATTATGTTCATTGGGTTAAATTATTGTCTACATACACTGCCTTATTTTTTAAAGCTACACTGTGTGATTTTTACCCCCATCTAGCGGTGAAAAGGTATATGACCATCCAGTGAATATTAGTTTCTGTTCCCTTCGATTCCGATTCCGTTAACACCTACAGTGGCCAATGTAGTCCAAGATTAACATGGCTTCCAGTTCGACCTCCGTCCATGAGTGTTAACTCAAACGTAAACGCGAAAGGCGAAGCTTGAATTGACCTATGGCTAAGCCACGCCCTCAAACGCGATGAGCCAATCACAGCGCGCAGCTAACCCAATACACTCGGACATTCTCTGCTTCCACTTCCATTGAAATGCATTGGAGTTAGTCAGTTTTCATTCGTTTTTTCTTGTTATTAGGGTTGCAAAATTTTGGGAATTTTCAAAGATGGAAACTTTCCATGGGAATGAATGGGAATCTAACGGAATTAACAGGAATTTATGGGAATACAACAGGGTTTCTCAACTCCAGTCCTCGCGACCCACTGCACTGCATATTGTGCATGTCTCCCTTATTTAACACACCTGATTCAGATCCTCAGCTCGCCAGGATAGACATAGGGTCTATCCTGACGAGCTGAGGATCTGAATCAGGTGTGTTTAATAAAGGTAGACATGCACAATATGCAGAGCAGTGGGTCGCGAGGACTGGAGTTGAGAAACCCTGTTCTAAACTACCACTGGTTGTGAAGTGTGCTAAAATAACGTCACCTTATCATCTCTGAAAAGCTGAAAAGCGCTCCACACATTCAAATGACAAACCACACTTTCAATAAAAAAATCTATCCGTTAATGACACGTCCGATTCGCTAACTAATGACTCCTTTGAACCAATTCACTTTAATGAATGGTTAAAACAACTGATCTATCCAACACTGAACTCAAGACACATAAAACGGAAACACTTTACAATAAGGTTCTATTTTTTAAAGTCTTGTTAATTACATTAGTTAACATTCTATTAATATTAGTTTCTATGCAGATTTACTTCATGACAAAACCACCCCAGTCATTCTAGAACGATTCACTTCTTTCCAAATAGAGCTATTGAGCAAAGATATTATACTGAGATATTTAAGTTTGCACAATGAGCAAACTTAAATATCTCAGTATGGGGGTCTTCACCATTCTTATCCAAGAACGTTTTTATCCAGAAAAAAGCAGCTCACCCGTTTACTTACATTTAATTACAGTGCAGTCTTGACCTCCGCAAAATGGCGGACCCGTTGACGTATTGCAGCAACGTTCCAAAGCGGCCAATAGGGCGTCTGATGTATATATTATGTCTATGTCCTTACCCGTATGTATTTTCAATGGCATATTATACACTCATGAGAATACTTTATTACTTGAACGAAGTAAATACACATTAATGAGCACATTTTAGTGTTTTTAGCTAAGGATAAACTAAAAGAGTTACACAGTGTAGCTTTAAGTCTCTTATGCTTACCAAGGTTGCATTTATTTGATTAAAAATACAAAACAAACAGTAATATTGTAAAATATGAATACAATTTAAAATAACTGTTTTATTTGATTATATTTTAAAATGTAATTTTTTGAATGATGGAGCATCATTACTCCAGTCTTCAGTGTCGCATGATCCTTCAGAAATAATTCTTATATGCTGATTTGCTGCTAAAATAATTTTTTTTTTATTTGCATCAATGTTGAAACCAGTTGTGTCAGGATTCTTTGATGAATAGAAAGTTCAAAACAACAGCATTTATTTATAATAAAATGTTTTGTAACATTATAAATGTATTTACTGTCACTTTTGATCAAGGTAATGCATCCTTGCTGAATAAAAGTATTAATTTCTTAAAATTTATTTCGAAAAAAAAAAAAATCTTACTAACCCCAAACTTTTGAACGGTATTGTAATAATATTCCACAATATCGCTGTTTTTAAGTAAATGTATCCTTGGTGTAGCAGAAGACCAATCCCAAACTTTTGAATGGCAGTATATTATATAAGTAGTATCTGAAATAAGTTTGAATTAAAGTTTGAAATTGTATCTCAAAGTTTGATTTGTTTTTTTTATGTACATTAATGACATCAAATAATTAATAATTTAATTAATGTAGTCCGATAATTGTATTTTATTTGAGTTGTAATTTACCATCAAATTCCTGTGGCCTAATTGCAACCCAGTATGCATTTATGAAGAACACCAGAATGCCAGAGGTTACGGTGTATTATTAATATTCATATGATCTTCTCTCTTTGCAGTTATGACAATGCAAAGATCGAGAGGCTGCTGGAGGGGAGCTGGTCAGTGTTCTGGATCAAGATGGCATCTAGTTGGGTCTGTTTATTTCTGTACATGTGGACCCTGGTGGTTCCAATGCTCTTCCCAAAGAGATTTCAAGCCTAGAAACCCTTCACACATGACCCAGTATCACCACTGTCCATTTACAACTACTGTGTGTGAGAGAGAAAGAGAGAGAGAGTGAGTTTTGTCCTTTTTATTTGTTTTCTTAGTTTTAGTATAGCTCAAATGCTGCTTACGTTTTGTTTAAAATTCATTTCCACGGAGATATGTTACAGAAATCATGTTACGGTTGCTCCCATACTGATGTAGGGCTCTTGTTTACCTCATAACATGAAGGTATGAAAACAAAGCATTGCTCAGGCTCACACATCACCTGTAAGTGTCTTGCTTGTTACGCTTTTCTGTTGGTAGCTGAAGAATTCTATGCAAATCTGTGATTTTCATTCAAGAGTTTGTCTGCATTTTTTTAATGTAATATTTTGTAGGTTTTTAGTGTTTTCTATAGGTATTGTATTTCTCTATGGGCATGTTTTACTAAGGTATCAAGACTTTTCATTTGAGTAAATGTACCTATTTATTAATTAGAAATTATGATTAGGTAGGACACTGAGGCCTTTGCAAGACCACGGGACTACACCGTCTGTCAGTTGCATGATGGACGTTGCACTCATGGGAAAAAAAACAGCTGAGAAATTACATGGCAAGGTTAATCCAGTACATGTATGTGAATAGATTTACTCATTTGAGAGGTTTTGTTGTCGTATTTATTGAAGCACCCTCGTAGTTTCTTTTTCAGACTGCGCCAAAACAATATTTCCAAATAAGTCTGCAACATTCCTAAAGTTTCCTATCTTTCGGTTTCATCTTCAATCTCAGGTAGTGATGAAAGCTACATATTTAGCATATGGTATTTCCAGTGAATCATACCATTCTAAGTAAAGTATGACTGCCATTCCCAGTTAAGCTTCGTACGATGATTTGAGATGGACAGGGAAAACCAAGGCCACAACATTATGCCCCAACAACCTAAACTGTCGTACAGATTGTTATATGTCTGGCCCACAGCAACATTCAAACTATAATTGTTACTTACTTTCCCAATTTTGTTACAATTTTAATGGTGCTTTAGACCATGGATGTCCTGTAATATTATATCTCAGCTCATGCACTTGGCTAACAAGCATGCCATTTGTCAAAGAACACATTTATACCATATTTTATACTTATAAAGCATTGTTACAGCTCTGTACAGCTATTGTATTTAATCTTTCAGAGGTTTTTGTTGCATGTTTGTGTTTCTTGATTGTGGTGTTCGGTTTACATAGTTACAGGAGCTGCCCGTATTAGACGCACTGTAGCATTCCTGATGCTCCCTGGTAGAAAAAAAAGTGGTTGGCGTTGTCATTGATGAAGAAAATACAATCTAGAACTGGAATTATTTTGACATTTTATGGTTATTTCCTGTGTAGCAGTTGTATCTACCCTAAATGTTTTGACCAAACAGACAAACCAAAATCTCTTCAGGATGTCTAAGTCTTCGCTAGAATTGGAGCTAGCATGTCTTTACTTTGTTACCTTCTGAATAGCTTCTCATAAATGCCCTAAAGAAATCTGTCTGATGATGTTTTTGTTATGTTTGGAGTGAAATCGAGAAAATTATTGCCTTAAACACTACATGTTACAACTGCATCAAGCTATACTGTTTTATGTAACCTGTGAATAATTTGGTGCTCAGTATTTGGTTTAACCATGTTTGTCTGGATTAAACATTATGCTTTCCTTTATTTACAAATATGCTGAACATAAACGTGACATTTAATTGCAATATGTGCTTTATGTATATAGTCCTTTGTAAAGATGACCACTAGGTGTACTCATAGTATTGCAAACAAAAGTAATCTTGCGCTTTGTGCTGTTCTCACTAATTTCGCATGAAAACATTATAATCCAAAAAAATATGTACAGTAAGTTTAAAACAATTCTTTTCCTCATTTATATGACTTGATTTGTATTATTATAATTCTTTACTTTTCCTCATTATTTCAACATGTTTCATGAAGGGTCAAATGAGTTTAACTATTGCAGGATCAAACCCATATTTTTAGTGTTTTTATTGGTATTTCCAGTTTCCACTTTCAATAAAAAAGACAAATTAATAAAATACTGTTGTCTGTCGCTTTATTTAATGTTTTTATATATGAAAAAAAAATATTATTATGTCGTTTAGTGGTGGACAAAAAAGTAACTAACATTACTAAAGGTAACAAACACTCACCTAAAGGATTATTAGGAACACCTGTTCAAATCAGCCAATCACATGGCAGTTGCTTCAATGCATTTAGGGGTGTGGTCCTGGTGTCCACACTGATACGTTTTCGTTTGAAAACGTATATTCTTCTCTCCGCTTTGGCCTTTCGTCCAAACGCCGTTTTAAGTCAACAAAAACGTATCGTTTGGAAAACGCTCTCCAAAGTGGATACATTTGAAAACGCCGTTTTCGCGTTAGTGTGGACAGTGAAACCGGAGGTCAAAACAATTACGTAAGTTTAAGTCATGTGATCCATGTAGTACCAATAGATATTCATGTTTATCGGTATTGTGCCTGTTATGTGTTATTTATTTTTACACTATTGCTAAAATATGTTACTTTCTATGTATTTAATATGTGCTATTCTTCATAGCACAGTACTGCAAAGATGACCGATAATGTAGCCTACTCACATTTGCTGTCCAGCGGCAGAACAGGGGAGCATTTTAGACCAAACATATGGTGACTGAATGCGACCTGGACGCATCCGTGATGGTGAGATATCATACATGAGTTATTGTGCGATAACATTATTATTTATTTTCCCATCTGTATCATCTCATTGAGCTTTTGTGAAGTTTCACGCATGCGCAGTAAAGTGAATTTAGAAGTTTCTCATCCACACTGAAACGTTGGAAAACGCTCAGTGTGGACGGAGAGGGTTTTTAAACGAAAACCCCGTTTTCAAATCTATCCGGATTAATGTGGACGTAGCCTAAGACAATCTCCTGAACCACAAACTGGAGGTCAGAATTTCTGTTGAGACATTCCGATGGTAGAGTCAGATTTTGGCATAAAATGAATAAGAACATGGATCCATCATGCCTTGTTACCACTGTGCAGGCTGCTGGTAGTGGTGTAATGGTGTGGGGGATGTTTCTTGGCAGACTTTAGGCCCCTTAGTGCCAATTGGGCATCGTGATTGGAAGCTTTCTTGAACATGACAATGATAAAATGGCCCCCACAGTCACCAGATCTCAACCCAATAGATCATCTTTGGGATGTGGTGGAACAGGAGCTTTGTGCCTGGATGTGCATCCCACAAATCTCCATCAACTGCAAGATGCTGTCTTATCAATATGGGCCAACATTTCTAAAGAATGCTTTCAGCACCTTGTTGAATCAATGCCACATAGAATTAAGGGAGTTATGCAGGCGAAAGGGGGTTAGTATTAGTATGGTGTTCCTAATAATCATTTAGGTGAGTGTATATGAAAATATGACTTGCGTATACAATTGAAGGTGTCTTTTTATACTCAAACTACTTTCATTGAGTTTAACTCAATTAGGGCTGTCAACTTTAGTCGTTTAGTCGACTAATCAGTCGATGCCGTCTTGGTCGACTGAAATTCTTATTGGTTGACCAGTCGCATTTTTTTTTTTTTTTTTTTTTTTGCCAATAGAAATACATTTTCAATGATTTACTCCCTGATATTTATTCATTTATAAAGCAGTTATTTATTACTGTATTCTAAATATAATTAGCCAATGTTTTATCCCCAACTTTAAATGCTTTTAGGCTATTTCTTGTAACTGCGCCACAGTTTAGCGCACACACATAACACACTCGGGAACCGCACCTACATGGCTGCGCTGCTGCTCCCGCTCAGTGAAGGATGTACCGGTAGGTAGTTTTGCTGTATTCATTCAGTTCACGCTACTTTAGTCGACAGAATGTCCAAGAAATCTAAATCTTTTGTCTGGCTACATGTTTGTGGAGGTAGGCGACGGTGGCGACCGCGTTGCTCCATTATGAGCGCGCACATCGCGTGCCTATTTGAAATCAAACTTGAGCGCGCAAAAGACGTGAGCAGCTCTTTTAACGGCTTTATCATACTGACTCAATAGATTGTTTTCTTAATAGGTTTTTATCTGTACACTTGACTCATTTGAAAGTAGCCTAAATAATGTAACAAAACGAAATTAAACTTATATGCTATCTTACAACACAGCCTAGATTTCAGATAGTTTTTTAGGCTATTTTGTCTGTTGTTTTAAGACGCCTAACAGATCGGCTGGACAAAAGTTAACCCATAGCTTTGTAAGTAAAGAAGAATACAGCCTGTATAAACGAGAGCTTTTGTTAGGATTTTGCATTATGTGGCAGATAGCAGTTATATTATTTTGTAGCGTGTGGTGTGATCAGGTGCGCGATTGTGACCGTCACTATAGACCAAGGACAGAGCTCCTCACTTGCAGTTAAACAAATCACTTAATTTTCAAAGAATTGTATTATTATTATAGTTTTATTTATTTTCGATGTTTTTTCGTTGTTGTTTTATAAATGCTCTATGACAATTGTTTAAAAAATGTTCAATCAAAACATCCGTTTTTTTTTTAGTCGACTAATCGTCGTGCAGGACAGACCTTGGTCGACTTAAGGATTTCTTTGGTTGAATACAGCCCTAAACTCAATGTTCAATTTCAGTCAGTTCCTCACAAAATGACAACAGAAGATTTAAAATGCAGATCATATGTATGGGCCACTTGCAGGGTTTTATAAGTTTACATCCATGGTCACTATGAACTGTTGCAGTGTGGAAAATACCTGACCGATATATGCACTAAAAAGTTGAATGTGACGTTGAACTTGAAACTTGAATTAATTTATTTTTCTGCTTACACAAAAGAAGATATTTTTAATAATGTTAGTTACCGCCAAACAGTTGATGTCCCACAGTGACTTGTTTTTCCAACTATAGAAGTTACCGACGTTCTTCAAAATATTTTTCTTTGTGATCAGCAGAAGGAAGAAATTAATTCGGGTTTGAAACAATTTGAGGGTGAGTAAATGATGACAGGATTTTCTTTTTTAAGTGAACTATTCCTTTTAAGCCTAACTAATTTATTCCTGATGGCAAAGCTGAATTTTCAGCATCATTACTGTGTCACATTTTCAGTCTTCAGTGTCGCATGATTCTTCAGAAAATCATTCTAATATGATGATTTGCTGCTCCAGAAACATTTCTTATTATCAGCGTTGAAAAGCATTGTACTGCTACTGCTATTATTCTAGAAACTGATATCTTTTCAAGATTCTTGTGTAAATAGAAAGTTCAGCATTTGTTTGAAATAGAAATCTTATTATACATGTAATTAAAGTAAAATTTGATGCATCCTTGCTGAATAAAAGTATTAATTTCTTTAAAAAAAATATTTCTTACTGACTTCAAACTTTTAAATGTTAGTGGGTTTTGTGTGTGTGCGTGTTTTTCATAAAGGTTCGAAGCAACACAACAAATCCTAACAATGTGCATTTCTTTATTCAATTTAATAATATTGAAATAGTGTTGAGTGTTTAGTGTCGTAGAACACAGGCTTTGCTCTTTTTGGCTGAAAAGCATTCTCGTAGTAAGCACTACAGCAGATGTAAATTCTGCATAACAATGAAACTATGTTTTGTCTTAAATCCAAAAGTCAGTAAATAGTCCATGTTTTAAGGGAAATAAAAGTATCCAAAACATCAGTCGCATCTGGAACTTAGGTGCTGGAACAACTTCTGTAGAGGCATTTTACCCCTAGTGCTCTCCTCTTTCTTCCCAGCTTAGTTTCATTACTGCTGGCCTTGTTCCTTTGTATAATCTTCAGGGATTGTGTCTGTTAATGTCGAAAGCCATAAATTAAGATGCGCTGAAAATACAACCTGTTCCTCTAATATTGTTTGAGCACTGGACTCACCGTTACAGCGATATCTCAGGTTGGACCAGATGATATTTTCCTGTGAAAAGCAGAACACACCGAGACGTCCCTCTCATGCTGGTGTCGTTAACAACTCCAGAGTCCGCAATCAAGTTGGTACCTTCATAGAACTTAACTCTGTGCCAAAACAGAGAAAAACCATAAACACGTTGCTTTGCTTCAGTGAATTGTTTCTCCAGTAAAGTCTGAAGTCTCCAATATTTACAGCATCTAACCTGATGTATCCCACTTGGGGTCTGTGCATCAGATTCCAGCGGTATGACACCTTGTCCTTCCAGCCCACATTACGAGGGTCTTTCCACAGCAAACGCACCTGGTCATTTGTATCTCCAGTGTGCCACAGTGAATTCCTCAGGAACTCTCCAGGCCCGGTTTTAGACTTTACAGCCTAGAAATGCACGACATATTGATGAATGTCTTCAGTCAAATAATCAAATCTAATTGTGACTTACTTGAAGCAAAATAACGATTTGGTTTCAGATTTAACATGAGCTAAGTATTTTTGCACACTTCAGAGTTTAGCCAAAAGCACTCTTCTAAATTTGCTGAGGCCTCAGCGGAGCAGCAGTTAATGGTAAAAGCACACGCTGAGCATTCAGACGGACAGTAATCAGAGATGTAGAGCGCCCGGGACCTTAAGCTGAATGCCAGGCTCAGCCACGGCTCGAAATGGCACCGCCTGCCAGTATGTCTGCTCCGTCTGCTTCCACATCACCACATAGAAGCTGGAGGAATCCTGGTAGCCAAAGATGAAGCCCGCGTAGTCGTCATCGGTCACTGTATTCACGTGGAAGGTGCCCTCAAAGTCCACGCCACTGAATGCTGTGTATCCTGTTGTGTGGTAAGATTGTGTCATCTTCTGACCCAGTTTTTCAAAATACTAAAGTTCAACCACTTTCTTCTGTGGATTTTTAGAAATAATAATACAGTTCTGTGAGTCCATATGATGCAAGTGGATGGGACCCTCAAAGTTGACGCTTCAAAAACCACAGAAAACGAACATGCCGGTAATCCATCATACGACCACAGTGGATGATTCAATGTTTTCTGATTTGATGTCTTCATATGTGCGTTCATGTATTCACACTTAAAGTAAACATTAGCAAACTGTTGGGGGATCACACTTCTCAGCCTCCCTGGGAAAGTCTATGCAAGGGTACTGGAGAGGAGAATACGGCCGATAGTGGAACCTCGGATTCAGGAGGAACAGTGCGAGTTTTCGTCCAGGGTTTCTCAACTCCAGTCCTGATTCAGATCCTCAGCTCGTTAGGATAGACTCTAACGGTTAGAGTCTATCCTAACGAGCTGAGGATCTGAATCAGGTGTGTTAAACAAGGGAGACATACACAATATGCAGAGCAGTGGGTCGCGAGGACTGGAGTTGAGAACCCCTGCTCTACAGGGTGCTGGAGGGTTCATGCTAGTTTGCCCAACCAGTCCACATGTGCTTTGTGGATTTGGAGAAGGCATTCGACTGTGTCCCCCGAGGCGGCCTGTGGTGGGTGCTCCGGTAGTATGGGGTCCGGGGTCCTTTGCTAAGGGCTGTCGGGTCCCTGTATGAACGAAGCAGAAGCTTGGTTCGCATTGCTGGTAGTAAGTCAGACTTCTTCCCGGTGCATGTTGGACTCCGGCAGGGATGGCCTTTGTCACCGGTTCTGTTCATAATTTCTAGGCGCAGCCAGGGGCTGGAGGTTGTCAGGTTTGGGGACCACACAATTTCATCTCTGCTTTTTGCGGATGATGTTGTCGTGTTGCACCCAGGACCTTCAGCGTGCACTGGGACGGTTTGCAGCCGAGCGTGAAGCGGCTGGGATGAAAATGAGGCCATGGTCCTCAGTCGGAAAAGAGTGGCTTGCTCACTTCGGGTTGGTGGAGAGATCCTTCCTCATGTGGAGGAGTTTAAGGATCTTAGGGTTTTGTTCACGAGTGAGGGAAGGATGGAACGGGAGATTGACTGACGGATCGGTGCAGCTTCTGCAGTAATGCGGCCGGTGTACCGGTCTGTTGTTGTAAAGAAGGAGCTGATCCGTAAGGCAAAGCTCTCGATTTACCGGTCGATCTATGTTCCTACTCTCACCTACTTATGGTCATGAGCTTTGGGTCATGACCGAAAGGACAAGATCTCGGATACAGGCGGCCAAAATGAGCTTCTCCGCAGAGTGGCTTGGCGATCCCTTAGAGAAAGGGTGAGAAGCTCGGTCACTCGAGGAGGAGCTCAGTGTAGAGCCGCTGCTCCTCCACATTGAGAGGGGTCAGCTGAGGTGGCTCAGGCATTTGTTCCGGATGCCTTCCTGGTGAGGTGTTCCGGGCACGTCCCACTGGGAGGAGACCCCGGGGAAGACCTTGGACACGCTGGAGGGACTATGTCTCCTGGCTGGCCTGGGAACGCCTCGGTGTCCCCCGGAAAAGCTGGAGGAAGTGTCTAGGGAGAGGGAAGTCTGAGCCTTTCTGCTTAGACTGCATCCCCGCGACCCAGTCCCGGATAAGCGGAAGGAGATGGATGGATGGATGGATTATACATGAGCATATTGTGACTGTCCTTGTGTGATCTTCAATGCTTGCTTACATCAACCTTCACATGTGCTGGCATAGTGCAGAAGGCCACTGGGGTCGTATGAGTTCGCTTTGCATGGATTTTGAAGTGTCAGCTTTAAGGGTCCTATCCTCTTGCATTATATGGACTCAGAGATGGATTATTTTTTTTCTGAAAAATATTTGTTTGTGTTCCACTAAAGACAGAAAGTCGTATACTGTACATCTAAGACGGCATGAGGTTGAGTAAATGATGATCAGTAGACCAGTATGAATTTCCATGCAGGCTCATGCTGGATTGGTGTTGGGCTATCGTAGCTGGTCTTTTCACAATGGAAATGCTTGAGATTATTTTCTTGTTTGGGTCAAAAAAAGCTCACCAACAGCTAGTCCTGGGTCACTGTTCATGGTTTGGACAATCTCCATCCCCTGATTAAGAACAACCCAGTTGGGGTCAATCTGAGCCTCTCCTTCTGGATCCAGAACTACGGTCTGATATTCCCTGAAGTCGGTCAGAGTGATCTCTGCATTCTCAGGGCAGATGTCGATCGTGTCTATCACGTGATCTCTGTCCAGATCTCCAGCGCAGATGTCACCCACCTTATCATCTATCAAAGCGGAAGAGTGAAAGAAAGATTTATCTGCCATTTTTTTAAGTCAAGCACATTATGATGCAGCGGCCCCAAAATTTATTTAGACACTTAAGTCGCACTTAAAAAAATAACAAATAAATGTAATTAATTAGAATAAAATAGAAGTAGACCAGAAACACTTTGCTTGAAAAATTGTTGTGCGTACTGTTTTCATCCTTCTGGTCTGGGTTTGGCACCAGTCTACAGTTATCTTTATCATCCAAGATTCCATCATTATCATCGTCATCATCACACTCGTCCCCGAGCCCATCCTTATCGGTGTCCAGCTGTGAGCTGTTAATGACGTTGGGGCAGTTGTCTTTGGTGTTCTGATGACCATCTCCATCACTGGAACAAAGACCTCAGTTATAAACTTGTTTTATATTGACCGTCAAGGTAAAAGGTAAAGCAGACTCTACCTGTCTATGTTTGTGTCACAAGTGTCTCCTACAAGATCATCGTCAACATCAGACTGATTCGAAAGAAAACCGAAGACAGGATTAAAATAGTAATATTAAATATGAACTATACATCATACAGAAGAAAAACAATTTGAATTATGTACATTAAGGTAACATCCAGTCAGAATCCATCCATAGAAATAATTTCTGTGTGACTAGTGCTTCCTACTTCTCTATGATTTTGGCGCAAAATAAAACATTGCGCTTTTCTAAGCGTGTAAAGTGGATGCGCTGTGTCGAAGTGCTCCCAAGCACTTGCTGTGGTATTCCGGCATACATTATAGTTATCTACTTCTACACGCTTAGAAAAGCGCAACGTTTTATTTTGTGTCACCGTCCTAGGTCGAGTTACACTACTCGAGTAACTGTATTTAAATAAGGAAAACTTGGATGTGTTTGGTTGCTTCTCTGCTTGGCCCATATTGTAGAACTGGGCTAGTTAAGTGCTATCAAAGTGTCTCGCGCGCCAGAGCGATTGAGTGCACACACTGAGATGACAGAGTTATTTATGAACTCGTAATAATTAAGGGAATAACATTGTTTAATATGAAAAAAAATGGTGGATATCCCTGTAACGCAATAGCTAGTTCCTTTGAAACGGCATTGTATACATTAAAGTAACACCAGGGAACTTTTCAACCTTCATAATATATTTCCAAGTCTCTTGTGATGGTACATCGACTTACAATAGGTTGAATGACATGTCTGCCATAGCCTGACGGGGTCTGTAGTGTTTTTAATCGTACTTCTAAACGTCGAATTTCGGGGTAGTAACCGGCAAACAAAGAGAACTACAAAATTCGAATGCTTTACAGCATATACGTCACTTCCACCACCTTCCTTAAAATCGGACGTGCGAGCCAAATGTTATAGTCATGGCCGAAGCAACACAGAAAGCAAAGGTTTTATCAGAGCAAAGCAAAAAGAGAAAAAGAGAAAGTGATCGAGTTAAAGGCAGAACGAGGATCAACTTTGGGCCAGCGTTTTCTCGCGTGAGCTGAAGGAGGAGGAGGGGGGCGACCGATGCGTACTTGGCTGTCTTTTGGACTAGTAAGTACGTTATGTTGCTTGCATACAATCTCTTTGTTTTTGTTTTTTTGTCTACCTTACTATGTTACGGAAGCTATCTTATCCTCCATTTATCTTCAAAATAAAGTTAACTGGTGTTTTAACTTCTAAATGGCGTGTCCAAGTTTGGTAGGGGCTACATTCTTGCAAGTAAATATATAAGATGTACAAAATCATATTTTAGAATACCTAACATGTCTGTGATATTCGTTTTATTTGTCTTACCTCAAGCTACAGTATAATGCAAATCGATTTGTAAAATTTGCAGATTCATTTATGGTAGCTTGATATTATAATATTGACGATATATGGTTATTATCTACCACTCAAACATTGCATTGAAGCATCATATAGATTCAATAAAACGGTAACAATAGACGAGGCTACTATAATGATGCTGGCTTGTAAACGTGAGCCTCGCGATCATTTGTCGTTAGAAAAAAAATAAAACCCATGAAATTATATTCATATGACTTGCTGAAGTACCTGGGATGAAGACATTTCACACGCAACGCAAGCAGAACACCTGCATGTGACCTCCTCCTACAGTGTTCAGGGCTATCACGGTTGTCAACAAATGCGCATGCATGTAGGATGACAGAGATTTACGACAGTAGTAGAGGACAATACTGTTTCCCAACTGTAGGGGGACCCCAAGAGCAAAAACTACCTGGTGTTACTTTAACGTTGAATGTAAGTATTTTTTTTTAATAAACTATAATGGGCCTGGTAGGAAAAATGGAATTGAAAAAATTTTGATAAACATTCGATAAAGTGACTAAAATAAAGATAGGCAAGCGTCCTTTAAATTAGGTTTAAAGTTAGATTACACAAAAAGTAGTCTGAAATACAGTATAAAAATAGTGGAAATCTTGCATCCTCAAATATCCAATATAGAATAGAATAGAATAGAATAGAATAGAATAGAATAGAATAGAATAAGAGGCGGGCAGTAATAATGCTGTTTGGCACCTGGTTGGGGTTTGGCATCTCAGGGCAGCTGTCACATGCATCACCAACACCATCATGATCTTTGTCCTTCTGGTCTGGGTTTGGAACCCTCTGACAGTTATCCAAGATGTTCTTCAAGCCTATCAGAAGTACAGAAAGTACAAGGATGCATTCAGTAATTCATCAAACAGATGAGTAAGAGCTAGGGTATAAAACAAAGTATCATACAAAGGTATACAGAGACGTTTTGCCGAAAATGTCACTGAATGGAGCAAACTCCATCAGCAGAAATGTATTGCGGTGGTACAGTGATGTCTTTGTGTACGATTTGTTGGGTTACGTCACAGAGTGGCAGTGTTTCAGAAAGACGGAATCAGTGGAATAGTTTCCACGCGTCAGCAGCTCTTGGCTCGGCTCAGGTGGAAATGTGGTCGCTTAAAGGAGACATGACCAAGCTATAAAGAATCAAGTCAGAGTGTCTGGATTTCTGCCTTGATGAGTAGACCGTAAATGTCAAGAGCTGTCTGGGATTGATTTTACTTTTTTTTTTTCAGACTGGAACAAATAATTGTTCATTTGAAACAATATTTTCAGTGTGGAGCCGACTGTTTATACAGCTACATGTCACTTCAGTTTTACATGACCCGAGCAAGCTAAAGAGCTCTCTAATTTGAGCTTTAAAAGCACAGAAGCTTCTGTTTTTTCTCATAAAATTGATCTAAGCACAGATAGGTTGGATGGCACATGGAAAAATGTGAGCAAAAAGTACAGAGAAGTTGATCTTTAACAAAATAAGAGCTGAATTAAATTACCATCCCATCTATGTCATCATCACAGGCATCTCCCAGTCCGTCCTTGTCTGTGTCCCGCTGGTCCTGGTTTTCCACTTTTTTGCAATTATCACAAGCGTCACCATGTGAAGATCTTTATCGCTGTTCTTCTGGTCTATGTTAAATACCAACCAGCAGTTGTCCTGGAGGAATACATTCGTGCAGGGATTGAAACTGATGGGAGTTTTCAGTTCAAGAGAAGAATGGGTCATATTGAAATGATGTGTTATCTGTACCTGATCATTAAAGATGCCATCATTATCTGCATCCTCATCACAGCCGTCTCCCTTCCCATCTCTGTCTGCATCTTCTTGGCCCGAATTTGGAACAAACACGCAGTTATCCTGAAAATGAAAAATTAATACAATAAATGTCAGCATTTCTTTAAAGCTTGGTATATCTGTAACCAGAAACTGTCTGGTTACAGATATTCTTCTAAATATCAGAAAATCAGCTGAATGGGATTCGAAAATGGTAAAACTCAACTGTTTAACTCTGGGGGAGTTGTAAAATGAGCCTATTTTTTATTTATTTTTTTTTAAAAGTGGAGCATCCCTTTAATTGCATTGATGCAAAATTGTAATCATTTCAAGTTGCACAAATGTTATTAGTTTTCATTGAAAAGTTTGGGATCAGTAAGATTTTTGACCGAAATTAAGATTTTGTTCAACTCTGAATTCAGTCAAAACATTTCTATTGATCAAAACATTTATATAAATAAATGCAGCTTTGGTAAGCATAAGGGATTTCTTTCAAAAACAACAACAACAAATCTCACTGATGCCAAACTTTCGTATGGTAGATATATTTGTATAGATTGATAATCAAGTAAAGAAAATTTGGTTCATTGTCAGTTAAAGGTTCTGTATGCCATTTTCAGCGGCCTCTAGCGGTGATGTTTCAGAATGCAACAAGAGCGCTCGTGCTCGTGTGCGTGCTAGATCTCAAGAGCGAGCATTACTACCGGCCACACGGAGACTTTCAACGCATTGGCGAAATGATCACACAACATGCTGGAAACTAATGTACACTCCCACTGCAGGTACAATAATAGCCTACTTTTATCAGCTTGATGTTGAACTAATGCTCTGGGCTCGTCCATGATAATGTTACAATAAACTGCATTTAGCTGACATGTCATGTTAGCATTAAGCCATTTCTCTAACTGTATTAGATATATCTTTCACAATCAATCAGCAATGTCAACACAGGTGAATGTATAATATGATAACGAAAACGGTTAGTGAACTAGACTGTTTTACTAGTGTACTCAGTGAACAGTTTCAGTGTAGCTGCTATCAGTAAGATCGTAGGAAGTGACATTACTGTACTGAATGTGTCTGAAAATGTGTATAAACAATATGATAGTAGTGGGATGAGTGACGTTAGTCAGTAGATATAGTAAATAAATTAAGTTAACGTTACATCCTAAAGCACCTACTTTTTGTTGTCCTGGAACATTCTTTTGTATTCATGTCATGTTTCATGTAGTTTACCTTGCTATTTCACTTGAGTTCACTAATATGTTGCCGACGTTTGCGTCCGAAGTCGATCAGATTCACGTTTTGCCTGACGAGCTTCAGCAGATAAAACTTTTTTGTTTTTTATATTTATGTGGAGTTTGTGTTGTAGTCTTTGTTGTGCTGGAGGCAGGACGTTTGAGCTGTTATCAGACTCCATGTCGTCAGCTGAAGTGCCGCTGGTCGCATGGTTGACTGTATAGAGACTCGATAGAGACATGGTTGACTGGATAGAGAGGCTCAGGAGCGTGCATGCACGTCACATATGATGGATTTCGCAGGAATCCGGAGACCTCACATATAAATATGAATATTGGCCTTACAGAGGTAATAGCAAAACCCGAAAAGTGGATCATTGCAATGTGTGATTA
This sequence comes from Hybognathus amarus, assembly GCA_030378365.1. Lineage (NCBI taxonomy): Eukaryota > Metazoa > Chordata > Actinopteri > Cypriniformes > Leuciscidae > Hybognathus > Hybognathus amarus. The sequence continues at coordinate 253,958 of JAQIUQ010001267.1, read as the reverse complement.
CAACCCCTTCAAACACAGGCAATAAAAAAAGGATTCATTTCATTAAAAAAAAGTTAATTATAGTATACTTAATGATATCTAAAGCATTAACTAATGCTAACAAACTGAACATTATTGTAAACTTGTAAATAACATGAATATGAGTATGAATATCACCTTCTTGCAGGTTCCATCTCTGCATTGAAGTTTGTTATCTGGATAGGCATCAATGTCTGTGTCTTTTCCCACAGACATAGCCGTTTCCTGCCCAGCCAACTTTGCACTGAGAGCAACAAGGTATTGAAGCATGTTAGATGGCTCAAAAGCATGGAGATTACAACTGCTTATGCATGTTCAGTAAATACAACATCTGTCTGAAATTCTGAATGCTTGATGTCTCACCAAACAGCTGATTCTCCCATCTCTCTCCACAACACAGTCTGCGTTGATGTCACATGGATTTGGCTGGCCGTTCCCACACAGCCTGTCAGATACAGGTGGGTGGTCCAGGCCAGTGCTTTTGCAGCCAGTATTCTGGTCACCCATAAATCCGGTCTTGCAGTTCCCACAGTGAAACGCACCCTATAATAAAGCAAAATGTTCACATTTAAGTAAATTGACTGTGCTTTCCACAGGCCACATTAGTATAATAGGTAATATATTGGATAGTTAGGCCATTATCTTACCTGTGTGTTGTGGCAGTATGAATTGGGTGTGCAGCCACCATTGTCCACCTGGCATTCATCAATATCATTACAGATCTGATAAAAAAAAGATAAATCAGCTGTTAATCACTGTATGGAACTAACATCACTGCTTTTTTATTAGAAACTATAAAATGTTTCTATGAGGATCATTGTACTACTATGTTTTTTTTTTTGGATATGCATTTAGAGTACCATGTAAATGGTTTATAATACAGTAATCATGACATACTGTATATCACAGTACTAAAATCCTTATATATGGGGATGCTTTAAAATATCTTATTACAATATTAAATAAAGGAGATCTATGCATACATTTGGGTTTGACAATAATTTTTATATTGTATAAAAATAGAAAAATGTATATTGTAATTATAATAATTAGCAGTAAAACAGTAATACTGTGAAATATTATTATACTTTAAAATAACTGTTTTCTATTTTAATACATTTTAAAATGTAATTTATTTATGCGATGGCAAAGCTCATTTTTCAGCATCATTACTCTAGTCTTCAGTGTCACATGATGCTTCAGTGTTGAAATAATAGAATAGAATGAATAGAAAGTTCAAAGGAACAGCATCTATTAGAATTATTTTTTACTGTTAATTTACATCAATTTAATGCATCCATGCTGTTTAACAGTATTCATTTATTTTAATTATTTAATTATTTATTTAAACTTTCTAACCCAAAGGGTTTGAATGGTAATGTACATATACTATACACATATACATTTACAAATAGTGGAAAACAAAAATTAAATGAAGCTTTGCATTGTTGCAAATACGCACTTGTTTGTTTGCCTGAGCGTAGTGAACGCCCACACCCTGGATCTCTGGGCCAGAGTAACCTCGTGGACACATCTCGCATCTGAACCCTGGCGCAGTGTTAATACATCGGACACCAAAGAAACATGGGTTGAACGGGCACTAAAATTGAACAGTGGATAAGGTTAGCTTGATTTTTGGTGTTCAATAAACAATGCTCAGTACGTAGTATAATGACGTTTCAGTCACAGTCGCACAGTGATCTGTGGAAAGTTCTATAAAACAGGAAAAATAACGGTTTAAACTATATTAATCTAATAAAACCCCTATTAAAACCCTGATAAAATGTTAATAAATCATTATGTGTTCCTGGCTTAGTTTTATTGTTCATTAAAGTAGAAAATCTTGTCAGTGAGTAATGGAAAAACTAAGGAAATGATGTGTGGATAGATGAATGATATAAAAAGGCAAATTTGATGTATAATAACAAACAAGTTGAGGTTATGTTAAGTTTGTTCATATTATTAAAATTTTGATTAATATTTGGGTATACCAATAACATTAAGAAAGGAAAAAGTGAATCTTTAAATCAAACCTCGTCTACATCATCACATTGGACTCCATCTCCAGTGTAGCCCTCAGGACAGGGTGCACAGCTCACACCTTCAGCTGTTTCGATACACATGGATTGTGTGAAACAGACCCCTGGTCCACACTTGGACCGTCTTTTATTTTGTTGTAAGCCTGCGTGTTCCGTTCCTGTTGCATCGGAATATTAACACAACACTTGAGTTCACCTGTCTGACCACTTTAACGTCTTCATTAAAAGCTTCTATTGACTTGTACTTAACTGAGCACATGATTTTTAAAATTTCTCATTAACTGTTTCTTATCTTCATAGAAAAAATCTTACCACTGCATGGAACACACTCCAAGATGGTATTTCTCAGGTCAGCAATTTCTTTGGTCTGTTATGAAAACACATGCTCATCATTCTCCTGAAGAAACAACAGGGAACTAAAGTTCTGAAGAAATTAGGGATGGTTCACCCAAAAATGAAAAGTCTGTCATAATTTATTTATCCTCATTACGTTATCCTCATACGAAGTGACTTTATCATACATTTTCTGGTCACTAATGCTTTGAATGATGAGTTTTGTTGACAGGCTCAAGTTCAACTAAGTCAGTAAAAAGGTCAGACTCAAACAAGCAATTCGTTCATGAATCCGACACATCGATATTTCTCCCACAGAGAAAAAAAGTCAGGTGGTTTGAACGAAATTAAAGTAATTACATCATTTGTGTGAACTCTCCCTTTAAGGAACTATTTTCACACACAATTTAAAGTTACCTGCTGATCCACCTTCTGTGTCAACTCTTGAATCATACGCATGAGCTCAAACATTGAGCCAGCTTCCATCTTTGAGGTTGTTCCTGCAGACATGTAACATAATGATAGTTTCTTTACTAGAATCAAATAATCGGTTTTTAAAGGGTTGGTTCACCCAAAAATGAAAGTTCTGCCATTAATTACTCCTTCTCATGCCATTCCAAAAGTCCCTTCATATTCGGAACATAAATTAAGATCTTTTCGATAAAATTTGAGAGCTTGTAGGCCTACGACTTTAAAACCCCAGAAAGGTAGTAAAGAAGACATTATTAAAGTAATTCACGTGATTCCAGTGGTCTTTATTTGCCACTTTATTTACAAAATGCTAATCTTCAATGCGCGTTCACGCAACAACATGTTGCTCTCGTGGACATGCGTGCATGTGTGTTGTGTCGACGTGCAAATCTGCTCTTCTCTCAACACAGTCTCATCTCCAAGACGTCAACTAATTGACGCTTTTGACCATACGTCAACATCCGACGTTTTAGGGTACCCTTTAACCAGTGTTGGGGAGTAGTTAACTACAAGTAGCGTAGCTACTAACTTAACTACATTTTTCAGTAGCTTGGCAGTAGCTCAGTTGCTTTTTAAACAGTGTAGCTTTTCCAGTAGCTAACTACTTTTTGCAGCAAGTAGCGGTGTAGCTTGAGCAAAAGCTACATTGCTACATTGTCAAGCCTGCGCGAATCAGCGCGATGCAAGGATATTCTTCTTCTTCTTAGATTACAAACTCATTTTTTGCCATTACTGCCACCTGTTGTTTAATAACGCATATTGCGGTTAACGCTTCACTGACGTACAGAAGTGGGTTGACACACCCATATTATGACTATATAGCAAGACGTGACGGCAGATTTGGAGGATGGAGAGACAGCTAACGTTAATTACCCATGGCCTTATTTGTCCAAGTTCAATCAGTATTTTTGAGAAAATGTTCTACATGCAATTTACATTGGATGTATATTTCGTTCTTGCAATGTTGTAGGCTATTTGTTGCACTTTTGACAAACAGTCAAATTGCATTGCCTTGTTTTAAACACTAATATTTTACTTAAAACATTCCTCAGACACTTACTCAGTTATTTATAATAAACGTTGTTCAAAAAGCAAAAGTAGTTTCAATGTAGCTAGCTACTTTTTGATTGTATCTTGTATTGTAGCTAACTACTTTTCTAAACGGGTAGCTTGACTGTAGTTAAACTACTTTAACTTACGAGTCGCTTGTAGCTTGTCAAACTACAGTTTCAGAGTAGCTTCCCCAACACTGTTAACATAATGACGATCCTGGGGCGTCATCCAACTGACGCTTTACCTTTAACGTCAGTTAGATGACGCGGGAAGGGTTTAGGTCTGGGTAGGGTTAGGATTAGATAGCTTCATCTAACTTACGTTAAAGGGTACCCTAAAACGTCGGATGTTGACGTATGGTCGAAAGCGTCAGTTGTATGACGTCTTAGGATGAGACTGCACTGCTTCTCTCGCTATCGTGAATGCATGTCGAAGATTAATATTTTGTAACTAAAGTGGTAAATTCTTTGCACAAAGCACTTTTGTCGCTTCATAAAATTGAGATTAAACCACTTGGGTCTCATGGATTACTTTTATAATGCCTTACTACCTTTCTGGGGCTTGAAAGTGTTAGTTGCTTAAAGGCTGTCAATGGAGGGAATGAAAGCTCTCAGATTTCATTAAAAAGATGAACAGAAGTCTTAAGGGTTTGTAACGGCAGGAGTGTAAATAATAATGACATCATTTTCACTTTTGGGAAAACTAACCCTTTAACAAAACTATAGATGTAAGACTACTAGCCTAGTACAACTAGTAGTTGCACCTAGTAGTTGCAGTGTTTTCTCTCTTCACTGCAGTCCTGAAGCTCCACGACATTCTCAATAGACTCATCAAGCACTGAATCTGAGGTCTGACAGCTTATCCTGTGACACAGGTAACCTACATGTTTATTCATAGATTATACTTGATGTATATAAATTAATCAGAACAGAGCATTATTTGCGTAATATTTTTGGTTTACCTGGCTTGAGGTTTGCAGGGTCTTCAGTGTGACTCGTTTTGGGCCCTGCGGCAGTGATTTAAAGGCCAACGGCACGTCCTGCACTCTCTCCACCAGTCTGCAGTCCACATAGAGAGCTGTGGTGGGGGTGCCCTGCTTCAGCCCACTGAAGTGGAGCAGTATGTGGTGGAGTTGACCATCTGTCAGTGGCACGTTACCGAAATTTGTTGTTCCAACCTTTCCGTTGCTTTTCAGATATTTCAAAATGACTGTCAACAGAAAGAGTGTTTGGTGTACATGTCAAGTATGCCTTGAGCCATTGAACACAAAGCACATTGGTGAGCTCTGATCAGACAAACCTTTGTTGAGTTTCCCCTGAACAGTGAAATCAAAATAATCTGTGTTATCTGCAGCATTGAAGATGCGGAAGACATGTGTTGGAGCTTTGTTCTGCAGCTGCAGGCTCGCAAGGATAAAAACGTTGTCCATATTCTTTGCCCTTATTCCTCCTTGCAGAAGGTCAGGTAAGCAATCCGGTGACACCAGAAGATCATAAACTGAAAAATTTGCATTTGTGTCAGCATATTTGCATTTGGTACTGATGTTTTTTATTAGTTTGTGTACTCGTGAACAAATAAATATGGTTCTATGAAGAACCTTTAACATCCATATAATCTTCTTGGAAAAAGGTTCTTTGGATTATTTAAAGTTATAGATAAAAATAGTTACAAAGTTCCTTGAAATGCAAAGCATTATTCAATGTATTGTTGCCGTAATTTCCACTGAAACAGGAAGATAAGGCGGGACATATTGATAAGCTCCCTTTTTAACAATTTGCCAATAGCCTTTTAATTATATCACAGTGCGGTTGAGCTCGGTAAAGCTGCAGTTTCCTCCTAATCTCTAACCAATTCTCCTTTTAATCTTATCCATGTCGCTGTAAAGGAGCTCTATGTAAGATTGTGGCCAAAACTAGCACTGCAATCACTTTCAAATGACTGTAGAGCGGTGTATCCCCTCCTCCTCCCCCCTGACTCAAGGTTGCCTGATACCTCTTTTCCACCAAGGCAGAGCTGGTGCTGGTTTCGGAGCCAGAGCCTAGTTTTCAATCGGTTCTTGTTTTTCGACCACCAAAGCACCAGCTTCGAACCAGTAAAAGTGCTTCTTAAGTAGCACCAAATCATTGCTGGTCTAGGAGTAAGAACTGCTTACGTCAGCGGCTGGGGAAGGGGTTACCGTGACCAACAAGACAAATAGAAACTTGTGACCGCCATTTTTTAAATAGCAGCTAATCATGCTAATAGTAGCTTGATTGTAATCTCCGTTAATGCAAGTTACGGCGAGCTGCACGAACATGCTGGATTCGCCTTGTTTGGATACCGATGTAGGTTTGCAAAGTCATGAGCATAAATAGTAACGCAACAACCACCATTGTTAATGGAAGGCTTGTTTGAGATGTATCGGAGCAGCGTGAACTGATCAGAGCTGCGGGAGTGTTTGGATTTTGGATCGATTTGGATCGAATTCACTCCTTTGCTTTTGAATCAAATCTTTTTCTAATGTTTTTTCGAATCGCTCTCGCAGTTCGAGATTCACAGTGCCGAACCATCTTGAACAAGCCTTGTGTGTTTGTGTGTGCCGTGCTAGCATTGCTGGGCAACATGAGATGTATACAGTGACGTAAGATCTGGCTCTGGGATGGCTCTCTAGCCTGTGGAAAGGCAAACCGGTTCTTTGAAAGCTCGTCAGTTCGAACCAACTTCGAACCAGCACAAGCTTTAGCTCTGAACCAGCACCTGGTTCTTGTTGGTGGAAAAGGGGTAAGATAGGCTGTAGGATCCAACATTTTTTATCCGACACGTTTTTATCTGCAGCTGTGGTAACTAGAGCAGAAGTGGCAACCCGGATGCCGCAACACTATTGACCTCGTGATTGGTAGATCGGTGGAGGGTGGAGCATCAGACCAAAACACAACATGACAATATCAACATCAGCTGAGGGCTGCAACTTCACTTTTTAAATGACCAATATTTGGTCATTGTCAGTGATATAAGGATTTGAAATTAACATGATTTCTTATTGTTTAGTGACATATCAGGGCCATTTTATGATTATTTTTTAAAAAATTCTTGCATACAGGTCCTTTAAAATACAGCATTCTGTGCCGAATTTAAATGGGTCCATGTGTTTTCTGGTGTGCGCTGAATCTCGCATATTATCCGCTCTGTGCTATTGTGTCTTTGGACCGGAGTGGACTTTGTGAGCGCTGCAGCGATTCTCATGACACTAACCCGAAACCAGACTTAATTTCCCCCTTTGGAAAGCATATTTACACATTGCCTGAATCGTCCCCTATCCCCTATAAGTGCCCCCATGTAGAAAATAGCAAATGTGTGAACAAGTGACCGATTTTAACTGCAGTGTCAATGTATATTTATAGTGTAGTGGGCGGGTCGCTTTAAAGAGCATTTGATTGGACAGAAAATATGATGAGAAGCTGAAGTGCAGAGTGATGTCATCATTATCAAAATCATTGATCCATATTGGGGAAGTGAGAGACTGTAAGTTTTGAATGCTTGTATCTTCTAAATGTGAATTTTGTCATTGTTTTTGCAGTATGCACAATACCTTAAAGATAAAAGTGACACTAACATATAAAGCCAAAGAACTTCAATTTGGATTTCATTGGGACTTTAAATGTTTTAACATAAAAAAATGGTTTTAAGAGCGTCATAAATGTCATTGGACTTTTTGCATTTTCTCAAAAGCTCAGGAAAGCAACCAATGAGGTCATTGGCAGATTTTACCTGTGGTCATTTTTTATAGTGTTCAGATATTTCAGATTTGTTAATCACACCGCATGCTTGGGGAATTCCAGACAATTTATGACATTTATGGAGGGATACACTGTAACAGTGATACACTTTCTACTTTAACATCCCATTTAATTCAATGATGAATCACTTGACAATTCTTTGTAATTATTTGTGAAATTGAATCTAAATAATACTATAAATATAGAAATAATGCAAAAAATTAAATGGCTAGAATATTAAAGCAATTGTGTTTAACACTGTAAAAAAACAGTTGCTGCCTTCATTTTTTAAGTATAATCAACTTTTGTTTAAGTGGATGTTTAGGTCATTTAAACTAAAATTACATTAAACTGGCTTAAAATGAGCTGAATCTTGCATAACATGAAAAAAGTTGAAAATTGCTTAACTTATTTTGATGAGTTAAAGCAATGTAAAAACATATGTTCTCATAACTTATTGATCATATAATTTTTTACAGTGGGTTACATATAAGGTTTAAGGACTTACCAATTCCTTGAGTTTTCACTGTGTCAAGGAGATGTAAAATTAATTGTAAAGTGAATATGATTCTTGTCCAAATACCCATCGTGGATTTATTTTGTCTCAAATCCAGAAAGTGTTCCACCCTTATTCCTGGAAAAGTCGTTTCTACTCTGACCCCTAATTCAGGCTTGACCTGTAGCACGTCAAAACAGAAATGTCTGTTCCCTGCAGATCAACGAGAACCAGACTGGTGCTCAAGTGATTTAAACTTTTCAGATGTCTCTCTCTATATAAGGTGTGACCAAGCACCTCCTCCAGAACGCTTCTGTGCTTTTACCGGAATGTTGCCCTATTGCTGTAAGGATGTCTGATCAAAACCTTCCCAAAAAGCTCTTTGTTAATAATGCTAAATAATAGGAAGATATGCTTTGGTTTTTGGTCAGTCCTTGTGTAAAGCTGGTTAAAGGAAGCAATTAACATGTGCTTTTAGTTTGTTCTTGATTTTACATTCTTATATTCTTAAATTTTACCTTTTCATTTAAACATTAGTTGAAAGTGGCAACTGAGGATGTTTACACAGAAATAATCATGGCATACTTTAAAGTTCATCCATATTTCATCCAAAGATTCTGTCATAATGTTCTCACCCTCAAGTTGTTCCAAACATGTATGAATTTCATTCTTCTGCTGAACACAAAAGAAAATATTTTGAAGAATATGGATTACCAAACAGTTGATGGGTCCATTGATTTTCATACTATGGAAGTCAAAGGGGAATTCAACTGTTTGATGACCCAATTATTCAAAATATCTTATTTTGTGCTCAGCAGAAGAAAGAAATGTTTAGAACAACTTGAAGGTCAGTAAATGACAGACTTTTTTTATTTTTAAGTGAAGTATCGCTTTAACATTTCGATTGCCTTTAACCAAACAATCTGTCCTGCCCCCCAAAAAAAACATTTACAGGAATAATCTGGCTTGACATGTCCCTGCTGAGTCTTGCCAGTTTGAGTGTTATGGCAGATGAGTTATGGAAAATCAATTAAAACTTTAGCTTCATATGAGTAAAAGAGTTTACCACATTAACTCTACAATTGCCTGTATAGGCTATTGTATTCTGAAGCCTGTCAAAATAAATCTGTAAGCACAATCACAAGAAAAGACAAGCTCACACCAGTGGTCAAGCTGGTGTTTGGAACATGGTTTGTTGCTGGTTGCTAGTTAACTTTAGCCCAACATTTTAACCAAGATGGTATAGCTCTAAGCAAGTTCATTTATATTCACATTTTTATAAAAAGAAAAAAATGTGCCCTGATATTAATCAATATAACTAACCTTCTAACCTGCAATGACATCTCTTCTGTTTTCTGATGACGCATTTAGTGTGCAAGGGCGGGATAAGATCTCGGTTACGTATGGTAACCCTGGTCATGAGGAGGAATAGATCTCATTGGAGTCTCAAGTTTCCAACGAATTGGGATCACGCTAGGGGAGACCAATTTCCTTTGAATGAATTAAAACGAGCCAATGAATATTGGCATGCAGGACTTGCATTCCGCACTCCACCTGCCAGTGCGGGTATAAAGCGGAAGCCAGTGCACACATATATGCCCAGGGAACGAGGGTTACCATATGTAACTGAGACGTTTCCTTTTGCTCGGGAACTTCTATGTCTCATCGAGTTTCCAACAAATTGGGATCCCTAAAAACACGCCATGGTGCTGGCCCCTTCCAGCGCCCAGCTTAGCTTCCCGCCAAAGCAGTTTCTTAGTTTTCTTTATGGCGGGAGCTAGCTTGGAAAAATCACACTGCTGCTCCGCAAGACCCGCCTAGTGGATTTGGATAACACTGGGAAGCGTGCCCAACCTGTTGGAGGGAACGCTGCAGAGCCACTGCCCGCCCGACGGGGAGGCACTGGAATACATGTATATACTAGCTCGTAGGGTAGTGAAAGAAACATACGGCAGTCTTTGAGGTAGTCCCAGGCCGAGGGGTGGGATCATACTCAGCAAGGATGACAGAACTGGTCTGTCGAGGGGAATACACGGTGCTAACCCAGAGGGTAGCTGGAACATGGAAGAAATAGGTCACTGTAGGGACCACTGTAAAGGCCACCCAGTCTAATAACAACTCCAATGAGAGGTAATAGATCTGGCGCCGTGTGATCTGCCTTGCCTGGTGCCGGAGAGGTGATGAAGGAACTCACGAGGTTAGCCGTTTGTTGGGGAACCAACTGAGCAGAAAGACGCATGTATCCGGCCCATGGGTCAGGAATGGCGTAGCAAGCCGACATGACCTAGTTCCTCGCACTACTGGCCATAGCGAGTACACAGGAGGAAATAGGTTCAACACAGAGGCTATAGAATGAAGCAAACGTGTCACCCAGCCCGCCGCTCTACAGATGTCTGTCAGCAAGGCGCCCTGCGCCAGCAACCAGGAGGAGCAACCTAGGTGGGCAAGGCACATCCTGAGACTCATAAGCCCGGACGATAGCATCCACTAGCCAGTCGGCTAACCTCTGCTTGGAGACCTTCTGCTGGCCTCCGCAACTGACGAAGAGCTGCTCTGAGGTCCTAAAGCTTTGCGTTCTGTCCATGTAACAACCTAGAGCTCATACGGGACAGAGAAAAGCTAGGGCTGGGTCTGCCCCCTCTGATGGCAGCGCTTGCAGGTTCACTACCTGATCTACAAATGGAGTGGCAGGAACCTTGGGCACACATCCAAACCGGGGTCTCAGAACAACGTCAGAAAGACACGGTCCGAATTCCAGGCACGATTCGTAGACTGAAAATGCCTGCAGATCCCCTAGAAAGAGGCCAGAGCCAACATGAGAGCTGTCTTCATAGACAAGATATTTAACGGAGCACTAGAGTTAAGTCCCAAGAGGGTACAGGGTGTGTATTACGAGGCAGATTTAGCCTCCTAGCACCCTTAAGGGATCTGATGACCAGGTCGTGCTTTCTTAATGACTTACCATCTACTGTATCGTGATGAATGGCTATTGCTGCAACATACACATTTAGGGTGGAGGGAGACAGCCTTCGCTCCAACCCATCTTGGAAGAAGGAAAGAACGACTCTGATCGGGCAAGTTTGGGGGTCTTCCCGGTGGGACGCGGGTGCCATAGAGTGCCCCGTCTCTGAGAAAGCAGGTCCTTTCTGAGAAAGCAGGTCCTTTCTCAGAGGAATGGGCCAAGGATGTGCTGTCGTGAGGAGCATAAGTTCTGGGAACCAGATCCTGTTGGGCCAATGCGGCGCAAATAGCAAGACCTGCTCCTCGCCCCTCCCTGACTTTGGACAATGTCTGTGCGAGAAGGCCCCGAGGCCAGCTGTGTGCCAGTGCATCAGTTCCAACAGATCCTCTAGAAAAAACTGCCAATGGGTCGTGTCTGAAGAAGCAAACAGATCTATCTGAGCGGTTCGAAGATTCCCCATATCAGTTGAACCATCTGGAGATGGAGTCGCCATCCTCCACGGCTGCCGTGTGAGCCGTGAGAGCTCGTCTGCTGCACAGTTGAGCACACCATGGATGTGAATGGCCCGAAGCGACCTCAAATGCTTCTGACTCCATAGGAGGAGATGGCAGGCGAGTCGCGACATACAACGGGAGCGTAGACCACCTTGATGGTTGATGTACGCCATGGTCGCAGTGCTGTCTGTAACCCAGGTGTTTTCTGCCTTGTTTTTCCTTCTTGCAGCTCTGCACGTTGTTCGCGTTGTCGCGAGACTTCAGACTTGACACAGAGTTGCATCATTTTCCTTTAAATATGGCAGCGCACTGTTGTTTGGTGTGTGTGTGTGAGCTGCGAGTGTTGAGCTGCTGCAGGTAGGCATTTAGCCCTGTAAACATTTTATGTATTAGACTGCAGGCTTAACTGTTATGCCTGCAACTTATGCAACTTTTTAGATGCCTCTACCATTCAATTGACTGCTGTTTGAGTGACTTAATGATACGGGAACTGGTGAGTCTCATTGTTTGTATTATAGCGCTAATAGTGTATTGTGTTTATGGTATAATATGTGTTCATATATAATATGAAGACTTTATGGTGTTATGATTATGCTTGGAACCATTGTCAATTATTTGGTCCTGTTTGTACAGGCCAGGTTCTGTGTATGGATGGTGATGCTGAAACTGATGCTTTGGAGTGCATGCGTCTGCAGGTGTGGTAGGAGGCGCTGCAGCTGCGTATTTGATACACCTGCACACACCTTTGGACATTTACACCGGCACAGACCTTCAGATAATACTTACATTTACATATTAGACTCATGGACTGTTCCATTATGGACACATTGGACTCTGCATGTTTCACAGGTTGTGTGTTGTGAACTGCTGTGGTTTCAAGCACATTGAGTGAATGCTGAATGTTGTATGCTCATTAATAACTTTGAACTGAATACTATGTGTATGTGTACATATTGTAAATGATATTGTCCTATATTTATGTAATACAATTCACAATTGCACTGCAGCAATGAGTCTGTGTTTGACCTTTTCCTCCTAAGATTTTCTGATACTGGTCCACTATTTTTACATACAATTGGAGCACTTATACAGTATATGCTACATGTCCTTCCGGACCAGTACATGCTTGTGCAGAAGCAGCCCTTGAGGCGGCACAAGGCTAATTGTACTGCTTGCAACTCTAGGCAACTGATGTGCAGTGATAGCCTGGTAATACCGTCGTCACACCAACACAGAGAGGTCTCGAAGAAAACAGCAGACTTGTTGAGCGTGAAGATAAATTACTAATCTTGAAGCTCATCCACTCAGAGGACACAAACGGTCAGCTCCGAGGCCAAAAGCATATGTGTGTGCGCTCGCTTCCGCATAATACCTGCACTGGCAGGTGGGGCGCGGAATGCCTGCATGCCAATATTCATTGGCTCATTTTAATTCACTCGAAGGCAATGGTCTCTCTAGTGATCCCAATTCATTGGAAACTCCTCCGACGAGATGTCAGAGTTTCCAAATGAAAGGCAACCTGTCACTCACATCCCAGCAAACACAGAATGTTCCCCTAACGTTCCCGTATGGTTTCTATTTGATTATTTTTTGGGAACCAAATAAGAACGTTTTGGGATCGTTCCCTGTAGGTTATTTTTATGTTTAATTTTATAACCTAAGGAGAACGTTCTGGGAACGTTCCCTGTAGGTTATTTTTAGGTTTAATTTTATAACCTAAGGAGAACGTTCTGGGAACGTTCCCTGTAGGTTATTTTCTAGGTTCTCCTAAAAGGAACGTTTACAGAACGTTCCCATAACCTTAAGGAACGTTCTGAGAACCAAAAACTAACGTTCCCAGAACCTAAAATTGTTTGCTGGGATGAGAGATCACAGCAATAGCAAACCACAACGATCCATTTTAGTCCTAACCATGTTCAAGAAGCCAATTTCCATTTCATGCTGACTAAAAAAATGTATACTCTTGACCATAAAAGTTTTGTGATTCATGTAACTCCTCCAGGTTAGCTTAGCCTAAATATGCAAAAGTTTATATTCAACCTTTTTTGCATTATAATTTGACAAAATTACATTTTGATTTAAGGGTGCAACATAAACATATTCTGTTCACAATAAATATTTACCTAGATTTTTTTCACATATTTCTGATGTATGAAACCTTATCTCAATTTATTTAGTTTTATTATTTGTTTATTTTATTTTATTTTTTGGTAAAAAAAAAATATATATATTATTTTATTGTTGTTTGTAAGGAAGTCAGCCAAACTTTTTCGGTTTCCACGATCCATAAAAGTATTTCATCCAACATTGCAGGGTGAAAGTTGTCACCTAGCACCCTGGGATGCTATCATACTGCACACAACACAAACATGGCGGAACCCAACGAGCTGCAGCTGCTCTGCTGGGGAGGCGACTGGGATCTGCCGTCAGTGCACACAGACTCCCTCGTTGTGCTGGTAACGACACGGGTTATGTTAACGCTTGTTTTAAATACATATTCGCAATGCAATATTTAACCAAGAATGCCGATGCCTTTTTGGAGAAACCTGTCCTAAGGTCCGGATAGCAATCCAGCACTGACAAGAGTCACTTTGATGAATGAAATTGTCGCTAATACGCCTGTTCAGTTTTAAAATGATGCAACCGTAACTTAGCTGTAATGCAGAAATGATCTCGACTGAATTGCATTGCATTATTTTGAGTGGTTTATGATAGCAAGCTATGTGTCGACCAGCTCCGGTTTTTATGTCTTGAAGGTCAGAGGAATAATGCTGAAAGGATCTGAAGGGTATGGGGTATTTTTACTCGCTTTGTACTTAGAATAGAGATTGTCCACTGCTTCTGTTTTGTGCTGGAGTAGGCATACAGCTTTTCTTGTTTGTTTTTGCTGCTGCTTAAATCCTGCGTTCTAACACTCTGCAAAAATGCATAATAAAAGTCCTAGTTCCACTAGAGCTGTAAATGATCATGAATATTCAACTGTAAATCAGTCATCTATTCATCTGACGTGTTTTTAATGTTCTTTTATAGGCTTATGCAAAGTTTGCTGGGGCAGAGCTTGTGGTAAAAACTGTTGACTGGACGTGGAGGACTATTACAGGTCAGATAAAGGATTTTTTTTTTTTTGTAGTCATGGTGTGAGAGTTTAATGTAGGGAAAGTCTGGGAATGTAATATTGTGAATGCCAAACATTGCTGAAGTGTGTAAAGGGGTGAGCAGCTTTTTCTAATACTGCAGCTGCCACATTTCTCTTTCCACAGCATCTGTGCCACGACTATATTATGAGGGATCCACAGTCACAGAACCAACACAAATTCTAAACTTCCTACGAAAACAGGTAGAAATTCATATCTGATTACAGATTTGCTTCTTTTTGTGTAACATATATGGGGATATTTTACTGTCTGTCTTTGTTGCAGATGAAATGATACTTTACCTAATACATTCATACGTACATAAACATTAAATAATTATTTCAATTTATATGTGATTAGCTACAGTTTATTGTCTATATTTAGGCAAAAAATTGACCAGAGTTTACCAGAAAGCCAACTTTTTTTGCAAAGATATTTTGGAATATACTATATGTAAGTGTAAATTATACAAAGCATCAGCATATACCTCCTCCCCCCACCCAGATAACAATGAACAAAAACAGGGGGGAGGTAAACAAATAATGCATATTGTGACACCATTCAAAATCTTATAATAAAGGTATACATACAACAGTTAATAATTATAATGAAGGTCAGCAGTAAAAAATAAAATGTTGCCGTAATCCACACAGAGTTTCAATGCCGACTATGAGTTGACCGCTAAGCAAGGGGCAGATACGATGGCTTACATCGCATTACTGGAGGAAAAGCTGCTGCCAGCACTGGTATTTTATCGGCAATTCACACTGATTTAAAATCGCAGATCCTCATAATGATGATTGTATGAATTAAGTGTTGATTTGTGTTTTTAATTTGTAGCTGCACACATTCTGGGTAGACGCAGAGAACTATGCTAACCTGACCCGGCCGTGGTTTACGTCACATTCCCCGTTCCCTCTCAACTTCTTTGTACCGGGTCGACAGGCCAGTTTGGCTTTGTCTCGCATCTTACTGACCAAAGCAGAGTCGCCATTGCTGAACATCACAGAGGTGGAGGGAAAGGTATGACAAAACAGATCCATACTTATGTATGATCATAATTTTTACCTCAGTTACTGAGGCTCATGCATAGCATTGGATTCATTTATCCCTCTTCAATGCCTTGGTGAAATGGAAATGTCTGTGGTTGCGTTGTAAGATGGAAAACAGTTTCTCTCAGCCCTCATGAGCAAATCTGTGGATTGTAGAAACCAGATGATCATGAAATATGTTACACAATGAATGTGCTATTGTAGTTATTCCATCCCTCATAATAATGAATATAAAAATTGCATGATTAGCAATAGATTTTCCTTTAGATCTACAGTGAAGCCAAAGAGTGCCTGAATCTGCTCTCCCACAGACTTGGGAACTTCCGCTTCTTCTTTGGAGACACGTGAGTTTTTCATTTCTTTTATCCTATAATATTTATTAGCTCTTAAAAGGGATAGTTCATCCAAACATGAAAATTGTCATTATTTACTCTGCTTTCTTTCTTACTGTATGACTTTCTTTCATGGAACACAAAAGAAGGTGTTTTGAGAAATCTCTTAAGGCCCTGATTTACTCACAGTTCTTTTTCAGTCTTCGCTCAGAAGTAAAAAAAGAAGTTCAAAATACCTGAGCAGCATTGTACCATTAGTGAACATCCCGATGCTGCTTAGAGCGCCGTTTAAATGAAAATGTTAATATGTGTCAATGCTTTTCTCTTTATAACAAAATAAACACTTAGCAAAAATCACAGTGGTCAGAAGACAGCTGTTAAGAAAGCATCCGATTATAGCGATGTAGATATGTTTGCACGTGCTCTGCATTTGGTCAGTAATGTCATATTTATTTATAGCACTTAATCTTATAATAGATTGCTTTAAAGCAAGCAGCTTTGCAGTACTAAAGGCATCCTATTATGCCCTTTTACAAAGTCTTGATTTTGTTTTTGGGGTGTACTAGAATATGCTGTCATGATTGATTTTTTTGACCGCTCCCACTAATATGAGGGTGGTCCTTGGAATTTCTTTTCCTCTGTAAGGGGTCCCTGGCTCCAAAATGTTTGAGAACCCCTGAATCGCACCACCGGCCTCGCGCCGTTCTCCCACGACCCTTGGCCTTGTCCTGCTCGCCACGCACAATATAACTGTTTTTACTGTATTTTCGATTTTGAAAATATAAAAATCCTATTGACCCCAAACTTTCGTAAAGTAGTGTGTCACCATGTTTTCTATTTGCTAGGCCTACAAGTCTGGACGCCTTTGTATTTGGCCACATTGCCCCTCTTATTAAAGCCCCTCTGCCCAGTGGGCAGCTTCAGAAGCACCTAAACCAACTTGATAACCTCTGCCAGTTCTGCAACACCATTCTTAAAAACTACTTCACTGATACCACCACTGAGAAGAGAATGGACTGTAAGTAGTCACAGCCCCTATAGTACTATATTAATCACAAAAATTGATATAGGTCCTGCTCTGCTCTTTTCTTCTTTTTATTAATTTAACTTCCATTTGTTTGCTGTTCAATCATAGAATTAAATCATTTAACCAGACATTCATTACTCATCAACTTTCCATTGCTTTCAACCGGAGACATTTGGCTCAAAGCAGATGCTAAAAGACAGTTTAATAAAAGCATAGTCTTGGGCCTTGTGGCTTTTTTAAGTGATTTGCTAAATTGCTATGTCTCTTTGGCTGCACTTTGATTCTACTAATCTTTCTCCCATGTGCGTAAAAAAACATCCACTTTTCTCCAGAATCAGTGTCCTTTCGTCTTTTCTTTTCTTTATCTCTGCCCTCTTGCTAGGTTCACCAACGGCTACCCATTGATCCTGTCGATGCAAACCTCCAGAAACTGACACAGCTTGTTAACAAAGAGTCCAACCTTATTGAAAAGGTCTTGGCTAGATCTGCTCATTCACTTCTGAATTTAATGTCATTATAATTTACAGTACATGGTCAAAAGTATGTGGATGCCCAAACAGTTTTTCCACTCTGTTTTGAAACATGCATGTTGGTATTTTCTCCTATTTGGAATTTTATAAACAAGAGCATAAGTGATGTCAGACACACAGACCCCATTTACACCTGGTATTAAAATGCAATCTGTATCCAGATAAGTTATCCGGATAATAAAAAACGCTTGTTAATGCAAGGTTTAAATGCATTGTGATCGGATCTGCCTGACCACATCTGGAGGTAGTCTGGCTCGCATTGTGTTCGGATCTTTACTTGGTGTAAATGCAATCTGGTTGTTGAAACCACATATGTATATTTTACTCCTCCCAAAAATGCTAAAAAATAAACGAGTGAGAGTGTGTTATATAGGCTATGTCATGTTATAGTCAGCTATGACGTTGCTACTGCGATACGCATTAAATCTGCATATAACACGGGAGATGAAGATTGGATTTATATCCGTTTTGCAAAAACACATTTATGTGGCCAGGTGTAAATGGAATCGGTACTTATTATCCGGATAACTTATCTGGATACAGATCGCATTTTAATACCAGGTGTAAATGGGGTCAGAGTGATGTGGTCTGGCTCACAGTTGATGTCCCAGTTCATCCTAAAGGTGTTTAGTGGGGTTCAGGGTAACCCAGGCCAGTTAAAGATGTCCAACTAGAACCGTTTATTCACTTGCTCTTTATGCAGGGGCATTTCATGCTGAAACAAAGTCATTCAGCATTCTGCTGAAAATGTTTGTCATAAGATATAAAATGTTTATGATGTGTAAAAAGACTGTAATAGATCTAATTTACAGTTAAAAAATTAAACAATTTTGGACATGAAAAAGAACTTATTTACATTGAAAAAAAACAAATTGGCATTCCCAAAATTCTCTGTGACATCTCCTATGATGATTTTTCATTGAAATAATTCTCTAATTTCTAGGTTAATTTAATTATAACTAGATTCTTTTTAGTTTTTTCTTATCAGTTATTTATATATCATTTGGGTTGTTACATCTTATGATCCCATGATGTTGATTTGTAGAAAAGTTACTTGTGATGAACATTGATTCATCATATATATTCTCTTCACCAGAGAAATATTAAATTAAATATTTACCAGTCTGCATATTAAAAAGGTAGAAAAATGGATAGTTTACCAATTGCCAATGACAGAACAATTCTGTCATCATTTACTAATCCTTAAGATGTTCCAAACCAGTATGAATTTCTTTCTTCTGCAGAACACAAAAGAAGATATTTTGAAGAATATGGTTAACCAAATAGATGATTGGCCCCATTGACTCCCATAGTATTCTTCAAAATATCTTGTTGGGTGAACTAACATTGTTTTAGCTAAGGAAATATGTATGTATATATATATATATATATATTTTTTTTTTAGTATGTTGAGTCTGTAAAGCCTTGTTCACACTACATGATTTTAAAAACGTCGGGCTGAACTGTGCGGTTCACACTACATGACTTGCTCTGAGTGAAATCAGGAGTGTTCAAGTTGTTTAGCTGTTCACACCACACAGCACAACATGATTGATCCACAACAGGAGGTAACTCACTACACGAGTTGACAACGCAATACATAGAGATACAACCACGATCGGATGATAAGAGCAAATCATTTGTGACCCAATGAGAGCTGTTTCAGTACTATGTTACGGTCTAAATCCTGAAATAATCAAATAAATAACGAGTTGACAACAACTCTGTCACCCAAAGATTCTATATTGTCTACAAACCACGTTTTGTCACGAAAAACACGCGATAAAATTAACCAGAAATGACGTGAAGCAGCACGTGCGCCAATACCCAAGAGATACGTCTGCAAAGCGTCTGCGAGCGTTTTTGGCTCTTTCATACTAACAGATTGGCAAGCGTTCATCGTCCGCTAATCCCCCGTGATTTGCATGCGATAACACCCTGACCTGTCGCGAGCTCAACAATTTGCAAATCGGGCATAAATCGGGCTTAAAATCCTGTAGTGTGAACTTGGCTCAAAACATCTCTGGTTATGCATTTATGGTTCCCTGAGAAGGGGAACTAGACACTGGGCCCTATTTTAACGATCTGAAACGCAAGTGTCAAAGCGCAAGTAACTTTGTGGGCGGATCCCGGCACTGCTGCTATTTAACCGGCGGGATAAATTACTCTTGCGCCTGGCACAAATCTAAAAGGGGTTGGTCTAGAGTAGCTTCATTATTCATAGGTGTGGTTTGGGGGCAACGGGAAACAAACCAATAAGAGCTTTATATCACATTCCCTTTAAGAGCGCGATGAACGAGGTGCACTTGTTCCGTGGCGCAATACTATTATAACGCCGCGTTTTCCGGCACGCTTCAAGTCGGTTCACAGCCGAGGAGATCGATGTTCTCGTCAGGGCCGTGAAAGAAAGAGAAGTGACATTGGGGATGAGACAAACCCACCCAAATTAGCTTCGGTTAAACATGCATATGATAATTTGGGTAAATGTGTAAGCTTTAAGCCTATTTTTCCCATCGTCATGGACACAACAATGATTTCTCTCATGTTTATATATTTTTCCTTATAATAATGTATCATTTGCAAAAAGTAAAATGCATCTGTGTAGATGAGAGAATCATCTACAGTGTATGCGCGTTGTTCACACTGTATTATGGCCAAGCATGCGCGCTTAAAATAGCATCTGAATGTACGCGCAACGCGCCACTGACTTTAGACCAGCTTTTTTCTGGTTATTGGCGCAATTGTTTTCTGGAACTGCAAAATAGCACCAGGAAATGTTTACACTGACACACGCCTCCTTTTTGCACTCGATCCGCCCAGGGAGCGCAAGTTCATTTCCTAGTTACCCAACGTGCGTCTGTGGAGGGAAAAGCCCGCTTTGCGCGAGTGCAAAATAGGAATGATAAATGCGTCAGTGAATAAAGTCATTTGCGCCGGGTGCAAGATAGAGCCCACTGTGTCCTCTAGGAGACTGTAGGGAATGCCTCAAATGTGACTGGTATCTAAAGCATGTGTTTAAACACGACAATGTCATTTGCCGACGACAATCCATGGCGTCACTAGCTATGGAATGTGTACATAAAAGGGCACCTGTATTAGACAACACCAACTTTTTGTCTGAAGGAGACGTAGAAAAGGGAAACTCCTCAACCACCACCAATGTGCAGCATCCACCTGGATGATGCGACTGGCTGCAGCCATATTGCGCCAGAACTCCCACCACACACCAGCTTACTGGTGGAGAGGAGACAGTGATGAAGCCAATTGGTATATCTATATATGGGGATTATTAGGAGGCCATGATTTACAGGCAACTGGGCAAATTTGGCCAGGATGCCGGGGTTACACCCCTACTCTTTCGAAAGACATCCTGGGATTTTTTTGTGACCACAGAGACTCAGGGCCTCAGTTTAACGTCTTACCCGAAGGAGGGTGCTCTTTGACAGTCTAGTGTCCCCCTCACTACACTGGGGCGTTAGGACCCACACAGACCACAGGGTGATCTCTCCTGCTGGCCTCACTAACGCCTCTTCCAGTAGCAACTTGGTTTTCTCAGAAGGTCTCCAATCCAGGTACTAACCAGGCTCAGCCCTGCTTAGCTTCATTGGGCAAAAAGTCTTGGGCTACAGGGTGAAAAGGCTGCTGACTTCAAGTGTGTTGGCTCTCTGTGGGTCACTGTGATGAGCTGTCTTTAAAGTTGAGTATGGTTTGGCCTCCTCTCACTGTAGAGTCATTCTACTGAGGCCTTCACTTTCCTGTGATCCATCCGGACAGTGATATCAAGTGTGTTGGCTCACTATGTGGCACTGTAATAAGCTGTCTTTAAGGTTGAGTATGGTTTGGCCTTCTCTTAGAGATTCGTTCTTCTGAGGCCTCCGTTCACCTGAGCCTCCGTCTAGACAAACATCAAGTGTGTCGGCACTCTGTGGGCCATTGTGATATGCTGTCCTTAAGGTGGAGTGTAGTTTGGCTTCCTCTCACTTTAAAGAGTCGTTCTCTGAGGCATCCGTTCACCTGAGCTTGCTTCTGGGTTCCATTTAGACGACAACGTCACGTGTGTCTGCCCTCGGTGGGCCGCTGTAGTAAGCTAGCTTCAAAGTGGGCATTGTTTGTTCTCCTGACTTTAAAGAGTTGTTCTGCTGAGGCATCCATTCACCTGAGCTCTAGCTAGACAGTAACATTGTGTGTTGTAACTCTGTAATTCTGTGAGACTTCCTTGGCAAACTGTCCTTGAGTTGTTCTACAGTGACCTCTATTTCCAAGGTATGGTGAGTTGCCTTCCACCTCTGTGTGGGTTCCCTTAAGAAACAGGTAGCTCCCTTATGATAACACCTTTTGATAAACTGATGGGCAGCCACTTCCTTTTAAGGGGCTTTAGTAGGCGGCCCCCTATTTGATTAGAGTACGTTTCAAAGTTGCAGTTGCTTCCCCCTGATTGCGGGTTATATAAGCAGGCGGCTCCTTCGTGGTAATGAAGTCATAGCTGCCTCCCCCAGATTCAGAATTGGGGTCCCCAAAGCAGGAGGCTCCTTTATGTATCGAGAGGAAACTGCCTTCTCTGTTTTGGATTTTTTAATAACAGCTTCCCTGAAATGCAAACTTTAGCATATAAGCAAGATCGTAACTGCCTCCACCTATAGTGGGTTCTTGAGTAGGCGGCCCCCTGCTTTAATTCTGCATCCAATTCCCACACATTAGATCTAGCAAATTAATCTGTAGCAGTACCAGAGCTAAAAAGAGGAACTTTTTAGGGATGACGCGAATGGAGATATTCATTGAGAAATCCTCACAAAGCGTGCATTCAGCTCCCTGAGAGAACTAAACGTGCATACTCCTCATTCATGGACTCACTCATTAGATGCACATCCTTCCTGAAAAAATTGCTTGGCAGAGTGTTTCTTCATGAAATTCACGTTCACATGTACGCAGAAATCCGATCCCGAAGACAAGAAATTGATTATGGCTAATACAGGTGCCCTTTATACTCTCACCGTTAGTGACTTCACGGACTGTCTTCGGCCAATGATATTGTCGCATTTAAATGTGTGCTTCAGACACATGATCACACTGGAGGCATTCCCCATAGTGCCCTATATACGATGCAGTGTGAAAATATGTTAATACCATATTTTTATAGTAAAGTTATGCCAAGCACAGCTAATGTTTGTTTACCGTAAATTTCAGGGGTTTTTTTGTTTTGTTTTGCTTTTAGTGTATGGCTGTATTTGTAATTGTATTAACCTGCTAGTAATGCAGCTGGGATACAAAGAGTGTCCGCATACTTTTGGTCATGTAATGAATCTCAGAACCTATAAACATCTTCTTACACATCTTTTGGAATTGACACTTGTCCTGTGAGTTTTATCTTTTTATGTCTTTGTCACAGATGGATGACAATCTTCGCAGCAGTCCTCAGCACAGACCGCACAGACATGAGGCCAAACCCTCGGCCATGGCCAGCGAAAGGAGGCCAACCTGAAAACCCTATCTAAGCACTGACTTTACTATTATTTATTATTTTTTCCCATTGAAACTGAATTTCCAAATCATATTTAAAATCGAACACATTGATGAGATCATAATAAATGAATGCTAGTTTTTCATAATGAAGTTGCTGAAATGTTGGTTGGTTTGAGTGTCGGATTTTGTAATACAACACCATAAAGGGCTTGTTAAATGGGTAGCCATCATCTAATGTATATAAGAATTTTTAGCACATGTGGCAACTACACACAGTAGATTACAAAAAGGGAAATGCTGACAATGGATATCTTGCAATACAAATTTTATTGTTTAAAGGAGATATAGCTTTTATTTCAGTTGCATTGCTCTTGCTTTTGGCTGTTTTTGGCTTTCTCTTCAAATAATAATTGTATAGGGAACTTTGAATGCACAAGCTTGCTTTTTAAATGCAAAGGCTTTATGTATAAGTTTTATGGTGTTTTATTTTCTCAATCCTGCCCAAACACAATCACAGGTATATTATAAACTTTACGGTTTATAGACTGTTTCAGCTTTTAGTTCATCATAGTGTTGTTTAAAAACAAATAAGGATTTTAAATTTCACATCTTAAAGGTTCACAAGTGTGCATATGGCAGGTGAAATATCATGCATGTATTGTCATTGTGCCTCATTATAGCATAACTTTCTCTTATTTGAACTGATTTTCCATTTCTCTCACTTATGTAACCTATAATGTAACCTTAAAATTCTAGATTTTTTGGTGCAAAGGGATCTTGAAATCTGATTGTGTGTACTGTGTATACATTTATTGTTCTTCAAATTCCTTGGGAGGTTTTGTACTTGGAAGGAATGCCTTATAAGTCCAGTGCTGTGTCACGCCAGCTCACCTGACATTTATTTTTGATGTAATCATTATTCATTGTCTCTCAAGAAGTTGTATATTTCGAAATATATGAGTGTACAGCAATGTTCAAATATATGTATATATAAGTGCAAGAAAGTAAAATTATTTGAAATAGACAAGGTAACATGTTTCTCTTATTCTGCTGATACATTTAGTTGTTTACACCAAATGTAAAACCCTCAACATCTTTAGTGAAAAAAGTGCATCCAGATGTAACTTAACTCATTGATGCTATTTCTGGACAATACTAACATATTGCACAACTTTCTGTTCATTTATCATTTAATTGTGGCTGTAAAAGAGAGACTGGGGCTGCTTTTTGGGTGTCACATGATGGAGTCGACTTGCCACTCCCCAAATATTCACATTCCCTCAACTAAATGGAAAGGACAAGAGATTTGCTGTCCCTTTTCCCCTCAGTCTTTACCAAATTAAAGAAATTAAAATTTTGTCTATGACATGCAGTTGAAGATGAGAGGGGTTTTATAATACAATGCATACGCGTGTGTGTGTGATAAATATATATATATATATATATATATATATATATATATATATATATATATACACACACTCACCTAAAGGATTATTAGGAACACCTGTTCAATTTCTCATTAATGCAATTATCTAATCAACCAATGGGGATTTTCATGCACAACCATTTCTAGGGTTTACAAAGAATGGTGTTAAAAGGGACAAACATCCAGTATGAGGCAGTCCTGTGGGCGAAAATGCCTTGTTGATGCTAGAGGAGAATAGGCCGACTGATTCAAGCTGATAGAAGAGCAACTTTGACTGAATTAACCACTCGCTGCAACCGAAGCATGCAGCAAAGCATTTCCGAAGCCACAACATGCACAACCTTGAGGCAGATGGGATATAACAGCAGAAGACCCCACCGGGTACCACTTATCTCCACTACAACTAGGAAAAAGAGACTACAATTTGCAAGAGCTCACCAAACTTGGTCAGTTGAAGGAAAAATGTTGCCTGGTCTGATGAGTCTCGATTTCTGTTGAGACATTCAGATGGTAGAGTCAGAATTTGGCGTAAACAGAATGAAAACATGGATCCATCATGCCTTGTTACCACTGTGCAGGCTGCTGGTGGTGGTGTAATGGTGTGGGGGATGTTTTCTTGGCACACTTTAGGCCCCTTAGTGCCAATTGTGCATTGTTTAAATGCCACGGCCTACAAGAGCATTGTTTCTGACCATGTCCATCCCTTTATGGCCACCATGTACCCATCCTCTGATGGCTACTTCCAGCAGGATAATGCACCAGGTCACAAAGCTTGAATCATTTCAAATTGGTTTCTTGAACATGACAATGAGGTCACTGTACTAAAATGGCCCCCACAGTTACCTGATCTCAACCCAATAGAGCATCTTTGGGATGTGGTGGAACGGGAGCTTCATACCCTGGATGTGCATCCCACAAATCTCCATCAACTGCAAGATGCTATCCTATCAATATGGGCCAACATGTCTAAAGAATGCTTTCAGCACCTTGTTGAATCAATGCAACATAGAATTAATGCAGTTCTGAAGGCGAAAGGGGTTCAAACACAGGATTAGTATGGTGTTCATAATAATCCTTTAGGTAAGTGTATATATATATATATATATATATATATATTTATAAAACGTTTATTTCGAATCCTTGATTCTGATTGGTCAAGAGCTGTGCTTTATTCACGATAAAACATGGCTACGACCGCTTTACCCAACGGTTCTATTGATCGCTGGGATTCGCTGCGCAACACTGCGGTTCTATGTTGTTTTTATTTGAGCTTTCATGCATTTTACACATTAGGAACGTTGTTGCTGTTCACACTCGGGGACTATTTTTTCCAGCGGAAGGTAGGCTTTTAGTGATTTTACTTCAAGAAAGTTGCACTAACATTGTTTTTTACTTAAATATTGTGTGGCAACCGTTTTATAAAAGCAATAAGATACTCGAGGCAAGTGCTGTATCGTGAATAAGTAACGGCTGAAGGAGTTACAGTCGTGCCTAACAACGCCCTTAGCCGTTACTTATTCACGATACAGCACAGCCTCTCGTACCTTATTGCTTACACACACACACACACACACACACACACACACACACACACACACACACACACACACACACACACACACACACACACACACACACACACACACACACACACATATATATATATATATATATATATATATATATATATACAGGGGCGTTTAGGTTTTAAAAACATCAGGGGCTGGGGTGGGTAATAAGATAACATGATTCGATACAGAGAATAACGTATATTGCAGGATGTTAGGCTATTTCAATCAAACATCAGTGCAGTCTGTTTGTGTCCAGAGGAAAAGGAGCAATACAGTATTAGCATTAAAGATTGGTTTCAGCAACTAGTTTCTTTCTAAGGTTAGCAAA
This sequence comes from Hybognathus amarus, assembly GCA_030378365.1. Taxonomy (NCBI): domain Eukaryota; kingdom Metazoa; phylum Chordata; class Actinopteri; order Cypriniformes; family Leuciscidae; genus Hybognathus; species Hybognathus amarus. The sequence continues at coordinate 227,474 of JAQIUQ010001267.1, read as the reverse complement.
TCAATATTTTGGCACTAATCTTTTAAGTTAAAGTTCAATTGTGCACTCACAAAGACAGTCACTGTGATACAAACGGTGAAAAGTGATACAAACGGTGAAAAGGCTGATAATGGTGAAATATTAAATATTCAAAGACATTCAAGAGACCATACAATATATATATATATATATATATATATATATATATATATATATATATATATATATATATATATACATGTTCTAAATATATATTTATACTTATCAAGTGAGCTTATAGTTTGTGTAATTAGTAAATGACATCTGTGTTAAATAGGAATATATTGGAATAATGTTAATAGGCGTAAAGTGGATTTTATGGGCTACATAAGAAAACTAGACAGCATTTAAGTCTACTTGGGAAGTTAAGAAATTTTGACATTGAAAAGGAGGCCCTTAAGCCATTGTTTATAGATCAATGATTGAAAGTGTTTTAACTTATAATATTGTTTCATGGTATTACATAAAGTACAATAAAGTTTAAATGATCATATCTCCCTTTTTACTTGGTCGATCAACACAAAACAAAAAGTCAAATAGATTTTCAAGTCAGCACTTTCGACAGAAGTGGACGGCAGCGCTCAACGTGACTTTGTTTTTATGCTTCGACGTCTTAAACTGGACAAGTGATCTGATCACGCCGGCGTAATCGGCGACTCTGAAGGGTTAAACTCAATTCTCAATTGAGGTGATTTTTAGGTGTGCGAATTTGCCCATACTGTATTAATTTAAGTTATGTATGTGTCATGATTCTGCCTGTCCTACTCTTGAGGCAGGATCATGACAGATCCTTGTTTTGTGTGCAGGCACATGGCCTTGTGTTTGCGGTGGGCTGTGTGTTTGCAGTGTCTCGTTCTCTGGCCCCACCCCTTGTTACCCTCGTTTTGTCATCATTGCTTCATCTATAACACCTGCTGTCTATGTTTGTTTCTATGTCTGTTTCTGTTTCAAACTAACCCGCATGTGCAAAAGAACAACAATGACATCTTGCAGCACGCTGTTGCACTAATGTTCGTGTGGTTATGGAGGAAGTGGAAGTAAGCATTTACGCTTTTATTTCTAAATGTCTGTGTAATGGAAGCTGTAAAATGAATGAGCAGGTGATGATGAGGAGAAGAATGAAGAGAAAGAAAGCAATATTAGCTATATTTTAATTAGCCCATATATTAATTAGGTCTAACACCTCACTCTTCCTCCAATGACTCACTCCATCACTGTTCTCCATATGTATTCAAGTTTTTAATGTTACTGTCTGTGTCTGTTGTGTCTAGTGCTTACTTGCTGGTGCATAATTGTGTTAAATGTTGATGTAGATTGACATCAGAATCGCATTAAATCCGCTTTGGTTGTTCACACTGCGGACACATTGAAAAAAATCTGAATCTGATTCAGGACTACATATGAATGTGGTCTAAATCTGATTTAAAAAGATCAGATCTGGGCCAGATTTGAGTGTTCACACTATCTCTGAAGAAGTCTGACCTGGTCACTTGACCCAAAAAATCAGATTTGGGCCACTTTTGTCTGCAGTGTGAACAGTGTGATGAGGGTTAGTCTTGGGTGATCTGTCCTCATGGCTGTGAGGGAGATTTGTGTTTGGAAGAAGCTCATTTTCACCCTTTTTCTCTTTGCTGTTGATGGACTTAAAGAACCAGGTAAGTAGGCTACCATTAGGCTTTGAAGTGAACAGAAGCATTCTCTTTTTATGTTAGAGTTGTTTACTAAACTTTATAGATGGTGAAAATAAGCTTTGTGAACCATTGAAGCTTTCCTTCGACACCATTACTACTCTTGGTTTGTTTGCCATCCAGTGATCAAATGGTATGATTGTCCTGTTTTTTTTTTTTTGTTTTTTTTTTCACAGGTTATTCATGGTGAATTTTCCTGTGGTGATTGAGTCTGGATCTGACTCCAAATTATGCATAACTCTTCTGAAACCCCAAGAGATTGGTTGGGATTTTCCTTCTGCTTTTGTTTCCAGGTCTGTCATTAGATGGGTGTGGTTCTTTTTGTCTTGGTTTCTTGTATGTTAACTGAAGTTCTCTACAGGCTCCGTGGGTAGAAGGAGATTTGGTGCAGGAGCTGAAGGATGAAGTTCAAGGGAAGGTCGCAGTCACGGTCACCTAGGTCTTTGTGTCTCACTGCCTCATCGCTTCTCTGGCTACGTGGTGTGCTCCACCTCCATCACCTCTGGTAATCCCCTTGGTAGTGTTGGGACTCTTCACTCCATGGCTACTCCATTCTGCGCCGCCGCCGTGGGATGCAGTCCTGACTGTGGGCTGGGTCTCCGTCTGCCCTTCCCTGCTCAAGGCCAGCCCCCCTGGCTGTCACCACCATCTGCACCAACCTTTTGCATGGTTCTCTTCAGCTTTTTATTGTCCTCCAGCTAAGCCGCATTCCTTCCGGACTGACGCCTGTGGGTGCTAGTATAGACCATTACAACACAAAAGACTACATTTTATCCAATGGCTTGCAGTTTCAATGTCCCTAACTAGTCTAAGGGACGTGGAAACTGCAAGCCGTTGGATAAAATGTAGTCTTTTGTTGTAATTGTCTATACTAACTTTTGTTACTGAATGCGATCTTTTAATGTGACGGGCGGAAGTAAGTCCGTCCGTCCCGAGCTCGTGCCCGTCCGAGCCGTCCCGTCCGAGCCGTCCGTCCCAGCCGTCCGTCCGAGCCGTCCGTCCGAGCCGTCCCGTCCCAGCCGTCCGTCCCAGCCGTCCGTCCCAGCCCGTCCGGTCCCAGCCCGTCCGTCGCCGTCCGTCCGTCCGAGCAGCCCGCCCGTCCGTCCGAGCAGCCAGCCCGCCCGTCCGGAGCAGCCAGCCCGCCCGTCCGTCCGAGCAGCCAGCCCGTCCGTCCGTCCGTCCGAGCAGCCAGCCCCGCCCGTCCGTCCGTCCGAGCCGCCCGCAGCTGGAGGAAAGGTTGGTGGGAAAGGTGGTGGTGACAGCCAGGGGGGGTGGCCTTGAGTGGGGAAAAGCCGACGGAGACCCAGCCCACAGTCAGGACTGCATCCCACGGCGGCAGCGCAGAATGGAGTAGCCATGGAGTGAAGAGTCCCAACACTACCAAGGGGGTTACCGGATGTGATGGAGGTGGAGCACACCACGTAGCCAGAGAAGCGATGAGGCAGTGAGACACAAAGACCTAGGCGACCGCGACTAGGCCGCGGCGTCGCAGAATGGAGTAGCCATGGAGTGAAGAGTCCCAACACTAGTCTCCCAAGTTTTTGAGGTGAAAATACGGTAAGTTGTTGTGTAAGGGCAGTTCAATGACAGATCTGAGGCCTAATCTAAAGCGCTATGTTTCTGGTTTAGTTTTGCCCATGTTTGACGTGACCGTAAACGCACTGCAGACCTACAGCGTTGCAGTTATGGGACTGAAAGTTGAGTCTTGTGCCGAGTGAGTGATGCTTTATTTTCTTGTCTTGTGGTTGGTCAGTTATTTATCTTGTTATAATGTTTCCCAGATATACATATGGCCAACCTGTACCTGGTCAAGCCTTAGTGGAAGTGTGCCGTGATCCATTTCCATACAGTCTGCTTCATAATTTGACCAGACAGTGCCTGACTCAAACCGCAAAGGTGTGTGACTCCTGCCTTACTGCTGAGGGTTTTCCTTTTGCCTGTGCTTGACTTAATTGTGTACTTTGTTCTCCTACCAGATGAATGCCACAGGCTGTGCCTCTCTTACTGTTGATGCGTCAGTGTTTTTCAACACCAAATTTGAAGACCAAATGCAAAACACATTTCTTGTAAATGTGAATGTGACTGAGGAGGGAACAGGTGAGCTATTGGCTGATCTGAACCATATACTCTATCATCTTTACAAGACATCCACTTTAAACCACAAAGTTGACATTCTTCACTGTTTGGACTTTCTCTTGCAGATGTAATGGTGTCAATCTGCAATGGTGTCATTTACAAACAAAGCTGTATATCTTTTGGAGGGGAGGAACTGGCCCAACAAACTGCTGTTGAATCTAACCACAAACAAGAATGGACGGGCTGCGTTCTCCCTAAACACTGCTAATCTTAAGGCTGATCTGAATCTGGTGGTACGACTTGTATTTTGTGAAAATGAAGACTTTCTCTAGCATGATACTGATTAAGTTTGATCTTCCCCAGGCGAGTGCTAATCCAGAGGATTTTCATGGTTCTAAATCACCATACTTCACTACAGATACAAGGTTTGTTCAGCTTCTCCTACCTGTTTCTCCCGACAACCCATCGTTTAGTGAACTGACTATAGTGAAGCTCAATCAGCCGCTCAAATGTGGTGCTTCATTTCCAGGGACCGTGGAGTTTTCATTTGTTTGAGAGGCTGGTAGCTACAGCGCTGACAATCTATATGGTGAGTGGACATTAGTTTTGTAGTTAAGTTTGCTGGTCTGTTTGTTCTGCAACTTGCACAACTTTGTCTTCTGTCGGGTCTTATCCAAAGGAGTGATTGTCCTCCATGGATTTCAGACGGTTGGAGCAAAGGCTGGTGATGCAGTCACAAGTGGCTCTGTGACGTTCCAGTTGTCCGTCAGCGTCGATATGGCTCCAGCAGTGCAGATTCTGGTCTACAGCGTTCTTCCCAGTGAGAAGGTAGTTGCTGCTAGTGTGCCGTTTGACACCGATATGTGTTTCCAGAACCAGGTACTGTATGATGTGACTATTTTTCAATTTGAGAATGTTGGTGTGTGTCCTACAAAGTGTTGGTCCTTGTTCCAGGTGTCTCTACAGTTCCGTCCGTGCGTCCGTGCGTGCGTGCTGCCGTGCGTGCGTGCGTGCGTCCGTCCGTCCGCTGCGTGCGTCCGTCCCGTGCGTGCGTCCGTCCGTGCGTCCGTCCGTGCGTGCGTCCGTCTGTCCATCCGACACAAAGACCTAGGCGCCGCAGAATGGAGTAGCCATGGAGTGAAGAGTCCCAACACTAGTCTCCCAAGTTTTTGAGGTGGAAAAAATACGAAATACGAAAAATACGAAAGACACCTTTTCTTCATTTATAGATCCACACCCATACTGATGTATGAATCAAAAGACAACAGTAAAAAACTCTATTGTGGACATGGACCATGTGATTTATTGTTCTGCCTGAACAATCTGTAGCGGTTGTCATCCAGTTTAAGATCCGCACCTCTTCCATACAAAATTTGGTCCTTCAAGCCGAAGCAGACAGCTACTACAGCATTACCATGTCTAGAACAGAAAGACAGGCTACGTCAGTGCCACCAGTGGTTCGACCACGTCGACAGGTCATCCCACCAAGATACTTAGATGACTTATATGTTGATTATATAGTGCCCCATCAGTTACTTCATTCTGATGAACAGCCTACAAATGGTGCCACTGGATCTGAACCAGGTAAAAGGCCTGCATTTAAAGAGTTCACAAGTATTGAAAGCGGACCAGAACTAACGAAAAGTACGAGTAGTGGATCAAGTGAGAGGAGTTCATATCTGGAGACATCAAGATTTGCCGCCGTCACTGCCGCGACCAATGCCCTGTACTCGGACTTCTCCAAGGTGAATAATTTATGCAGATCAGAGAGTTCTCTCCTCAAGTCCATATACAGCAGCCACTGCAGGCAGGCCAGTTCTGCCTAGAGATCAAGACGATTCTCCTCAGCCCATGAGGGCACTGCCTGTAGATTCACGAGGTGACAATCTGCATTCTCATTCTGTCAGTCACAAAGAGATTGATTATCTCACTGACAACCTAGGAGACCTGAGACTACCAGCCTCGGCAGCTCGGCTAACTTAAAGTCATCTTTTCTCTTCTTATGAACCAACTCAATCCCAACACAAGCTAGCCCATCAAGAAGATGCTACATATCCTCAACCTGGTATTAGGCACATAGATGGACCACGTGGTTACTACAACACAGACCACAGAGGCCATAACTATATGTCCACTGACCAAAGAGATCGCAACCAATATCCCGCAGCTGTTCAGTTTATGCCTCAGGACTACAGTCAAGAGACGGCAGCTATGTATGGGACTTATAAAGATCATAGTCTGAACTGCAAATCAGCTATTTCCACTGAAAACCTTATCATGGGATTCCAGCTTCAAGTCCAGTCTATCAAGATGAGAGACTTACTCTAAGGGATACATTAGCTCACCATGCACATGAGAGACATGCATATGAGAGACACTCAGACAGCTATGGTCAATCAGCTCCTAATCCTGCAGACAAATCAACCTTCTTGACCCCACGACAGTATGCAGATTACGCTCAGCCTGAGACATATCAGCCATACCACCCAGTGTGCCCTCCTTCTCTTATTTTTCAATTTGGGAATGTTGGTGTGTGTCCTACGGAGTGTTGGTCCTTGTTTCAGGTGTCTCTACAGTTCCGTCCGTCCGTGCGTCCGTCTGTCCGTCCGACACAAAGACCTAGGCGCCGCAGAATGGAGTAGCCATGGAGTGAAGAGTCCCAACACTAGTCTCCCAAGTTTTTGAGGTGGAAAAAATATGGTAAGTTGTGTAAGGGAAGTTCAGTGGCAGATCTGAGGCCTTTATCTAAAGCACTTTGTTTCTGGTTTAGTTTTACCCAAGTTTGACATGACGATAAACGCACCGCAGACCTACAGCGTTGCAGTTATGGGACTGAAAGTTGAGTCTTGTGCCAAGTGAGTGATGCTTTATTTTCTTGTCTTGTGGTTGGTCAGTTCTTTTCTTTTTTTCTTTTTTTTTTATCCTTTTGCCTGTGCTTGACTTAATTTTGTCTTTGTTCTCCTACCAGATGAATGCCACGGGCTGTGCCTCTCTTACTGTTGATACGTCGGTGTTTTTCAACACCAAATTTGAAGACCAAATGCAAGACACATTTCTTGTGAATGTTACTGAGGATGGAACAGGTGAGCTATTGGCTGATTTGAACCATATACTCGATCATCTTTACAAGACATGCACTTTAAGCCACAAAGTTGATATTCTTCACTGTTTGTTTGGACTTTCTCTCGCAGATGTAATGGTGTCAATCTGCAATGGTGGTTCTCCCTCGCTGCTTGTGGTGGGCTCATGCTGTTGATCCTCAGAGGTGGTCTTAGCTGGGAACTGAGTTGTTGGCGTTGTTGTCCACAGTTACGACGGTGAGTGGTAATCCACAAGACGCCAGCACCCACTCCACGAATTCTGAATTTCTACTCGTATGAAATTAGGTCTTTATACACCTCTTAGGTCAATTAATGACTTATCTCCAAATTGCTGCAGTAAAATGGTTTGAAATGAGGTGTTTATACTGTATGGGACATCCCCTATAAGAAATAACCTTTGTTATTTTCTACTTATTAGAAATTAGGTATTTATGTGCCTCTGAAGTTGAATAATGTGACATTTCTCCAAAATACTGCAGTAAAATGGTTTGATATGAGGTGTTTATACTGTATGGGACATCCCCTATAAGAAATAACCTTTGTTATTTTCTACTTATTAGAAATTAGGTATTTATGTGCCTCTAAATTCGAATAATGTGATGTTTCTCCAAAATGCTGCAGTAAAATGAAAAAGAAATGTAAGAAAGGAAATTACTGTCCACATCCACGCACGGTAATAGAGATTTTGTTTACATTTTTTGCTGCTCCAGTCAGAAAGACTGAGAGAAAATGAAAACGAGTTAAATTTATTTTTAAAAACCTAAAAGATTCGGGGCGTTTGACAACATTTGGGGCTTAAGCCAAATTAGCTACCCCCTCGCTCTGCCCCTCGAAGGGCTTGCGCAGCAGTTATGTTAATTCTCCATTTTCAGAGTGTTTCCTTAAAAAAAGAAAAAAAAACACACTTTACCTCGTGAGGTGAAAAGTGACATGCAATAGGTAGCTAGACAGAAAAGTTGATGCTAACGATAGGATTTCCTAACCTGAAAATAAGATGGGAGGAAGCAAGATAGGATTCCTGAAGATATAGTATTTTCTTAGGTAATACTTATTGGGGAAAACAATCCACCGCGTTCTTTAAAATCACTAAATTCAAGGCTTCTGGTCATTCCTAGGATATCCAAGTCCACTAAAGGAGGGAGGGCGTTCTCACATTTAGCTCCAAAACTCTGGAATAGCCTTCCCAATACGGTCCGAGGCTCTGACTCGCTGACACAGTTTAAAACTAGACTAAAGACTCATCTCTTTAAGTCAAGCATTCACATAATGCTTACCTTTTATTCCTCTGTTACACCATACAGAACCGTTTGCCGCTGAAACTGCTTAACGCACCAGTGGGGCTCGACAGCCTTTTAGACAAACGTTTCGGCACGTATGGTTGGGTTGCGGAGAGTTTGCGAGATAGTGATTTTCTAACACTGACTCCCGTATAATGGAAATCATTATGAACATCAGCTATGCTAATTATTTCCCATCTGCCTTTCTTCTGTTATCTCGGGACGTTTGTCCTGAGAAAATGGCGTTCGTCAGGTCCAGTTTGTATCCAGCCTCTCACGGGGAATTCAGATGCCCCAACGCCTGTGAAGAGACGACTCAACGCTGGCGATATGTTATGGCCCCGTGTATATATATATATATATATATATATATATAAACAATATTTATATATAAACAATATAAATGTAAGCCAGAGGAGAACTGGCCCCGACTGAGCCTGGGTTCTCCCAAGGTTTTTTCTCCATCCAATCTGATGGAGTTTTGGTTCCTTGCCACTGTCGCCTTGCTTTGCCTGCTTTTGGCTTGCTCAGTTGGGTTTATTTAACATTTAACAATATTATTGATCTGTGTTGTACTACTTTCATGTTATCACTGTGAAGCTGCTTTGATACAATCTGTATTGTGAAAAGCGCTATATAAATAAATGTGACTTGACTTGATGTTTATGAAATTAGTGGCTGGTAGACTAAAAATAGAATTTGCATACTATAGTCTTGTAAATAATGAGAAGGGTTTCAGTGATTGGTGGTATGGATGCTTTGTGTGTTTACAATGGAAATCTGGTTTTGGAATTTAAATTTTTTCATATATACAAATAATGTTAATTGTTGAATATTAAGTGTTTTAAATAAAGTTTTGTAAACCTCTCTCTCTCTCTCTGGTGCGCAATCTAAACTCAAGCCTGCTGTGTAACCATAGTAACTTTGATCTGCTTGAATATTTTAATCGTCTTTAATACATGATTCCGAAGGATAGATTAAAATACCCGTTTTTTTTAATAAATACAAAATTATTAAAATTTAATAATAATTAACAATTTTTTTTTCTATACAAAAAAACATCTGGGGCAGAAGCCCCGAATGCCCATGTCTAACGACGCGCCTGTGTATATATATATATATATATATATATATATATATATATATATATATGGGGTCAGTATGCTTTTTTTTATACTTTTATTAATACGCATTTACAATCAAATAAATGCTGTTCTTTAGAATTGAATTTTTTAATCAAGAAAAAGATTTCACACTTTCCCAATAAAATTATTAGCACAACTGTTTTCAACACTGATAACGAATAAGAAATGTTTCTCGAGCAGCAAATCAGCATATTAGAATGATTTCTGAAGGATCATGTGACACTGAAGACTGGAGTAATGACTGCTTTGCCCTTTTAATATATTGGAATAGAAAACAGTCATTTTAAATTGTAATAATATTTCACAATATTATAGATTTTGCTGTAATTTTGATCAAATAAGTTCAACATAAGAGACATTTCAAAAACATTAAACAAATCTTACAGACACCAAACTTTTGAACGGTACATACAGAATACATAATTTATATATAATCTTAAATCATGAGATTAATTCTTTATTAAAACATTTCTAATGATACAACTTTTCAATTAATCCAGTTGTTCTCAGAAATACAAATAAATATACAAGTAGACTATACCACTACTAACTTATTTAACAACAAAGCACTGAAATCGAAAAAAGAAAATGAAAGAATCATTTACAAAATGGATACCAAACAAAGTGCAATCCCTACAGTATGCAGCCATTAAAGATAACAAATATGGTTACAGTTTATTTTCTCTTGTGCAAGTGTTGATTTTTACTTGATAGTGGAGCTTTCAGAGTGAAAAAAATAAATAAACAAGTTAAAAATACACCCTTACTCAAATGATCCATTGTAAGTGAAAACAAAATCATTCTATTCACTTTACTGCACATTTACCTTTGGCTAGTTTTTGATTAAGTGAGATCCAGCAACAATTTTAAATAGAAACTGAATGGAAATGACCTTTTCCTACCAAATCATGAAAATAAACTAAGCCACCGAAATATATCGGGGAGAATTCAGCTATGAAAGTCTATTATTAGCTTTGCCAAAATCAGTTTTATTTAAACAACCTGAAAGCCTGTAGCTTCCAAAATAAATACACTGACACTAAATATAAATGTCTGCACATCATGTGATCCAGGGGTGCATCATTTATGACAAGCAACAAAACTGGTCGCATGCACTTTCCGTTTAATATATACAAAAACAACGCAACAGCTCCACAAAACTAGTTTCTGGAGGGATTTAAAAGCACAGCTTCGAAAACGGTCCTTCCTTTCTCAAAACGTAACATTTTTCATAATCTCTTCAGTCACACCATATCAATAAACTGAGCAACTTTTCACGTGACAGCACAATATGTTTTCATTTCCTATTAAGAAAGATTCATTTCCTGTCGCACAACCAGACCCAAAGCACTGAGACTTGAGTCATGTAAACTAGCAGTGCTTAACAAACTCTGGCACCTCCATGGTCATTTTCAGCTCTAGATTCCCCGGCTGCTCTAAGACAAACACAGGGTGGCAGGGCTCTGTGAAGGTGTGCTGAAAAGTGCCCAAGAGCTGCCCGTTCTGAGCATTGAAGAAGAAGAGCCGACCCTGACTATAGTCCAACAGAGTGCCGATCGCGCAGGAATGTCCACAACAAAGATGTCAGACTCCACACGGTCATGGAGTAGTTCAAATCTGCAGCTGGAGAGAAGACAGGTTAAAGGGTTAGTTCACCCAAAAATGAAACTTATGTCAGTATTTACTCACCCTCATTTTGTTCCAACCCCGTAAGACCTTCGTTCATCTTCGGAACACAAATTAAGATATTTTTGATGAAATCTGTGAGCTGGATCACTCCTGCATACTAGTCCATAGGCTTCTTGAGGGAATGACACTTGCCGTCCTCGAAAAGTTATTGTGACTACAGTGGCTCAATCTTAACTTTATCAAACGACGAGAGATACTTTTTGTGCGCAAAACAAACAAAATAACGACTTTATTTCAACTATTCACTTCCTTCTCAATGGGTCTGTAGTCCATTAACGTAGTTTGATTGCGTAGAGCTACGTCACACGTAGGCTCACTATTAGCCGACGCTGGTCATGTGTGTGATGCGTGTGACGTACAATAACAGAAGCTTACACTATTAAACTAGTAACCTGACTCGAGGCAGAGAGAGAAGTAAATTAATAGTTGAAATAAAGTCCTTATTTTTGTTTTGTTTTGTTTTTTTGCGCACAAAAAGTATTCTCGTCGCTTGATAAAGTTGAAATTGAGCCACTGTAGTCACTTGGACTATTTTAACGATGTCTTTAATAACTTTGAGGCCAGCAAGTTTGAATCCCTCAAGAAGCCTATGGACTAGTATGCAGGAGTGATCCAGGACTCAGATTTCATCAAAAATATCTTAATTTGTGTTCCGAAGATGAACGGAGGTCTTACGGGGTTGGAACAACATGAGGGTGAGTAAATGCTGACAGAATTTTCTTTTTTGGGTGAACTAACCCTTTAATACAACACATTCAATATATCAAATAATGAACTTTCATTCTTTAAAGAATCCTGAAAAAAAAATGCATTATGGATTAAATCAGCATACAGTATTAGAATGATTTCTGAAGGATCATATGACAGTGGAGACTGGAGTAATGATGCAGAAAATTCAGTTTTGCCATCACAGAAATAAATTACAGTAACAACACAACAGTTTGTACTGTTTGTCATCCATTTATTCCAGAACCAAAACAGTCTGATAATCATACCTGTCAACACTCCCGTTTTTCCCGGGTTTCTCCTGTTTTTTTAGCCCTATCTCCCGGAAGAACCCGAATACACGGACGCACCAGATACACGCCAGCAACGTCTTAAGCCCGGAACACACCAAGCCAACGAACTAGTGCTGATGAAAGCCGACTGTGTTGTCGCCTCTCGTCCGCTCTCGTCAGGGTAAAAAGCTGCACTTGAATACACCGAGAGAACTACAGCCGACTGTCAGCTAGAATGTGCGTTCTGTGCCTGCGTGTAATGAGCCAACTATTTATTTCTGCAGATATATTAGTCTATATTCGTCATTCAAAAAGGAAAACCGACGCTGCCGGCTGCAGATACACATAACGTTAACAAAGCAGCGCGTGCTTACCGTTTCGAATATCAATCCTGCTAAACACTTTCTTTATTCCACTCCACTCATGTTAATATTGAAATATTCGCCAAGGAACACTCAGGTGAGAAGACGTAACATAAGAACAGCCTTCTATCTTTACCGTTTTGACTGCTTTGTTTGCTGTTTTGCTTTTATTCTCGTGCACTGACTCTTTCACTAAGCTGAACACCCAATCAGGGTTCTCTCTTTCCCCACGGCCCGACGCCGATTCAACATGTCGAAACAAAGCCGACGAGGACTATTTTCAGCCAACGGTACGGAACTGTGCGTATCACACCGAGGAAACTTTCGGTTTCGACGGTTCTGAACCGTCGGCTTGGGTGTGTTCTGCGGGCTTTACGTCATCACTGAGGACTCGTGAACACGGATTGACAACAGAACCAGAAGAGAACACAATGCTGAATAAAGTCGTATTTTTTGATATTTTTGGGCCAAAATGTATTTTCTGATGCTTCAAAACATTCTAACTAACTCACCAATGTCACATGGACTACTTTGATGATGTCTTTATTTCCTTTCTGGACAAGGACAGTATACCGTACATACATTTTCAATGGAGGGACAGAATCTGTCTGACTAAATCTAAAATATAAACTGTGTTCTGAAGATGAACTGAGGTCTTACAGGCTTGGGACGACATGAGACTGAGTCATTAATGATGACATCTTTTTCATTTAGGGTGAACTAACCCTTTAATGGAAGACAGAGAACTTTTTTAATGAGAGAACCGATTTAATGAGAATTTCTTTTTAAAATCTTTTTGAAGGCTCAAGTGAATGTACCTTCCTGATTGCCAAAAAGCTTTAATAACAGTGTTTCCACAGTTTGGAATGCAGCTCCAAATGTCCTACCAGCTTGTTTATTTAAACTGAAACGAGCAGTTAAAAGAAAACCCTCTTTTTTTAGCTGGAAAGACCTTTAAATGTTACTGTTCAAAAAGATATTCTATGACCTTTGTATCTAATCCTTTTGTGGTAATGAAACACATGAACAAATACATGCAACTAAATCAACATGAATGGATATACCTTATAGATGTAGGTACACAGTGCAGACACCAGGAGGCCCTGTTCTCCCCAGTGTGCTGCTCAGTGATACAGTTTGATATGCGACACCGATGCGGTAGGCTTTGCACTTTGACACTTCTGTCTCCCAGTAGTAATATCCAAGAGAAGGCAAAAGTTCACCCATAACAGCTGGACATCTAGGAACAAGTACAAAAAAAAGAGAACATGCATCTTTAACTTTATATGCTGGTTCACAAATCTGAAACCAAAACATGAACAGCATATGTTGTACAATTTAAAAGGTAACTTTATAAAGGCTAGATATCTCGTCCAAGCTGTTGGCCAGTGGAGAGTCGACGTCTGCACCTGGCGGCCATCTTGTCACAGGCAGCTCGCTCACTCGTAACATTGTGTTTTAATGGTGCATGTGCTTTTTAAATAACCATAACTTGCTCAATTTTCTACCAATTTTCAAATGGTTTGGTTTGTTATAAACGTCAGAGATATAGTTATGACACTGCATACTTATGAATAATAAGTGTATAAATAAAATAATAATCCAGAATTATAGCCATGTAAATTACATTTTTAAGAAACCAATCCATTTGTAAATCCATCAAGATTTCAACGAGATAAGAGTATTTGTGTTCATGCTGATCACTCATCTTACATCAGCTTACCTGTGACAAGATGGCAGCCGGTGATGACGATAGAAACTCCGCCGTAAGACATCTAGCCTTTATTGTGGATATCTATGGTAACTAAACCCTAAACCAACTTTTTTTAGTTAATGATCTGTAAGAATGGGGCTTTTTTAATGCTGAACATTGATTCGAGTAACTGTTTTGACATTTGTGTTTTATTTCTACAATATATAGTGTAAAAACGTCTTAGTGCTGCCCTCTTCAGGTTGAACGGTTGCTACCGCAGTTGAATTCTCCTATTGGATGTTTGCGGTTCTTGGTGACGTACGCAGGTTTCAGCTCACCAAGCCGTTGGTACGAGCATAGGGTACGAGCTACAGCTACCACGCCCTTGGTATGAGTTACCACACCCTCGGCAGTTTAAAAATAATCTTATTTCGTCAAAACATCCACTGCGAGTAAAGAGCTGGAATTACGAGTATTGGAAACGACCAGGATAAAATATTGTAGCATCTATTTAGCATAGCATTTATATAGTTATTTAGATTATTTTGTGTAGCCTAGTTAGTTAGTAGCAAAGTACTGTTAGGATAGTTTCAAGTTAGTGTAGATTTATCTGTGTTTAGTAAAGTGATCAGGATGGTAACGGAATAGAGGTGGACATGGGCTTTCCGCGCAGCTCCAGTGCGCAAACATGCTCCACCTCATGGACTCCACCACCGCCGCAGCCATGGACGCGGGAAGTAGTTAGCAAACAGTGACGTCAAAAAATGATAGCTTATAGATATATATCTGGGTGTTGTTTCTGTTCCACAACATTTTGTATGTCATGTTTTGGGTGTGGGATGAAGAGGGTTCCTTTTCAGAAATTATTTAATTAAAAATTATTTCATTTATCTTCAGTGTGTATTAGCCAATCAGGTGTCTTGACGTGAATCACGCAATTACTGTTTTTAAGTAATCGCGTGATTCGCGTCAAGACACTTGATTGCTAATCATAACGTTAGTCTATCAATATCAGCGCTATATCAATATAAGTAGTTAGCAATGACTCAAAAGCGAATTTTGGATTTTTTTTCAATCCAACCCCCAAAACCCGAGGCCGAGGACTAGCAAGAATTCTCACTGACTTCTCATCCAGACAAGAGGTCACCGTTCCAGCCCCTACGCCCGAGCAAGCGTGCGTTTTGAGTGCATAGCTGTCAACATTGAAAATAAGGGAGATTTCACGGAATCCATCCCCAAAATAAGGGATTTTTTTACACGATTCTTACCCACAAACTTATCAAATAAAGCACTAATCATTAAAAGTCTAAAGAGTTTATAACTAGCCTATGTGTGAGAGAGAAAAAGACAGTGTAGAGAATGTCATAGAGAATGTTTCAATGCTAATATCAGACACTGGAGTGCTTTATACTCGACTACGACAACTGGACCGACAAGACCTCGTGCTTGGCTCCCAAACTTGGCTCCCAACCCTTTTTTCACATAGCGGCAAAATATCAATATCATCACTATTGACATCAACTCGACAAAACTCAACAGATGCTGGTCGCAATGCAGGGGGTTAAGACCGCAGTTTGAGCCGGCGGTATGAATTGATATGGCCCTGTGTCCACAGACAATTCACCCTCCTCCACTTTAGGTGAAGGTGAGGGAGAAAAGTCCTCGACTTCAAATGACCGCTCTGTTGCAAAGCTACCTGAGTCACTCTCCATTTTAGAGTGTGACAGCAGCAGTCACTGTGAGTCTCAGGTGCACGCCCCCCTGCTCAGCCCCGCCCTCGGCTCGTCCCCTCTATCTCCTGCTGGGGTCTACCCATTTTTTCAGCATTTTTCAAATATTGCCAGTGGGTGGAGTCAGGCTCTGACCAGGGGTTTAGTTACCCTTTAACAATAAATGGTTGTTTTTTTCTGCATAAAACTATGTATCTACAGATGGTGATAACGATTGCACTGAGGTACTCACTCTATGATTGAGGACATTTTACTGTAGGATGCTTGTGGGTATTCTACCGAATTCCTGTCCTCTGAAACCTCCAGCACTGAGTTGGCCGTTTCACTGAGGAAGCGGAACCTTGTACCTTGACAAATAACAACATCCACTAGTCACCAAAAAAACATCACAAATAAAATGCAAGAATTTTGCTACAATTGTGATGCGGTCAAACTAACTAAAGGAGTTTGTCATTAGAAAATTTTCATGGGCAAGAAAAAGTCCATTGTCAATAGTGTAGTGATGAATGAAGCACGGCTCCTGTCAAACCAAGCAGCTTTCTGTCGATCAACACGGAAATCTTTCACCCTCACACAAAACTTACATGGATACCTATTGCAATGACTGAATTTCACCCATGAAAACTCGCCAAACAACAGGCAAATGTGTCAGACTGATGATGTAATAGCGGTGAATCTGACCTCTGGTTGAGATAAGGGCCGCCTCGCTCTGTTCACTGGCTCCTCCTGCATTCACTGATTTGATGTAGAAGAGGTAATTTTCATTGGGCTGAAGGAGGACCCTCTGCTCATACCCTTTTATCCCTGATATGGACCTGTGTATGGAGAGAAAGTGCAGTGTTACCCTCAGTAATGCTCTGATGTGCACCCTTGAGGACTCATGGGGAACTGTTTTCAATGGATTCAGTGTACAAGCTCTTAGTGTAATATGCTACGTTAAATATTACCATTAAGTGCTACTGATGGCAATTAATGAGTATATTTAATACCATAGAGAAGACATTTGGTGTAAAAAAAAGAAATGGCTGCTCGAACAAAAAAACAAAAAGTGTAGGGGTGGGAATTGATTGTATGGTTGTATTTCCTCAGGGTTAGAGAGTGGGTGGAGTCTTAATAAGCTTTTTTACATTTTCAACTTTATTTACTCTGTTTATTGCTATTTGAGCATAAAAACAGTCTGCAAAGTTACAAAGCACAAATTCCACTCCAAAGGGAGTTATTTTCTACAACATTTAATCACTGTTTCTGAATTCTCTGAAACGCCTCGAATGCAGTCTTGGGTTTTCATCCAGAAACATAATAATATCACTCCTTTAAAGGACAAGTTCGGTATTTTACAATTAAAGCTGCGGTCGGCAACTATGGCTGATTAAGTGGACTTTGGCAACATTTTGAATGTTTACAACTCATATGGCCCTCCCCCACTATCAACGAATACCCTCCCACAGAGTTCGTGCTCGAGTGCGTGCGCACCAGGTTATCTGTGAACGCGACCGTCTCATCAGCATTCATCAACACCATGGATTATTTGGAGGTATGCTGCCCTGGCTAATCTACCAATATATTGCAATTGCTAACGTCATTTATACTCTAAATGAGCTTACTTGGTTTGTTAGTGTTCCGCCATCACTCTTCCTTACCTGCGCGAACTTCAGGCGTGTGCATGTGATTGTAACGTGCGCGAGGGGTGGCGTGTGCCCGATCTGTGATTGACAGTCAGATCTCACACCCCCCTGGGCTGATTGGACACAGTTAACAGGGAGCGCAGGATTTTTGCAAAACAAATAACACGCTCCAGATGGAGCTAGAAGCTCGGGTTTTTTTCTAAAACCACTTTATTTATGTTGTTCTGTCGGATTATAGTGTCGATTTCACTGAATATGATCAAAAAATTGTTGCTGACGCAGCTTTAAAGCCCTGTTTTAAGATCGTTTCTGATGAAATAGAATGGTTAAGATTGTATTTTAGACAGATGCTGCTGTCCCGAGAATTTTCAGTTTCTGTGGTTGCACCCCCACACCTCTACAATGGTAGCATAGGTGCACAGGAACAATCCTTTATAAAATGCATAAAACTTTAGTTTACAAAGACGTGAAACTCACCGAGTGGTCTGGGGTGTTCACTGATATGCTCACACAAAAATCGCTGCAAAAGATGCTTTCCAACAGGTTTTATCATAGTTTTTGTACAACTCCATTGACTTGTATTGTATGTTCTGTGATGTACGGTATTACTCCGCCGCCGGAAACGGAAATGGGGTTGTTTGTATTCTTTCTGTAGTCTCATGCAAATTCTTGGGACAGCACCATTTGTCTAAAAACAATCTTAACCATTCTATTTCATCAGAAATGATCTTAAAACAGAGCTTTAATTGTAAAATACCAAACTTGTCCATTAAATAATTCCTGCCCAAAGCATATGCAAAAAAAGTGGGCGAGGCCTGGATGAATTGCATTAGTAGTGTGTTGAAACTTGTGGACTTAATCTGAAATCACCCGTATACCCTCAAATAAGGCGTTATTTGAGGGAACAGTCATTTGTAGTGGTGTCCGATACCATAGTGGGCGTTATTGAGTGCACTTATTCAATCCCAGATTGCACTGCAATAATGATTGTACAACCGATGTTCGCTCAACGGGTGTCCAGAATTCGCTGACTTCTTTTCATTCACTCGTTCAAGTAAAACAGTATTAGTGGGCTAATGTAGCGTAATAGTGAATGAGGGTTTATCTGGATTCAGCCATGGAAGTGGTTGACCAATCACAACACACTGGTAACACTGTTACCATAACACTATTTAGCAAAACATGAAAAAAAAAAGTTTTTCTCTTGACCCCTTGTGCTGTTTCTGCTTGTACAGAGGGCTGGGTTACTGTACCTGAGTCCCTCTTCTCTCGCATGCATACTGGCGGCAATACTCCAGTGTGAAGCAGTCTACAGCACTGGGCTGAACTGAGCTCCAACGCAGCGTGGCCGTGTCCCACAGCACTGTGCACTGTTCTGTCTGGATCACCGGGACAGAGGGGGCTGGAGAGAACACAATGAGCTGAGTTACTTTTCAGACACTGACTAAAAGATATTCACAAGTTTGTTTTACTAAATGTGAACACTCCATATTTAATCTGGATTGAAAACACATACACTTTGGAATTCGCATTCCATGTCAGAGATCTAGTAAAGAGGCTTTACATGGTCATCTCATTATGCATTGATATATTATGACACACAGCATGATCTCTTGCTCTCACAAACATCATGCAAGTCAGAAGGGATTTGCACATAGTAACTAACCGGTTCTAAAGGGCAGTCTCTCACTCGGCATGCTGCAGCCTGTGTAGTTCACCGCCATCACCCACACTTTATAACACTTATCCGGGTCCAGCTCTTCTAGATTACAGTAGCTCTCCTTCACAGTCACCCTGTACTCCTCTGAGATAGCTGCAGATAAGATTACATTTAACACACTTTAACTGAAGCACATGGCTCATCTAAGCATCCCTTTGACATATTTTTACATACTAATAAGAGTTTGTAGTACTGTCAGATTGAAAAAAAAAATCCTGTGAATGTTAAAGGGATAGTTTATGCTTAAAGGGATAGTTCACTTTGAAATTCATTTTTCATATGTTTTAGCTTACCTCAAGGGCATCCAAGATTCCACAATATTTTCAATTTTGATATTTTTCATATAATGGCTGTATATGGGGTCCACCCTGGGTTCACTTCAAAGAGCATGCACAGAGAAGTCAAAATTAAACATGATTTAATGACTCGTAAATTTAGGTACACATTTAAGGCCTAAGACACAGAACGAGTGGTTTGTGTGAGAAAACGAGCAGAATTTATATCGTTTTTACCTCGTGTAACCACAGCCATGTACAACTGATCTGACGGCATGAGCGCTTTGGTCTGCGCATGTGCCGGAAGTGATCTCTGTGGACATGTCACTTTCATTTTTTACAAAGAGATTTCGGAAGTTTTACCTTTCACTAAACATATTTAGATATATCAAAATCGTCTTCTATTGCGATTTCCTGTATATCTAAATATGTTTAGATCTTCACAGTGAAAGGTAAAACTTCCAAAATCTCAGGGTAAACAATGAGTGACGTACACACGCAACGCGAATCACTTTCAGGCGCATATGCAGACCGAAGTGCCCGTGCCTCAGATCACTTGGACATGGCTGTGGTTACACAAGGTAAAAACGATATAAATACCATTCGTTTTCTGCACACAAACCATTCGTTTCAGTGTCCTAGGCCATCAATGTGTACTTACATTTACGAGTCATTAAATCATGTTTAATTTGTACTTCTGTGCGTGTCTTTTAGGTGAACCCAGGTGTGATCCCCTATACAGCCATCATATGACTATGATGCAGCTGAAACAACAACTGAAAAATTTCAAAATTGAAAATACTGTGGAAACAAAGACACCTATATCTTGGATGCCCTTGAGGTAAGCTAAAACATTAAAAAAAATTATTTCAAAGTGAACTATCCCTTTAAAACTATATTTTGAACAATGTTTCAACTGATTTTATCAATAAAATGAAAGTCAGGTGCAGTCCAAAACTACATTGGACCTATTGACTTTTTCAAAATATCTTCTTTTATGTTCCACAGAAGAAAGTTAATAATATACATTTGGCGACATAATGGTGAGTAACTCATTTGAACAATTTAAGCATTTAACCCCCAATTGCAAGGATATTTTATACTGATAATAGTTACATAGTAATATAATTATTCATATATTCATAGTAATTAAGAATATATGCCATTCTATAATATATAATGTTGGGTGGACAACTTACAAACTGTAATCCATTACTGAATACAAATTACATGATGAAAACTGTAGTTAGTAACAATCTATTACATTAAACATGTTAGGTAATATAATCGGATTACTTTCTGACTACTTGCGAGCTAACTCATTTATCACATTGATTTGAATAAAATAATCTTGTAATATAAGCATATTGATAACAATAAGGGACTTTTGAACTGTAGTGTATTATCTGTCAGATATTCCAACCCTGCTCTCCCCTCTAGTCTTACCTCCTTGTGGCTCTTCCATGCAGTAGACTTGGAAGCAGTCGATAATGTCATCCTCGTTGACTCTCCAATACACAGTGACGGAAGTGCTGGTTGCAGAATTGGCCTCTTGAGGCTGGAGATGTGGTTTTTGAGGAACTACAAAATGAGTTATAATTCAAGTCAGTAAAATGTAAGGGGTGTTTATCTGCAATGGAAATCTTAGCTGAGGCGCACCTGGAATGGCTTGTCTGTTTTCCCTCTCATTGCCTGATTTGCCCTTGGCATAGTCCTCAAAAACCAGCAGCCCTCGTGGACCAAGTTCAAGTGACATGGTGGATTCCAAAGCTGTATTCAACCTAATTAAGAAAAAATGAAAGGGTCACTGGAAGGAGACTGGAAGAAAACACAGCTCATCACATTATTTTCATCATGTGTAAAAACCACATGCGGTAAATTATTTGATTTTTATTCATTTCAAGGCTACAAATACTTGATTTAAACATTGTTTTGAACATAGGAAACTCAACAAGGCAACTAAAACAAACTTCATCAAGCTTCTATTTGGATTAATTTAATATGCAGATCATTTTTGAAGGATTGTAATTAGCATTTGATGTTAGGAAAGTCACTGGATGCAACGTAAATTCAAGCCATTCAGTTACCTCATATTGATATCTTTTGATGACTGAAAAGGGGTGAAAAATAGCTTGATTAGACTAAAATATCCATTCTAGATAGTTCATCTCTCTTAACAAATCTTAGCTAGGCACTTTAAAAATGCTTCCAAAGCAACTATGGCTTTGGACAAAATCAATACATTAATACTAATCGAGTAACTAACACACAAATGAGGAAAGCCTCACAGAAAGAAACTTGAGTGGGTCTGTCTCTTCCTCCTCCTTAGCTGTCATCTCCATAGTCTCCTTGGCCTTGTCGATATTCTCCTGGAACGACACAATCTGGTCGTACAGCTGCTCCAGTTTGGCCTTTTTCTCCTCCTCCATGGCCTGAGACATCTCATTATACTGATCCATCACCAGCTTCACCACCTCCTCATTGTGCTCATTTATGATCTTCTCACAATCAGTAAAGTTCTCCTGCGGGAGCAGCCCAATAAAGTACACGTTAGTTCTCAGTAACATTTCTCACTTTAATAGCATCCCCAAGCTGACAGTGCACTAACGTAAGCACTACAAAACTCTCACTACAGATTTTTGGGAGTGCAAAATTCACCTTCATGATGCTCAGATTTTGTGGGTGGTTGCCAGGACATTGCTACTTATTTTCTAGGGCAGTCACAACCATTTTGACCTGACGTTTGTGATATTTTGGTCTCTAGATTTGACTTAGCTTTTAAAGGTATTTTGATGTAATGCCTATTCATGCAAAATTGATCTAATGCATATTTTTGAGTCAGGAACAATGCGTTTCATTTGTTAAACAACATTTCAATGTGTTAAAATACATTTTTGGATACATTTTTTTGTCAGGTGGTACAACCAAATATTTGTAAAATAATATATATATATATATATATATATATATATATATATATATATATATATATATATATATATATATATATATATATATATATATATATATATATATATATATAATTATATATAAATATATAATAAATAAATAATATAATATTTGTAAAAAAGGTATTTTATATGTACTATATATATATATACACAGTGTTACATTCTTGTAGCCTAGAAATCTAGACGCACCCTAGCGGCAGCACATTTTTTGCCGCAAAGTGTGGTCTAGCAACTCTCCGTTGACTTTCGTTGTGGAAAAACCAAACTCTGGTCCGCCAATCACATCGTGTATAGAGTTGGTGGGCGGGCTTAACAATGGCGGCAGAGTTGTGACGGTTCTACGCCGTGATTTCCATTGGTGATTTCCCTGCTACTTAAAAACAAACAAGATGCAGCTGGCGAACAGCGGTCTTTCGATTCGGATTTGGCCGCGACTCGGATGACTTGGAGTTAAGAGAACGTCACTGAGTCATTCTTAAAAAAGGAAGATGTGTTCGGAGTTTTGACGACCGGATACGGCAAAAGTTTAATATATCAACTTGCTCCGCTGGAGGGAAAACGCATTGGACTCACTCATCCACAGCCATTCGTTGCTCTGGTTGGTTAGCGACTTGGGAAATTGAAAGACAACCTTTTATCCCGCCCCTCGGATTGAGGTATGACAATTGAGAGTTTCCAGACCTAACATCCTGATTTAGGTCTGGCATGCCAGGCTAACATTCTTGTAAAATCTGAAGTAACCCTTAGAGTGTTAAAGTGCCTCACTCACTACTATTTTGGTTGTTTTTATTCATATTAATATGGCAATATGGTAGGTGTTTCAGTGTCTTTAGCATTCAATTTTACTTTAAAGACAGAAAAATAATCATATAAGTTTACCGGTAAATGCATTAAATACTCTTCATAATCTAGTTTTCAGTCATTGTTCACTTTGACCTTCAGCATTATTAGTTAGTTTAGAATTTACATGGTTGTACCACCTTGATGAATGTAAGTTATGTCACCTGACAAAATTAAAATGACAGGGTTAAAACATTTTTTCATTTCAATTACATGTAACAAATAAAATATAAATACAAGTGTTTTAGTCATCAGTCTAAGTCTGGTAGGAAGGGGGGGTTCACCTGCACCCGAAATATATATATATTTTTTAACCTAGTTTTTTGTAATCCTTAAGGTGTCTAGAAAAGGAATTTTGATGTTCCCGCGCAAATTTTTGTCCCATATGTGATTTTTGGATCATCTTTTGTGTCCGTGCATGATTTTTGGCTGCGGAAAATGAAAATTTTAAATCTACATAGAATCTGAACAATACATTAGAGCCAGAACCGATATATCGTCAGACTCGATATTATTGGCCGATATTAGGCACTTTCCAAAATATCGGTATCGGCAGTTATAATGGCCGATAAATGAATATTTCAAAATTAAAATAAAAACGGATGAAAACACGCTTGAACCATGTCATGAGTGTTGGAGTTGTATAGTTTGTCCACCAGAGGGCACTCTACACAGTCCCTGTTGGCAACACTCGTTGAGTTGGTCACGAGACATACATTGCTTGAATAACAATTAAAAGCAGCATCAGTTCTCTTAACTCAAATAAGCATGACAAAATTTATGACTATCATGTCCAGTTTTGCTGCTGTTAAATAAGACGAGAATTAGCTAGTAATAGTTGCGTTACGTTGTTACAGTGTAGTTGACTGACTGCCCTTTTAACTTTTGACAATGTGACTGAAGTATTTCTTTAATAGCGCGTGATAGTTATAGCAATGAGTCGTATCATCTCTCCTTGGCCTGTTATATTGAAAATGTATGTTTTACACTTTGCAGTCTGAAGTTATCCATTGCTAAATTATGGCTCATCATAGACTAGCTAACCATAAAGCTAGCTAATGCCACTATCATCAGTCTGTTCTGTTGTTACAATAAAAAGAAAGTTTCTTTTAAAATGCACTATCATATTATTTTAGTTAAAACTCATAAATAATTACAAATAACTAATGTTAGGGAAATCTGTTAATGTTTTGTTGCGTGTTTCTGAAAAAAATAAAAATAAAAATATCGGCCGATATATCGGAATATTGGATTTTAAAACCCAAAAATATTTGTATCGGTATCGGCCTTCAAAATCCTTTATCGGTTCGGGCTCTACAATACATCCTACAGACACAGTCTACCCCATTTTCTCTTCGTCTTTGCATGAGGAATTGATAGATATGAGGATTGTCTTGATTAGATGATGTTTAGTGCATAAAAACTCAAATAAACACCAAAAAATTTACCCTTCCAGTTACCCTACTATCTAGAGCCAGACCGATATATTGGCAGACCGATATTATCGGCCGATATTAGGCATTTTCCAAATTATCGGTATCTGGCAGTTATAATGGCCGATAAATAAATATTTAAAAATTTAAAATGTAAAAACGGACGAACACGCATGAACCATGTCATGAGTGTTGGAGTTGTATAGTTTGTCCACCAGAGGGCACTCTACACCATCCCTGTTGGCAACACTAGTTGAGTTGGTCACGAGACATACATTGCTTGAATAACAATTATTAAGAAATAATTACGTTACAGTTATTACGGTGTAGTTGGCTAAATTATGGCTCATCATAGACTAGCTAACCACAAAGCTAGCTAATGCCACTATCATCAGTTTGTTCTGTTGTGACAATAAAAGAAAAAAGTTTCTTTTTAAAATGCATGATCATATTATTTTAGTTAAAACTCATAAATAACTACAAATAACTAATGTTCGGGAAATCTGTTAATGTTTTGTTGCGCGTTTCGGGGAAAAAAATGTCAGCCGATATATCGGCATATCGGATTTTAAAACCAAAAAATATTTGTATCGGTATCGGCCTTCACAATCCTTAATCGGTTCGGGCTCTACTACTATCTATATTGAAGTAAAAGTAGAAAATTGAGCAAAATTAGAATAAATCACGTACATCACATTCGGAACAAGGAAACTGGAATAAGCTACCGTGCAATATATTGGTTAGATACACTGTGATAGATTGTGACTGAATAACAACAACGTTTTTTTTTTATATTGATACAAAAAGAACCATCAGCCTAAAGGTGCTATATGGAACTTTCGTCTAAAATGAATCCTTTTTTTAATGCCTGTGTGTGAAGGGGTTGTCAGATTTTCTGCAAAATCCATCAGATGTGACGTGCATGCACGCTCTCAAGCCTCGCTCCTTTTTATATACAGTATATGCGATGGCACTGCAGCTGATGACATGAGTCTGATAACACCAAAAAAAAAACGACCTCCAGCAAAATATAAAACACAAAACAAAAATGTACCTGCTGAAGCTCGTCCGGCCAAACATGAATCAGATAGACTTAGGGCGAAGAGCGAGTGCTTTAGGATGTAACTTTTATTTGTTCATTTGAATTTGTTCAGTCTAGTTCACTAACCGTTTCCGTTATCATATTATACATTCACCTATGTTGACATTGCTGATTGTGAAAGATACACGAATAGTTAGTGAAATGCCTTATACTAGATAAAACCACAAATGTAATGTTATCATAGTACGAGTATGGCGCATTATAGTTCAACGTCAAGCTAATAAAACTAAGTAGGGGAGAGCGGGGCACAACCTAACGCTTTTTGGTTTTGGCTCAATTAATTAAAAAATAATTAGGTTAGATTAATACTTTTTTTACACAAGCAACATACACATCTCTGCTACAAATGACCACTTAAAGTTTTTTTCTAGGACCTACCATTTTCATACAGTTGCACTGAAAGTGACAGAAGTGCAAATGTTACAACTTACCCCATATACGGGGTTAATTGTTACAGACAGAGGGGTTAGTTGTAACACTTGTGTGTAACACACATAATTCAGTACTATTTTATTTGTATAGTTTGATATTGTTTGTGCATCTGTATAGACAGATATCCATACATCCATCCCTCATCCAATCATCCTTCTATTATGGATCAATATCATGGATAGAGACATAGAAAAGGGCTGCATAGTTTTGCAATAAATAATAATAAATAAAATTATAAATATTGTAATTGCAATTAAATTAGATTTGTGTGTGGCAGCTGCATGTACAAATATTATTATTATTAATAATAATAACAGTAATAATAATATACAAATGAGCTTAAAATAAAAATTTAAAGGGTTTATTGCATTAATAACAGGCCATATTTTTAATAAATAAACAAGTTATCATTCATAGTACACTAAATTTTAAACATTTTAAATTCCAACATTGTTTGTGAAAGTCTAACAAAGTTAAATGTATAAATAAATACTCAAACCTGAAAAGTTGTGTGGCTCCGTTTTCATTTGATTATCATTGTACACTTGGCGGCTTAATTGTAACACTCTGTTACAACTAACCCCGCTGTATAGTACATATTTTAAGCCTAGCTAACAGTCGCTAGGAATTACTGACATGTTTCAAAACGGTGCTATGTTTGAGCCAACAAGACAGTGATTAAGGCAATATAAAGTTAGATTTGGAAACGATTTATAGACCCAACTCAGAAACCGAAAAAAAAACCTAAGATGAAAAAAATTACTTTCATGGTGTCAAAACACTCTTTGTCCAGTATCTTCACGAAATATAATCAAAACTTTCCACAAATTCACGGAGACCGTCTTCTGGCAGCAAGAGAAAAATAGCGGAAAGACAACCTGCTTGATCCTGACGAACTATGTAAACGGTCTGTGTTACATTTAACCCCGCATTAGGTTGTGCCCCGCGCTCCCCTAGTCTATTATTGTAACGTTGCAGTGGGAGTTTACATTAGTTTCCAGCATGTTGTGTGATGCTTTCTCCGGTGTGATGAAAGTCTCGGTGTGGCCGTGTACCCTGAGTAGGGTTGGGTATCGTTTCAATTTTAACGATTCTGATACTCGATTCCGATTCTGCTTATCGAATCCGGTTCTTAACGATTCTTGGTTTCGATTCCAATATTTATTGGAGAGAAAAAGGAGAGCAAATACTTCTAATAAATAATAATTTAAAAAAATCTACCTTAAATTGTTGTCACATTTAGGCTATTACCAGTAAAACTGTGACAATGCGTCTTAATTTACAATATGTATAACAATTTAAGGAATTAGCATGAAAAACAATTACAAAAATATTTCATTTTAACACAAAAAAAACAGAACATAACAAAATATGTAGCCTAACAGACCTACCTAACTATAGTTTACTGAAGCATAATGTTCTGTTAGCTCTGTTTCTGATTTGCTTTAAGACAGGTGAATATCAAAGAAGGATCAAATCCATTGATATTGAATGAAATGAAGGTGACTGTAGCAAAAGGATGTAACCCTTTCACCACAAATCGTGACATTCAAACACTCTCTACTTGCTCATCTTCCCCTTCATGGCTAAAGTGAATGAAGTCTCTACAAATAAAGATTATGTTAATTACATTATTAGACCAATAGGAAGCAGCAAGTGAGTGTTAAATGTATTTTTTTTCTGTTGAATCGTTCATTCAAAAGATTCGTTCAGAAATGGTGAATCATCCATTAACTAAAAAGAATTTATGGATAACAAAATAATAATACATAGATTCGAGTCATTAATTGTCTGATGTTTTTATTCATGATCTCCATTTTAAACATAACACAACAATAACTATTTTAAACAAAACTGGTTCTCATTTTATCCAGAATTATGCGGCTCTTGTTCGAAGACGAATGTCAGCTCATCTGTGTTTTGTACCTGAGTGTGAGGGACTGCTATTGCTGCTACTAGTAGCTTTATCATGGTGTGTGGAAAGCTGTGGTACGGCTGCTGAGAGATCGCACCGAATCAAATGCGGCGTGTGCATTCCTTCAAATTGACCCCGTGTTGAAGCAAATGTTTTATCATATTGGAGGTGCATCATTTGAAAGGCTTAAAAGTTTGCTTGCTTGCCATTCGTAAATATTTAACTTGCAACGCATGTGCGGCAGGCAGGTCCTGGCAGATCAATGCAACAGTAAACAAATGCTCACTTCCATTCACAAACGCGTGAGCGAGCATCAAAGTAAGGAATCGAGAAGAGGAATCGAAATGCGTGTGTCTTATTCGAATCCTCGGTTTTTGGCATTTTGTGAACCGGTTCTAAAATGGAACCGGTTTTCATACCTAACCTGAACCGTGAGTGCTTGCTCTTGTGTTCATGTAAAAATTGGTTGCAATCTCAAACATCACCGATAGAGGCCGCTAAAAAATACATATAGCACCTTTAAGTCAGTTGAGTATTATAAGTGTTTTGCAAAACAACATGAACAAGTGCATCATACCTAATGATTTTTGGGTGAGTGCATAGTAAGGACACAATTTTGTGACCAATTTTTTTTTATAATAATCAATATGTTGCCTATGCTAGCAAGTTCAAAAACAATTCATACATTTTAAATACAATAAAGTTTATGATAAAAAAAGCATTTTTGTAGTTTAACATTGGTTGTACCAACTAACATGGAAAGTGTACCAACCTACCCATATTTTAAAGTATAGCTATTTTTATCAGTATTTGAGAGACATCTACAAACATTTTCACTCAGTTGGTCTCCTCTAGATGATGCATTGTCATGTTTACTGTTATTTCCTTGTCGATTCATAATAAAAGAGTCATGTTTGCAGTTGTGATGTGATAATGAACAAATTGCCGGACAAAGTATCTCAACAGCTTAAAACTATTGTTATTTATGAAAAATTGTTTATATGAAAGGTTTCAAACATTAAGTGATGTCTTAGTATTTTATTTTGAATTTTTTTAAAACACCATTTTAAATAGTTTTCTTAGTCTGTTCATTTGTGCAGATGTTTGAGCCACCTGACATTTAGGGGTTTAAGATACCAAAACATAAATTATAATATTTTATAATGTACTAAAAATGAATGCAAACTAAATAGGTTTTATAGAATAAAGTAATATTTTTCAGTAATTTTTCACATTGTTTATAAGGAAATAATGCACTCGGACACAAAAATATGCATGTCATCTCATTGACCAAAATTAAGTCTATGGGTATTTATAGTCTACTGATTAATTTGTTACAGGATATGTCCTGTATGTGTAAATGAATGCATAATAATGCAAATACCTCCACTGTGTTGTATGCCAGTTCAAGCTCAGATACAAAGTCTTCAATATTCTCTGATCTTCCTTGTAAAACTGATATCAGTTCACTTAGCTGATTCTGAAAAAAAAAATCATATCGAAAGTAACATTAGACAGACAACATGAAATATGTTGAGGTGCAGAAAACAATGCAAACTGTTAAGCACAACTCCTATTTCTTTCATAACTACATTATTTTATTTTCTCCTTTGGATTTTTCCTACTTGCAAATATCAAATCACATTGGTGCAGTACTGGAATAAACTACAGATGAATCATGGAAACAGCTGTCTACTTCCAGCTCTTGCTATGAGTCAGTTGGTTCTGACTCATCTGCTATGAATGCTGTCAAAGGCCAATAAAGTAAACAACCTCTCATTGTCTCAACATGATTTATACTCTTGTGAAGTGAATATTCTGATTGTGTTTTTATCATTAGGTTATATTAGACACTGGATGAGTCCTTCTGTAAACACTTGAGTAATTAGTGACACGCTCTCCAAACAGGCCAGCAGTGAAAGATCAGATGTCAAGCTGATGTCAGGAAATCATGTCTTAGCACACTTTCAAAGCACAGGGAGCTTAACTTACCTTAACACTGTCATAGGCCTCTTCCAAAGTGGCCATCTCATGGTTTTGATGCTCAGCCTCACTCAGCAGTACTGGACAACGGCAAACCAGGCAGAACGCATCCATTGGTTGAATCTCAAGTTCCTCTTGAAGTTCAGATTCCGCCATTTGTGCACTATCCAAATCCTCAACAAATTCAAAGCCTTTTTCCAGAGTTTGATCTGACAGTCGAACTTGTTCACAGTGCCCATCCTCAGCTAGAGCTTGTTCAGACTGTCTTGCCTCTTGTTCGGTGACCATCTCGTAACCAAGTTCCTCTGCAATTTCCTGCTGCACATTTGGTTCACAGCTCAAGGTCGACAGGTCCTCTTGAGGTGTAAAACTTCGCAATTGTGCGAAAATACCTTTATCCCTACTTAAGCTTCCTCCTCTTTGAATATCTTCATATATTTTATCACTATCCTCTGGCTCTAAAGGTGAGACTCTCATTGCTGAGGGGTCATCTTCATCAACTGGAGGAGGCGAAATGGGCTCTGGTAGGTCAATCTGTGTTTTCTTTCCTTCCTCTAATGTTTTTGTTGATGTTAGAGGTAACATCTTATTCTCAATATCTGTCCAGCTAATGGCTGATTCTTTCACTGGAATCTCTCCGGTTAATATGGTCACGTCATTCATTTCACAATATTCTTCTACCTGTTCATCCTCTGTTGGTTCAACAGCTGGAAGTCTTACTTTTGATAAGTCCTCTACGTTGTCTGTTACTTTTATCTCTTCCGTGCCTTCACGAGCAAATGCCTCCATGTCATTAGCTAACAATATGCTATATTCTTGTCTTGAATGAATCATCTGATTCATCTCTGTTGTCAATCTTTTTTCAGAAGGTATCTCGTCCTGAACAGGCTCATTTGTGGTGTCAACCCTCTCATTTGCTTCCTCTGTAAGATCCACCTTGATTTCCTCAACTTTTTCTTGTTTTTCTGTAACCACAGGTTCTTCAATCTTTGGTATGTCAACATGTTCTCTTTGCTCAACCTCAATAGTTGGCCTATCTGTACCTGTGTCCTCTTTGGCTTTCTTGTTTGTTGCAATGAATTCATTGTGTAATTCTGGATACATTTTCTCCTCGCTTGTAATATCAGATTTAGTCTGAAGCTCAATGTTTGCTGTATCTTTTTCACTTGGATGTGACCACTCTAATGAGCTCTGAACAGAAGTAAATTTAGACTCTGGGTTTACTTCGATTTCTGTTAACACATCTGATGTATCGATATGAGCCTCAACCTCTTGCACTACAACAATTTTGTCAATTACCTGCTCTTGCATTTCCTTTTTGGGAATTAATCCTTCACTCACTTTATTCTCAACCACAGCAAGCATTTCTCCATTTTCATGGACTTGAGAGTCATTTTCTAAAGATTTTGCAGAAAGTTTAACTTCAGTAGCATCTGTTGTAATTGTTTCAGTCTCTTCTAAAGACTTGTCTTCTTTCTCAACTTTTGAGGGTTCTTCAGTTTTTGGAGGTTCTGTTTTATCTAACAGAGGTTCTTTGAGAATGACAACCCTCTGAGCAATAATTTCTGTTTTTTCTCTTTTTAACATTTCAGTAATGCTTATATCAACCCTTGAGGTAAGATTTTGCTCTAAAATTTCGCCTTGTGTCTTGGTTTTATTATTCTCTCCTTCGTCATTTTTAGTAATAGTACTTGTTTCGTGAACGTCAGCAATGGCATCAGCTACTTCATGACATCGATCCACACTGCCCTCAGAAACACTAATGTTTTCGACAGCATGTGGTACATCGGACTGAATTTTCTCAGAGCTCTGTGTTACAGACATAATTTTAAATTCATCTTTAGTTTTAATAACATCTTCATGCGCTGAACCCCCGGGCACTTGAACATGAGCATTCAGACTTATTTGTTCCTGTCCACTGCAATCTACTTCACTGGTAGTTTTGCATTCTGGCTCAAGGACTTGATCCATTTGAGGTTGTGTGTTATTGAGGTCACTTTTAGTAGTGATACTGTCCTTGATGATGACAGTGACATCACATTGCTTTTCATTTTCCCTACTATGCTTGGCAACCAGGTCGTCTGATGTGACCGTTCCTGTCATGATAATTTCCACCTCTTGTTGGATTTCTGGAGCACAGTGTCCCCCTGAACAACACTCTGTGGACTCACACTTTCCTTCACCTTCAATTTTATCTTGCACACATGGTTGATCGACAGTTACTTCTTCTTCTAGTTCTTCTTGTGCTTTTTCTAAACATCCAGTGAGTTCAAATTTACTTTGGTGACCATGCTAATTTCCCCCATCTTCCTTTTCTTTGGCCTCAGGTACATTAGCAACCACTGGTGTTTCATCCTTCAATATGAATTTCTCCAGATATCCATCTGGATCATCAAGAATCAGAGTATCTTCTTTTGAAAGACCGTTCTGAAACAACACTCTCCGTATCTGAGAAGTCGTCTTCTTTCTTCCGGTCTCCTACTGTGTCCTCATAAAGGTCTGAGTAATGAAAGGACATTGCTCGTGGTTCCTCAAGAAGGACAAGATCTATTATCTTTGGTGGTCCGGTAGGGAGGTATACAGGTGTGAGGATACATTCCTGACTTCCAAATAAGACTGATCCACTCTCTTTAAGAGATTTAGAGCTCTCCTTTGCTGTACTTCCAGCTCTGTCTTCACACTCTTGAGGAGGCTCTGCATTTAACTTATTTCCATAAAACACTTCGTCAAGATGCTCACCTGCAATTTCAACATCACTGATGAATACAAAGGAATCATCATCCTCAACAGCTTCTTCTACTTTTGGTTCTTTGAGGTTCTCTCTGAGGTTCCTCCGGCTGGGCAGTCACTTCTGGTTCAAGTTTTTCCATCAGTGTAGTGCCATCACTGGGTGCCTGCTCATCTAACAGTGTGAATTTTTCAAGGTAGTCCATTTGAGTTTCTTCCTTTTTGGGCTGTTTGTCAGCAAAGATCTGGGATGAATCCTTCAAGCTTTCATTTTGCTTTATTTCCTCAATGTCTAGCTTCACAGGACAACTGATTGTAGCTACAGGTTCATGCTTATGTTTGGATTTTATCTTTGGGGTATCATTCAAGTAGGCTAAATTCTCCACCAGTGTAGTGCTATCTTCCTCATCTACTGTAGCAAGCTTTGACGGTACAACAATATTGAGTATTTCAAATCCATCTGATATCAAACTAAAAAGATCTTGATCCTTGCTTCCAGCAGGCATACCATCCTCATTGCTTTCAGGCCTGATATTCGGCACTGACACCTCAATCATTGCAGGTCTTTCCTCACCTATCCGACTTTTTGGCAGTCTGGAGCTTGGCTTTTTAAACCTGTCACCCAGCTTGCCTCTGCTGCTTGTTTTTTTCCTCTTTATTCTGTCTTCATCCATTATGATCACAATATTCCCTTGTGTTCCAGAACCTTCCATGCTGTATTGTTCAGATGGAGAGCTTCCTTCTGAAGCCCATGGAGTTGAGCATCTACTGGAAGCCGTCTCCCATACTATCCCACTGTCCTCACTCTGTACTGTCACCATAGGAAAAGGATGGGTCAACCATCAGACACTGGAGTTTAGGCTTCACTGATGGATCCTGCATGACTTCCTTTAAACTAACCAAAAATAGTTTAGAAACAGGTGGTTCAACAAAGCAATGTAGTATAGAATAGTGCAGTATATGGCAGATATTGTAGCTGTTTAGTGCTAAGGGATAATTCACCCAAATATTAAAATTCTGTCATCATTTACTCACCCTCAAGTTGCTCTAAACCTGTATGAATTTATTTCTTCTGCTGAACACAAAAGATGTTTTGAAGAATGTCGGTAACTACACAGTTTGGGCCACATTGACTTCCATAGTATTGACTTCCTCATTGACTTCCACAGATTTCCATAGTAGTAGTGTTCAGCAGAAGACAGAAATTCATACAGGTTTAGAAAAACTACTTGAGGGTGAGTAAATGATGACAGAATTAAAATGTTTGGGTGAACTATCCATTAAAAGTATCAGTTAATAATGTTTGAAGTTAAAAACAATTAGTAGAAGCATGAGAGAACATCTGCTTATTACACACTTGGAAGTGGATTTATCAATAACTTAAAAAGTGGAAGACTTGGAAGTGGATTTATCAATAACTGACCAGTATTTTATATATATATATATATATATATATATATATATATATATATAGGCTAAAAAATAAAGTTTGAACACTTTTTTTATGGCTACTTAAATGGTGTTTGTGAATTCACTATATATTTAAAAAATAAAAAATTAAAAAAAAAAATAACCGTAGATGCATATGCAAAAAAAAAAAAAAAAAAATAGAAGTGCAACTTTTTGTTCAAAATTGGGTGTCAATCAAACAATTAAGTGGTGACAATGATGAAATAAATATTCGTATTTAAAAAGATCTACGAGAAAACATAATTAAATCCAAATTTTAAAACGATTTGCGCCCGTGTCAAACTACCTTTTATGAAGGTCCTCAATTTCATCTTCGTCGTCGATATCTGATCATTCCTGGCCCCACGTCCCTGCAATTCCCCCATCTCTGGCTCTGCCCCCTCACATTCCCCTTTCACAGTACGATCCATTTTGATAATCGAAATATGTTGTGGTTGTTTTAAAGTAATAATCGGTCTTGGCTAGTACAGCTTCGTGTTGGGATCATGTCTCGTTTGGGAGCAGTTCGTCTTACTCAGCGGCTGCTGTAAATAGATTACAAATATTCCTGTGCTCAAAGCTGCGCACTTGGAAAACAGTCACCGTTGTCCCCGCTCTTTGAAGGCAGAGTTATGGTTATTGTCCAATATATTTCATTTCCTTTGTCAACTTCAAGCAGTAGCACATCGTTCAGCATGTCCAGGACAGTAAAGCTTGCATGAAACTACAGTGGCGGTGTCCCCTGTAATATGACACGCAGAGAACACCGCCGTCATGTCCATGAGGGACAGGAGTGGAGGACTCAGGCCTCCGTAGTGTCAGTTTCCTTTGGCTGAGCTAATTTTACTCTCTAACCCCCCAAGCACCCGTATCAACGTTCTTAAACTTATATCATGCAATGAATCAAGCATAACAACCCATTAACGGATAAATCATAAACGGATAAATCAATCAAGGTGAGGTTGAAATGCTACTGTGAGCTGAACTGCTCCACGCAGAAAGTACCTATACAGTTCAAAAGTATACTGAATTGACCAATACAATTCTCTAAACATACTAAATATGTTTTCTAATTTAGTCATAAAAAGAATCTTACCTTAGAATAGGAAATGTGGAGGTTTTACCAGATATAAATACAATTGCTTTCTCATTTCTTTATTTGAATAACAATAGCAAAAGAGAGAAAAAGAAGAACACTAAATTAGACACAGAATGCAAAATACAATTTCATAATGAATTTTTAATTATTTAAATACAATTTTAAAAGACTGTACATATACAACTATACAACACATGACAGAACATAAACAGAAAACCCATTACTGTAAAGGTTCAGGTAAAGGTAATCATTTGCCAGAAACATTTTTTTTAATGAAAACAAAGATCAGAAAGGACAGAACAGTTGTGCCTAAAGCAAGATTTTAGACAATTTTCTTTCTGAAAAATTGTTATATTGGCTAATAAACCAAAAATAGCTCACAAAATAAACGTTTTGCGACAGTAAATTTATTGAATGAATATAAACTATTCCACATGGGAAAAAGATATTGCTCAGTCTCTGACGTTACAGGACTTGTACATCTCAAACATATAGACACTGATGCTCAGGGTCGGTCTGATAAAATCCCCATCAGCTTGTTGGATTTGGCTCAACACATTCCAAAAGGTCCAGTATATCCAAAAGCCCTTGTAAAAGAGTAAAGCATTTCTGTTCACAATGTCAAGATGGTATTTGGGGAATCCAGGTTTAATCCATTTCTGATGTTTATTCTTACTTATCTGGAGGCAGCCTAAAGTCTTGCTATGTTTTTGGTCTTGTGTTTTTGAGGGGCAGGATGGAGTTGAGATCTTTTTTCAGCTTCAGAACCTGGTAGGACTGTAAATGATCAATAAAAAGAGCTTGCATTACCAAACATGAACTCAGTGCTGTTGAGGCCTTGTTCACAAATAATATAAATAAAATATTTCCTTTATATAAAAAATAAATAAATAAAATATTTCGGCAAATGTACACATTGCGGTTCATTATTTCCCCATTCCTCAAGACATCTTTTGCTTTCTTAAAACTGAACTTGCATTATGGAGCATAAATGCATATACTGCAAGAAGACTTCCGTTTTTCAGATTTCACTCTTTATAAAACCTTTATAGAACTACATATGGCATAATACATGAAATATTATACCGTATAACACTGACATGATTATATTTGGGACTTTACTGAGTTACCCAAATGTAGTTTATTATATGTATTAAAAATGTATTATATTTAGGGCTGTCAAATGATTAATCGCATCCAAAATAAAAGTTTGTGTTTACATAATATATGTGGGTGCACTGTGTATAACTATATATATATATATATATATATATATATATATATATATATATATATATATATATATATATATATATAAATAACACACACACACATGCATGTATATTTAAGAAAAAAAATCTTATTTATATATAAAATATTTATATATAATATAAATTTTATTTCAATCTATATACAGTATATACATGAAAATATTTCTTAAATATACACAAGCATTTGTGTGTATTTATATATATAAAATGATTATACACAGTGCACGACCCACATATATTATGTGAACACAAACTTTCGATTTGGATTTGTTTGACAGCCCTAATTATATTTTAATATTAAACATATATTTATATTTTAATACTGACATAAGGAGGCTTACCTCTGTAAATTCTGCTTTAATGGCATCAAACTTAGCTTTCTCATGAACAGCTCTGGCTGTGTTTGTACGTTCAAATGGCTCTGAAACAGTACAAATATTCACGTTCTAAGGGCTAAATAAACGTTTATATAGTGTTATTCTTTCAGTGTATGATATACAAAGATTCTGAGAATGTGTACCTTCTACACAGACAAACTTCCCTCTCCATTCTTGGCCGCGGCTCTTGAGGAAAGTTTTTGCCTCACGCACAGAGATCACATGCTTATCCCATCTGTGGACACATAACAATGAACCGTAAAGACATGTTTGTCAATGCATTCAGACTAGTTTATTCAAAGAAGCACATGCACATGTCAAGTGTTATGAACATTAGAGCAGGCCATCTGGACCAGGGAAAGGCAGAGGTTCACCTGCTGTTGTCAATCTAGCAAAGTGACATGAAACAGGAGCCTTGCAGGTGGCTTAGATTTAGGTTCACTTTTGTTAGCAGCATTGACTAACAAACCTGCTATATAAACTAGAAAAGAAATATTATGCATTTGATTGACAATTATTATGCAATTGCACTAAAAATTCATAGACAACCAAGTAAATCAGGTGGGATACAAAATGCGTGACCTAAAACTAGTTTTCACATGCGTATAATAACTTACTAGTGTAGATATTTTTAGAATGTTTTCTTGCATTGCCCTAAATATAGGTTTGACTTGTGCTATGAAATCAGTAATGCTACTACTTACTTGAAGACAGTGGCATAGTACTTCAGAAAACCCAAGAGCAAGTCTCCCAATGATGACTGGTTTTTAGACACAAAGGCCGGGATATTGCTTGGTCCACTCGGCACAAGATGAATGTCCATCTTAGGGTTGAAGCACTCCTGGAAGAAGTGGTTTCAGAAAGAATTTAAAAAGCAGGAAAAAAATTATGCATAATTCATTCATTCATTAATTTATAAGACCATTTTCTCACTGGATAATCCCTTTGAAGGCATGGAATGACAGGTTCAGGAAGGGCTATATGAGGTTGAAACATTTGGAACAGAACAAAAACAGAAAAGCATAATAAGAGAGCTTCTAAAATAGCAGATTTGGTACTTATAATAGTTTAGAGCATTAGATCTTAACAATCCCCCCCAAAAAAAAAAGACTTACTCTGAAGGTAGTGCAGGATCATAAGAACCAGTGTGTAGCTGCTCAGTGTTGCTTGGCTGGCATCATTGATGCAGTGGTGTTCAGCCCATTTCTTTATTACAAGGATGATAGGGCGAACACGTTTTCGACTGAAATAAATACAAAACCAGAAAAAAAATTTATATTTTCACAAAGATCTCAATTTAGCACAGAATTCTGAACTTACCATATGCATACGTCCGCAGTAAGAAGGTGTTTCTGATACCAACAGTGTTGTTGAAGTTCAAGTCAAACTCCACACCACTGTATGCAAAAGAATTCCAGAAAAAACTGTGGTTAGCTTTTGTATTGAACTTTTGTTTGCAGATAACATTGTCTTTAATGAATTCCCAGCAAACAACAGAACCTGTCTGTCTGCTACATTTGGCTTTGTCATTCTTTGTATGTCATACACTACTGTTCAAAAGTGTGGGTTAAGTAAGACTTTTAGGCCCCTATTTTAACGATCTGAAACGCAAGTGTCAAAGCGCAAAGCGCAATTAACTTTGTGGGCGGATCCCGGCGCTGTTGCTATTTTCCCGGCGGGATAAATGCCTCTTGCGCCTGGCGCAAATCTAAAAGGGGTTGGTCTGGAGTAGCTTCATTATTCATAGGTGTGGTTTGGGCGTAACGGAAATAAACCAATAAGAGCGTCATATCACATTCCCTTTAAGAGCACGATGACGAGATGCGCTTGTTCCGTGGCGCAATTCTCATTTAACGGCGCATTTACCAGGCGCGCTTCAGCATTGGTTCACAGCCGAGTAGAACGATGTTCTCGTCAGGGCCGTAAAAGAAAGAGAAGTGACATTGGGGATGGGACAAACCCACCCAAATTAGCTTTGGGTTAAACATGCATATAATAATTTGGGTAAATGTGTAAGCTTTATGCCTGTTTTTCCCATCATCATGGACACAACAATGATTTCCCTCATGTTTATATATTTTACCGTATAATAATGTATCATTTGCAAAAAGTAAAATGCATCTGTGTAGATGAGAGAATCATCTACAGTGTATGCGCGTTGTTCACACTCTGTATTATGGCCAAGCATGCACGCTTAAAATAGCATCTGAATATACGCACAACGCGCCACTGACTTTAGACCAGGTTTTTTCTGGTCATTGGCGCAATTGTTTTCTGGAACTGCAAAATAGCACCAGGGATTGTTTGCGCCGACACACGCCTCCTTTTTGCGCCAACCCGCCCAGGAAGCGCAAGTTCATTTGTTAGTTTACCGACGTGCGTCTGTGGAGGAAAAAAGCCCGCTTTGCGCGAGTGCAAAATAGGAATGATAAATGCGTCAGTGTATAAAGTCATTTGTGCTGGGTGCAAGATAGAGCCCTCAAAGGGGTGATGAACTGAGAAATCAATTTTTCCTTGAGCTTTTGACATCTAAGAGGTCATCATATTATAAGAATATCCTGTAAGTTTCAGAACTGAAAACGTCCTTGTTATTCCAATAAAAGCTTTTATTGACACCAGGCTCAGCAAACAACTCATTTTTCAAAGTGGGGAACTTTGACGTCAAAGAGGATAAAACAACACGCCCGCAAAAGAAGATCAACGCCTATTTCAACATGGCCGGTTTAGCCCCGCCCACCGATTCGCGCATTACACGCATAGATGACAAACCGGATCGAGCTACCAAGCAATAAATATGCACTGACGAGTGAAACTCATTATAATATGCAAAACTGTTATCCACTCACAGAAGTGGGCATTTACTTCCAGGACTTCAGTCCGAGAAGCCGATAAAAATCGAGCGTTTTGGGATAGGCACAAAACTAGTGTAGAAAATAGCCTATTACTTATTCATTTTGATGTTTTTATTATGTAAAAAACAAGTGAATGTCATAAGTTGACCTCAGACAATAAAATAATAAAAAGCCGGTTCATGACCCCTTTTTATGCTCAAAAATACAACAGAACAGTAAACCGGATCACTAATATTACCACTTAAAATAACCGTTTTCAATTGAATTACATTTAAAACATTTATTCAGTATCACATGATTATGGAAGCTGGTTTCCACCACAGAATAAAAAACGTACAAAGTAATTGCAACTTTTTATCTCCGAATCGCATGATATAAAGTTGCAATTGCGAGTTATAAGGTCACAATTACATGATATAAAGTCAGAATTGCAAGATATAAACTTATTATATCTTGCAATTCTGACTTAATGACACGCAATTCTGAGAAATAAAGTCAGAATTATCTTTTAAAATCTTTTATTCTGTGGCAGAAACAAGCTTCCATACATGATCCATCAGAAATCAGTGTAAAATGCTGATTTGGTGCTCAAGAAACATTTCCGATTATTATTAATATTATATATTTGTACTTAATCTGCTTAGTTTTTTGTTGTTGGCATTTTCAGTATTATTTGATGCACACAAAGTTTAAAAGAACTTTTTTGCTGTCACTTTTCATCCATTTAATACATCCTTGCTAAATAAAAGTATACATTTCTTTAAAAAAATACTGTTTAAACGGTAATTACACGACACAAAAGTTAAAAGGACTTACCTGACTCTGTCCCTGAACTTTAGAATGGGCACTTTGGCCCTGATGAGAAGAGGTCTGTCAATGTAAGCTGTGAAACAGAATTCATGCCATATTAGTGAACGGAACAAAGCCATTGTGAATAGAAAATGAAACTACTCTTGACAAATTCATGGCAAAACACTTACACAGCTTGTAAAACAATTTCCTCACAAGACTAAGAACATATACTGCATCTGTTCTGCTGTTTTCCTATGGAGGAGTGTGTAGAGAGTTAAATCTAAGACAGTAAAGCCTGAACAATTATTATAGAAACCATTTGGACACAAGACAAACACAAAGCATTCGTCCTCTAGAATACACTTACCATTCCTTCTTCAAAGACAAGACAAAGATCAGCATCACTGGTGCGACTACCAAAGCCATTTAGAGATGACCCGCCCAAGAAGACTCGTGCACCTATACCAAAAGTAGAGAAAAGACTGAAATGGAGAACAATTTCTTGAGGGACGCATCTAACACCAATGGCTGAGAGAAGATCCCAATCATAATTTCTGCAAAAAGTTGTGCAATGTACCTAGGGTTGTAACGGTATACCGGTATGGCGGTTTATCGCGATATTGACATGTACGATTATCATATCGTGCACATTTACTTATCCGCGGTAAAAAAAATAATTAAACCAGAATTCACCTGCACTGCCGCATGCAACTTCTTTCAGCTTGACTGCTTACACTCCATACCTGTACAGCGCTGAAAATGTCAGAGACAGAGGCTGCGAATCTCTATCTCCCGCCGAAAAAATAAATAAAATCTGCAGTATGGGAATATTTTGGATATCCGAAAAACGATCGTGGTGTTGTCCTTGAAGATGGATATCCAATTTGCAAGATATGTGGACGAAGAGTGGCTGCAAAAGCAGGAAACACGTCGAACATGTTCTCCCATATTCAGGAACACCATCCCTCCGTGAAGATAAAGGTTATTCATAACTTTCATAACTTAAGGCCATATTATTTCTGTCATGCTGAGGGAATCCCGGTCTGTCAAAAAGACGCACACCCGTCTTTCTGTGTTACAATACAGATATGCCACGTAAAATGCGCGATTTAAAAGATAGATGGATGAATAAATCAAAATATAGCTGCAGTAGCCTAAATCAAATCGCGATGTGCGTGTCTGTGAATATACAACGCAAAAAGACTCGTGTGCAAGCCCCTTCTATATTCAGCGCGTCTCTGTATGAATGAGCAGCGCCGTTTCGTAGATCTAGTACACTCTCAAGTACGCATGACGCACATGGTTTTTAAAGCTGTCTCACCCACTATGTGAAGACGTGAACACATGAACATATACAGACAGAGAACACTTAATGTGCACTTTATAATTGTTTTTTAAAAGAATAATCATCAAATACACTGACTGAAACTCATAGGTGTTCAGTACAACCTGTAAAAAAAAGTTTGGTTTAGTCTATGACTAAAATAATGACTATAATATATTACTATTGTGTATAATTTTTTTGTCCATGTTTTAATTTAGTAAACCTCTCTTGTGTAGACAAACTAAAGTTGTTACATTTTATCTGATTGCATTTTCAAAAATACATTTTGTATTCAATCACAGAATCCAGACCAGTTATTTCAGACAACCCAGAATTTCTGAGGAAATAAATATACATTTCATAAAGACTCTATTAAAAAAAAACTTGTTACAATAAACCATGTTCAACCAAAAAACATATCTTTTTTATTAATTTAAGGGCCATTGTAGCTGATGATGATTATAATAATGATAGTTTAATATCGTATACCGTGAAACCGTGATATTTTCTGAGACGATTATCATACCGTGAAAATCTCATACCGTTACAACCCTAAATGTACCTGGGAAGATTGTCCGGATATCCCTCTGCAACAATGCTCGACAATTTTCTTTCTTCTCCAGATCATCACTCTGTTGCTCACAAGCATGAAACAGGTCGAGAATCTGCTGACTTAGCTGTGGGCAAAAACAATAAATATAATAATGTACACCAAAAATGTACTTCTCTAGTCTACACATTGCCTCAAATAAAGGTAATATTACTAAACTCTTAAAAATAAAGGTTACAAAAGAGAGTTTTTACAGTGATGCCATTGAAGAACCATTCTGGGTTTCCAAAAGAACCTCACTCTCAGTCAACAGTTCTAGAACATTTTAATCATCTAAAGAACTCCTTTCACTATAAAGAACATTTTGTGCAATTGAAAGGTTTCCTGGATGATATAGGATATTGGAACCATTAATGCCAATAAAGACCTGTAGTTTTAAGTGTGCAAGTCAGTCTGAATTTATGGCTTTTATCTGCATATTCACCTTATCATTGACTGAAGATGGGTTTAATGTGCTCTGATGGGATCCCTCTCTCAAAGACGGCACACAGCCTCCTGGTTTAGAGGTGGGAGATGAGTATGCAGGCACACTGATATAAGAATTACAAGCGTCTCTGCCCATCACTGGTCCAGCCACTGGTTGAGAGGCAAAGTTGGCATTTCTGGCAGGCTGGTTGCAAGGACCCGGAACCCGAAGCGCTGTTTCTTCAGGTCATACTGACTGTGATTTTGTCTCCTGGCACAGTAAAAGACATGTTGCTTAAGGCAGAGTATTTAAAACATCCAATTGACTTAAATACAGATTAGCAACAAGAATTTCCAGTGGTTTGTGGTCACGTGTTCAGAATGCCAGAGTGCTGCTCACTTTCTTTTGCTTCCTGTTACTCTGTTTGGACTGCAATGGACATCCGGCAGTACCACTGGGGTCCGTTGGAAAGTTGGAATAAAATGAGGAACATTCATTGGTGGACCACTGAAGCTAAGGTGATAGACACAGAAATAATCAAATGAACTCATAGAATATATCAAGAATTTCAAACACACAACCAATGTCATTTCACTGATCACTAACTTTGTTACATTCCGTTGGCCTTCGGTTCTCCGTTGCTGAGACACAGTGTGAGGTAGAATGTGCTGGAATAAATGTTCAGATTGCCCATCTTTATGGGAGAAGACATAAGCTCTAGGGAACATCCTCCTCCTCAGCCCGAGCAAACATCTAAGGTCACTGCCTGCACTTTCACAAAAAATATCTAACGTTAAACAAATAAACAGATTGTATTATATTTGTTATTCTAACCATTGTAACGTTATCTGTTATTTTAAATGTTCATTGTAAAGTGAACGACACCCAAACAAATTACAGTGGAAAATCACTTATATAGCTCTTGATCAAATTAAGTAACAAAATAAAAATAATAATTCAAATCCCCCAACTGT
Source organism: Hybognathus amarus (assembly GCA_030378365.1). Taxonomy (NCBI): domain Eukaryota; kingdom Metazoa; phylum Chordata; class Actinopteri; order Cypriniformes; family Leuciscidae; genus Hybognathus; species Hybognathus amarus. The sequence goes on along the minus strand of JAQIUQ010001267.1, from coordinate 183,519 downwards.
TTAACGTTAGCCGACAAGCGCTAACGTAGACATTATAGCAATTTGCTGGTTTAGAATATCTGTTTAAGACCAACTGTAAAACGTTTATAATAACTGTATTATTCTTCTATGTAATAATAACCGAAGAAACTCACCAGTGTGGAAGGCAGGTTTAGTAAGAGAGAAAATAACAAGCGTGTATAAAAATAACAAAACACCCAATCCTCTGTTTCCGGGTTATTGCGCACGCGAGCCTGTGTTTTCAAAATAAAAGTCCCGTGCGGTGGAATGGTCGGAAAAACATGACTTTAATTCTACACTAAAATATAATTAAGGAGATCGTTTATGTTTAAAAATAATATATATGTTCTGCCGTGAGGCTAACTTGAAAATTCCTTGGACCTGTGGTAAACATTACTTGAACATTGCTTCTAATCTACAGCATAAATTAAAAAGCTCATGTCTCAAAGTTCAAAATTTGACAATGTATTTTCCTTCTTTTTATTTTCTTTCTTATTATTGTTGTAGGCTATATATTTTTTAATTACTTTCTTTGTAACAATTACACTACAGCAGTTGCTCTGTTTGAAAAGCATATTATAAACTCTTTATTGCTGTGACAAATATTTCCCTATTTATGTAAAATTATATATTTTCCCACATTTATTTATTTATTCATTTATTTATGCATTTATTTCCACTTCTATTTATTTTCACTTTTATTTATGTATGCATTTACGTCTACATTTATTTATTTATAAATGCATTTATTTATTTATACATTTATATATTTATTTATTTATTGCTCTGTATGCTAATGAGGGGTGTGTGTTTTCCATCAGACATAGCAATCGAGCTCAGAATGGCAGTGCAGAAGCTTTGAGGCCACAGTGACCCCTTGTGGTGAGACCAAACACTAAGCAAAAGGTTTCTGGTATAAGATTTTGGCCATATTGCCAGCCTCTAAGTAATTTATTTGCTGTGACACCTGTAAATTCATGTCTACAAACCTCTTGCATAGTGTTTGATCTCACCACAAGATGTCACTGTGGCCTCAAAGCTTCACCCTACCACTGTGTCTGCTATGTCTGAGGTAAAACCACACCCTCCTAATTAGCATACAGAGCTATAAATTAATAGATATATAAATGTATAAATAGATTAATAAATAAATACATTTCAAAAATAAATACATTTTTAAATAAATAAATGTAGATGTAAATGCATATAGGCCTATACATAGCCTAAATAAAAGTGAAAATACATAAAAGTGGAAATAAATGAATGCGTAAATAAACAAGTGTGGAAAAATATATAAGTATACATAAATAGGGAAATAAAAGGTTTTTTTTTTACATTTATTTATTTATTCATTCATTTTTAGTTTTTGTAGGTTTGGTCCTCCATGTCCCAGTGCTGTTAGAATATGTAGCATTGGCAGTTTTCACTGTGTTCAATGTTCACAGTGTTTTACGCTTCACTGTGCTTTTTGTTTACCGCATTCCACTTTTTAACTGAATTCTTTGTTCACTGTGTTCCAGACTATGCAAGTGGAAATGAAAGTAGAGTGGATTTGCCTGAAGTGAAAAGAGGGTTTTCTGAAAGTTGGGGCATTTTCTCTGCTACTCTCAAACTGAGTGGGTTTCTGCAGAGAAGAAATATAGCCTACAATGCTAACATCCCCATTTTTGTTTGAAACACACATATTACCTCTTGCTTTGTGAACTGTTGTTTAAAAGCAACATTATAATGCTGTTGTATATCAGCAGGACTGTGTTCACCCTATAGCCCGCTGCCTATAGGCCTATGGCTGTGATAATTCTGTGTAACAGCTCATTTGCTAGTTTTGTTATTGACAAGAAGTGAGGAAGACAGAGAGAAAAAGACAGATGAATCAAGAACACCAGATAAAAGGTGTAAAATCCCATGTTACACTCAGAGGAAACAAGAAATAGCATTTAAATGGGGTTAGAAATGAAAAAGTCAACTCTTTTATAGGGTTTTAAAGGATTCCCCCAAAATGAAAACACTGTCATCATTTACTGACACTCGTGTAGTTCCAGGCCTAAGCATTTCTTTCTTGACTTCTGTCTACAAAATCAGGGGTGCTGTCAACTGGTACCGGTAAGAGGACGAGTAAATTGATGAACGAATTTTCAATTTTTGGGCGTCTGTCCCTTTAAGAGATTTTTAAAAACAAATAGCCTATTAAAAACCAGTGATTCCATTTAATTTACATTTCAATTCAATTACGACAAGGAAATAGGCTAATTAACGCGAATCATGATGACTGACAAAATCCAAATGTGAAAAAGTGGCAAGTGTTTTTTAATGGGAGAAGAGCGTGCCAGGGGGCGTTGTTGTGGGATATTGTGTGGTATGTGTTATGACCATCGACTGACAGCAGATTCATCTTTGGAGACTCACACACGCCCACTGAGAGAGGCAGCGGCTCTTTATTCACCCCAGCGCCACCGTTACCTCCTCGCGCTCTTCAAAAACACATATTCTAACCGCAGAGATGCGAGGTGAGCCCGTCGTTTTGCAAACTAGCTAAAATTGAGCAGTATCGTTGGGCTATTCGCCGTGGGATTCGTTTAGTGCATCTGACAGCCTACATACAGAGCGCGTAATGAGAGACGCAGAATGCCGCTGCTCATAATGTGACTGACCGCGCGCGCCGCATCCAAAGCTTCTACATTCAGCCAGAAGAAGAAACTCGGTGATCAACAAAACGCATCTCGTCTCAGGAGGGAAAACACATCAACATGGGGTAAGTTGCTTGTAAATAGCTCAAATCGCATCTCGTCTCGGGAGGGAAAAACATCAACATGGGGTAAGTTGCATGTAAATAGCAAAACGCATAGGCTACTGTAGGAATTGGCAGCGCAGAGCCTGACGGTTTACCACCGGTCTTATGAGGACAGGACAGTTAGTCATGTTCATGAACGCCTTTAAGTGTGCATTATAATGTATACTGAATTATAATGCTTAATTGTTTTCTGTGCGTTATGTGATAAATATAGTGATACAGTGTTTTTACACACCCACAGACAAACACACACACTATTATGTGAGTGTGTACACTCATATTTTGCGAACACTTTTAATTAATCGTTTATTCTTCATTCACTGGGTCGACCATTTTTGACCACTGAGACCACAGTCTGTTGGTTAGCTGCGTGTATTATTTTTAGTCAAATGATAACAAGCATGTACTCTGAATGAGAGTGAAACATTGGCTAATTTCATATGTGCTGCAGTGCCAAAGGCCTTTAATCTCGTCATGCTTATGTAATCTACATTTCAGCAGAGCACAGCATGGCACAGCCTCATCAATACAATTTTGGAGCCAACACATTGGCAATGACATCTGATATATCTGTACATGCTAGTGGAATTTCCAAAGCTCAGCTGGAGATTGATCTGAAATATAGATTTTAAATAAAGGTGACCCTATGCATGGCTATTGAGTCTTAAATGGTCTTCTGCTTACAGTTTGTTCTGGTCTATATGACCCAAAATCTTCACCATTGGTACCCCGCCGCATGTAGATATTGTTTAGAATCTCAAAATGTGTCCCTGGCTAGTCTTTGATCAATGTCTGCAATGCATCTTTTCATTTGAAATGTGTTAATTACATAAAGATGGATCTTCTTGTGGTGGCAAAGCATTTTCCATTTAATAATTTATTTATGTTTTAACTTAAATTGCTTTAAGTCCCCTCTTCTTCATTCTTAATTAAATTATAACCGTTGAAAGATTCAAGGGCTGTTCTGGGAGTATATTACTCTGGAGAAAACCATTCCTTCCTACTCAATTCAGTGGTACACAATTCAATTTATTACATGCTATAAAGTGTTTGGTATGTTAAAGGGATAGTGTCACCAAAAAGGAAAATTCTCGTCAGTATTTACTCACCCTCATGTTGTTCCAAACCTCTATGTGTTTATTTGTTCTGCTGAACACAAAGGGAGATATTTGGAAGAATGATTTAATCAAACAGATCTCATTCCCCATTGACTACCATAGTATGTATTTTTTCCTACTATGGTAGTCAATGGGGATTGAGATCTGTTTGATTAAAATCATTCTTCCAAATATCTCCCTTTGTGTTCAGCAGAACAAATAAACAGACAGAGGTTTGGAACAACATGAGGGTGAGTAAATACTGGCAGAATTTTCATTTTTGGGTGAACTATCCCTTTAAGCAGTTTGCTAACATTACTAAACAGCCGTTGTTAAAGGTGCAATACCTAAGATTTTTGCATTAAAATATCCCAAAATCACAAGGCCAGTGTTATATATTTAGTTAAGATGATAACTTACAATATTCCAAATGTTTCAAGCAATGTTTAAAATCACGAGAAAATTGAGATTTTAACCAAGGAAACGGGGCGTGTGAGCAGGGGTGAGCTGGGAGTCGCCAGTCAATCGCATCTATATCCGCGTTACCTAGGTTTACGCTCGTACTACGTGTAGTCCTGGATAAATGCGGAAGTTGTAGTTGTGCGTTTGCGTCTATCAAGCAACAAACGTCAGCTTGTTTCGCGCATTTGTAATGGAATGGTGCATATTCTGGTGCATTATTCTTTTCAATTATTCTCGGAATGTGAACTGTTGGCTGTAAAGGGGGTCGCACACGGACGAAGAGCCGCGCCACGCTGTCAGGACAAAGTCCAGTATCACACACACGGACGTGCACTTTCTCATCAGTATATGGCCAGCAATATTGTTATGTTTAATGACATGAAAGGAAGATAATGTCTGTTCTATGTTATGATTGTACTGTACAATTAAATACAATCGTTGCTGAGTCTGCAGTCTGAAAATTTTACCTCAGAACATCCGTTAACTGAATGAATTGAGAATGTCACCTGAAAAATCTAATAACATCAGCAATTGTCATTCAAGCAGCTGATTTCTGTAAATGAATGCAAAACTAAATGCATATTGCAGCATAGGGCGAAGTCAGGATCCATTAGCAACGATTTGACTTCAAACCCTCTCCACCATAGCTTCGTCCAGTGACTCGTACAGTTCTTGCGGCTATTTTAGTTTAATGAAAAACAAGCATGTCATTAAACGCAACATTTATAGAAATCCAACTTTACCTCATTCATGACAACTAAATTTTGATTCCCGTCTGACTGATTTATCCACGGTGGAGTTGAAAACAACAGTTCCCATCATTCCTCGTTCCTCCACGTCGTCATCAAGCAAAGCCGTTGTTGTTGTTTTGAATGTAGCGCCCTCTTAGAGACATGCCAATCTTAGGTATTGCAGCTTTAAGGCAGTAGTGGGAGTAACAGGCCTTCTGAACGAACGCAACATTTTTCTCGTAATGTGATTTCTCAAATCTGCATTGTTGCAAAATGAAAAGTGATCCAATTGGCTTGTTTTGCATATTGGGACGGATGAATGGTATGGTTGCACTTTTTCAAAGTCAAGCTTGACCACGCTAACCAGGTTATGTAACTAACAAAATAGCTTTTCCATGTATATCCACTTCCTGTACATGCTATTACAGATTACTCATGTTTGAAGTGTGGCAGAAGTTCGGTCTTCTTTATTGTTGCTCTATTGTTTGGTTAGAAAGACAGATGTTGAAAATGAAAATGACTGTTAGCTCTGTTTGGAGGTGGGTTGTTGAAGGTGGGTGGTGTGAGATCAACAGTGTTTAATAATGGTTTGTAACATTCACATTTTCTCAGATTGCTCTTAGGGTTTGTGTTTTCATAAACATTTAGGTATTTAATGTAGTTTTTATTTTCCTTTTCTAAATTCAGGCTGTTCCCCCATCCTATGTTTTCTGTGTGGGCGGTTGACATTCAACTATGAATTGATGAAACAACCAAACAAGATATGAAAATCGTTACGTTTATTCTGTTTGGCTACTGAGGAAAGAACACAAGATGCTGGAATAGTTTTTTCACATTTTTTCATATAGTGTGACAGTTTGTACACTGCTCAAATATATAAAAATACTTTTTTATACAAGACACAACACATTTTCATTTCATTACTGCATGGAAATGATAAAGCTATTATAAAGTACATTATTTAATTTATGCATTTCACATTTTGTTTTAGCATCACAGAATGCTTTTACAATAAAAACATTTTTTATTTAATTATATATATATATGTGTGTGTGTAAAGGCGTGTGTGTGTGCGCACATATTGATATGTGCACTGTAAAAAAAATCTTAATTTTAATGGTAAAACGACTGCGATTCGTAAAAATCCTACAGTGCAAAACTGTTAATTGGTTAACAGAAATTTTCCGTACTATATACGGCAAATAACTGTGATATAGTTTTACTGTAAAATACCATTAAATTTACAGTTTTTTGAAAGCTGAAAAAGAACAACTCATATATATATATATATATATATAAAATTATAATATAATTAACAGTGAAAAAGTATTTTTGTTGAAATAACTATGGTTCCTCATAGTTTTTTAATCAGTTATGTACATTAGGGTTTTATGTTACATTTAATCTTGTTAAATTAATACTTATTGCATTTTTTTTATTTCATGTGTGTTACCACGATTGTGTTTAATGTTTGTGTGAATTCTGTAATGATTGTTGGTTGTTCAGGGTATTACTATGTTACAAAACAGATCAATTTTTCAAAAGTTTGATAAATCACATTTTATCAGATAATTAAATACAGTTTTATTACTGTAAATTTTAAGTTTTAATCTGTAAAACCATTAATGTTCCTACTGTATTTTTAACGGTAAAGTTCTGGCAACCACAGCTGCCACTATTATAGAAAATGGAACCCAAAACACATACATAAGCAAATACATTTGAACCATAATCAGAAATAAAATAGTCAGCTGCAATAATATGCTCCAGTCTATTAACAGTCTCATTCTTTCCCTTAGGGTGCCTTTAATGCAGTTCTTCATAAGTTTGACTGAGAACAGAGAAAAAGTATGTGTGGGTTATATACACAAACAAATTCGGATGGAAATGTCCCAAGAAGCTCGGCTAATGGATTGCACTGAGAATATAAACATTTTAAGCTACTACATTTTAAATGGTTATGGCCCTATGAAAGCATGTGATGTCATGTGAAAGCGCCCATGTATGCGAATGCAACTGCATTTCGATAAATTTAAATGGTAATTATGCAACAAGCCTTTGATGCTCTTCAGAGATCTTCCGCCTCCACGGTGCAGCGTAAGCACTTCTCCGTACTCTGCATTTCTCTCTCTCTTTCGCCTCACTTAAGCTATCCCTAGGCTGCTCCTCTTCCTTCTCTTTTCCTTCCTTTTCCTTCTCAATTTCTCTCATTCCTGCACATCAACCCAGCAGCAGCTGATTAGAAGCACGCTAATGTAATTGTATATGGTGATTGATTACCCTGGGAATAGGAGCAACAAACCCTCTGTGTTTGTTATGTTTCCCCCTTTTACCCATTATACTTGCCGCTTCTGATCCTATGTTTTAATAAGATGGGTAAAATATTAAATTGGGATTGAATGGGATTTTTTCCCCAGGATTTGAAGGGTGTTATCTGTGGAATTGGGTCAGATGAGTGTAGGGTATGGGAATGCCATGGAAAAGCTCCATCTGCCGATGACTGAGCATACAGTAGTGGGGACATATGCCCCTTGACATTGATCTGAGGCCAGTTGCTTTTGGAGTAGTATGTTGGGGATGGGTCAGTGAGCAGGCTATACTGTATACTCTGTTTTTGGATTTGGCTTTTGAAGCAAAGCATCTCTTTACCTGAAACTTGAAGGGCATTAGTGAACTTCCCATGTAGGCCAAGCCTCCTAGTCACACCTGATCTATGTATCCAGAGATAAAGCTGAGATTGTCAATCATTTCAGAGCCTGATGCAATTGTTAGTTGTCTCTCTCTATAATGATCTTTTGAATATTGGTACGTTTTTCCAATAACACTTTACAAGGAGGTTCTGTACTTTAATATTTGTGTTAACCTGGTGTGATTGGAGCGTTCAGTGCATCATGTGATCAACTTCTAAATTCATATGTGCTTTTGAGCTTTGGCTGGCGCTGGCTGTCAGTGTCACATGACAAGCATGATGTGTCAATTAAAATAATTAGAAGATATGTTCTAAAAATAACAGTCACCTTAAAGGGGTGATGAACTGAGAAATCAAATTTTCCTTAAGCTTTTGACATCTTAGACAGGGCTTGACATTAACTTTTTGAGGCACTTGTCCTTGGACAAGTGAATTTATGTTTCACTTGTCCATGCACAAAAGTCACTTGTCCGGGTAAAGATTTATAATTTTATCTCAGGGCTGCACGAATTTGGGGAAAATGTCATATTGCGATTATTGAGGTCAATATTGCGGTTGTGATATGCGATTCGATATAATAAACAAATGGTTTCATGAGTCAACTTGTTTGGTTCTAAACCAAATGCACACACAGACTAGTGATAATTCTGAAATTAGCAATAACAACTAAATGATTGATAACACCTATAATGATCAATATAAGCCATTGATGTCTGGATAAAAATTAACTGTCTAACAGGTAGGACATATACAGAAATTGAATAAAGTTATCAAACAGTCTGCGCTGCATAAATTAATTATACTACTCTTATTAAGGCTACACAAGTTCTTTAGTCAAGAGCAGTGAGTAATTTTCTCTGTTCCCTTTGTTCTTTCATTAACTTTACTGACAGAACGCTTTATTGGTAGCTGGCCCTTTAAGAGCATCTGCTGTGGACAGAGACGCGGATCTCACACGCGCCTCATTCTCTCACGAGTCACAACTCTTTATGTCCATCATAAGACTGCTCTTATGTTACGAAGATACTCGACAAATGACATTTTGGCTTAATTGTGTGTGTTGTTGATGTTCGTTCAAGCGCGAAAGAGAACTTCTGGCGCGCGGTCTGTGCATGCGCATTATACTGGCGCAGCGTCTTTCTGTGAGTCACATTCAGGACATTCACAGGCAGCGCGAAAAATGTGTTCGTTTCAAATCGGTAAAATTAAATCTGTAAAATAGACGTAACGAGTGGCACATAACGTGAAGTAACATGGCATTTTATTTTGTTTGAAATTTAACTTGTCCGGTTCGGACAACTAATTTTCTCTTCTACTTGTCCTACAAAAAATCCACTTGTCCCACAAAAAATCCACTTGTCCCGGACAAGCGGACAAGCCTTAATGTTCGAGCCCTGTTAGAGGTCATCATATTATAAGAATATCCTGTAAGTTTCAGATTTTATTGACACCAGGCTCAGCAAACGACTTGTTTTTAAGCTGGGGAACTATGACGTCAAAGAGGATAGAACACCACCCCGCAGATGAAGATCAACGCCTACTTAAACACGGCTGTTTATCCCTGCCCACCGATTCACGCATTACACTCATAGCTAAATAACCTACCTCGTGATGCACAAACCGGATTGAGCTACTGAGCACTGAGTACTTTTACAACATTGGACGTTTTCAGTAGGGCTGTCAACTTTAGTCGTTTAGTCGACTAATCGGTTGATGCCAGTCTTGGTCGACTGACATTCTTATTGGTCAGTTTTTTTTACCAATAGGAATAAATTTTCAATGATTTACTCCTTGATATTTATTCCTTTATAAACAGTTATATATTACTGTATTCTAAATATAATTAGCCTATGTTTTATCCCCAACTTTAAATGCTTTAATTTAGGTTAGGCTATTTTGTAACTGCGCCACAGTTTTAGCGCACACACATAGGGAACACTCGGGAACCGCACCTGTGGCTGGCTACGCTGCTGCTTCGTGCTCAGTAATGGATATAGGTAATTTAGCTGCTGTATTCATAATATGTTTTTATACACTATATGTTTTTATCTTGATGCGGCGTGGACGCTCTTTGGAAAAAGCGTCGCACCGTGACCGCATTGCTTCCATTATGAGCGCGCGCCTACATTTGAAATCCAACTTGAGCGCGCAAAAGACGTGAGCAGACACTTTAACGGCTTTATCATGCTGACTCAATAGATTGTGTTTCCTTAAAATGTTTTTGTTTTTATTTGTACACTTTACGCATTTGAAAATAGCCTAAATAATGTAACAAAACGAAAATAAACCTATATGCGGTCCTACAGCCTATTATTGATTTGTTTTAGGCTATTTGGGTTTTTTGTGTGTTTGTTTTAAAACGCCTAGATCGGCTGGACGAAAGTAAACCCATAGCTTTGAAAGTAAAGAAGAATATACAGCCTGTATAAACGAGAGCTTTTGTTAGGATGTTACATTGTGGCAGATAGCAGTTATATTTTTTTGTAGCGTGTGGTGTGGTCAGGTGCGCGATTGTGATTGTCACTACAAACCTAGGACAGAGCGCCTCACTATGCAGTTAAAAAATCCCTTAATTTGCAAAGAATTGTATTATTATTATAGTTTTATGTATTTTTGATGTTTTTTCGTTGTTGTTTTATAAATGCTCAATGACAATTGTTAAAAAATGTTCAATCAAAACATCCCGTCTTTTTTTTTTGGTCGACTAATCGTTGCGCAGCACAAGACTTTGGTCGACTAAGGATTTCTTTGGTTGACTACAGCCCTAGTTTTCAGAACAATTTCCTCCGCGTGCACCGACGAGTGAGTTGAAACTCATTACTGTTACTGCAAAACTGTTATCCACTCACAGCAGTGGGCATTTATTTCCAAGTGTTCAGTGCGAGACGCCCATAAAAACCGAGCATTTTGATCTAGGCTCAAAACTAGGGTATAGCCTATTACTTATTCATTTTGATTGTTTTGAATGTAAAAGCCAAGCGAATGTCATAAGGTGACCTCAGACAACAATATAATCAAATTTAAAAAGACAGTTCATGACCCCTTTAAAAGAATCATGCTGGGAGGGGTCAGATAAAATATTTTAAACTTGCAGTAGCTAACACGACATCACCATGAATCACAGAACTCAAATATTGGTCTAATGTTAAGTTCTACTTATATTGTCTGGATAAATTATAAATGATGAATTTACAATAGTGCATGAATTTTGAATCAACAATTAATTGATTTCTTTGTTTCCAAGATTCCACTTTTTTTAAGTCAGCATGAAATAAAATTTAACCTTTTTTCTAGGTTCTATTATTGTGCATGTGCTTAATTTAAGAAAATGTTAAAGGGATAGTTCACTTTGAAATTAATTTTTGATATGTTTTAACTTACCTCAAGGACATCCAAGATGTTGGTGTCTTTGTTTTCACAGTATTTTCAATTTTGACATTTTTTGGTCAAACTGTTGTTGTCTGTCAGTCATATAATGCAGGTTTAGGGGGTCCACGTCAAAAAGCACACACAGAGAAGTCCAAATTAAACATGATTTAATGACTCGTAAGTGTATGTACACATTGATGGCCTAAGACATGAAACGAGCGGTTTGTGTGAGAAAACAAACAGTATTTATATTGTTTTACCTCTTGTTAACAGCCATGTACAACTGATCTGACTCAGATGTCCAACTGAACCGAACTGAACCGTGTCCAACGTTCCCCGGAACGGATCGCTTACTTGTGTACGTCACTCGTTGTTTACACAGAGATTTCGGAAGTTTTACCTTTCACTGTGTAAATCTAAACATATTTAGATATATTTAGTTTATCTGTCTCCGCCCTTGACTGCAACGCCCACATCTCAAAATCCAATCAACAGCCAAATATATAGAACCAAGTACCCGTCCTACATTTTTATTTTCCGAAAATCCATTACACGCGAATGTAAGTCACAACAGAAGAAAAGATCTGTCGTTACTGTTATTCCATTGTGACTTTTTAACTAAGCATAAGCCAAAGTATTTACACTATTAGATCTCTATCTCTATGGTTAAAACATAAAACTCTATGCAAGTTACTTGCACTGTTGTTGTTTTTTGTATTTTCTTTACTTCGCTACTGCTTGAAATGATTCTGAAAACTATCACTAAACCAAATCGTTATTGTAAACTTTAGTAAATGAGGGTGTGACAAGGACATTTTGAACACTTTTTCTTTTTATGTACTCTCTCAATAATGAAAATGTATTAATGTTTACCTTAAAATGTTCTGTAGTGCAACTGATATTAATAAATGCTGTAAAAATGTTCATTTTTAGTTTATTATACCTCATGATTTGAACCTTAGTGAGAATTTCTGCCATGTGAATGCTAATTGCTGAGGAATTGCTGATGACATGTATGTATCACTTTGAATGAGGATAAATCTCTAATTGTGTTAAAAAGAATGGGATAGTTCAGAGTGAGGCAGCTCATCTGACTCCAGCTCCGGGTTTCTTTTGTTCTCTTTAGCAATGATTGCCTATTATTCGAGAGTGATTATTCTGTCCTGCTTGTGGTCCACATTCTTTTCTCTTTTTTGTTGCCCAAAGTGATTATAATGTTCACAAAACTGAACTTTGCTTTTCTCTTTGCATGGCCTCCAAGGCGATTAATTGCTTAAAGGGATAGTCCACCCAAAAATGAAAATTGTCATAATTTACTGCCCCTCATGTTGTTCCAAACCTCCACTTGCATGACTTTGTTTCTTCAGTGAAACATAAAAGAATGTCCCATTGTTTTGTTTTTTGTTCATACAATGAAAATCAATAGCGTCCAGTGTTGTTTTCGACTCTTCATTATATGGACAAAATCTTTTGAAAACTTGTTTGAAAAGTTAAAGGGTTAGTTCACCCAAAAATGAAAATGAAGTCATTAATTACTCACCCCCATGCTGTACCAACCCCGTAAGACCTTCGTTCATATTCGGAACACAAAAAAGATATTTTTGATTAAGTCTGTGAGCTGTATCACTCCTCCATAGACTGCCTAAGGGACTGGCTCTTGACGGCCCATAAAGTCATTAAAGAAAATGTTTAAATATTTCCATGTGCCTACAGCGGCTCAATTATACGTTTATAGAACGAAAAAAATCTTATGCGGTAGGTGGCGGTAATATCTCCTAAGCGGTGAGCAGCCAGTAACAAGAAGTAGTTCGAAGAAGAACGTCGTCATCTCAGTTCTCACGCATGCACCCATAAGGAAGTGATGGAATAGTTGAATAAAGTCATTATTTATGTTTTTTTTTCGCACAAAAAGTAGTCTCATTGGAAAAAGAAGTCTCCCTAAGGTCTTTATGGGCCGTCAAGAGCCAGTCCCTTAGGCAGTCTATGAAGGAGTGATCCAGCTCTCAGATTTAATCAAAAATATCTTTATTTGTGTTCCGAAGATGAACAAAGGTCTTGGGGTTGAGTACAGCATGGGGTGAGTAATTAATGACTTCATTTTCACTTTTGGGTGAACTAACCCTTTAATGATGACACGATTTTGACTTTTGTGTAAACAATTTTTTAAAATCTTTTTGCAGAGTTTATTCTTTTGTGCCATTATTGGAACCTTGAAATGTAGCATTGAAAAACTTGGCTGGGATGTTTATGAAATTCCACCCATGCTCTTAGACTAAAAGTAATGCACATTAGTTGATCTATTAATTACATTACCTTTGAGTGATTATCAAATTTAGCTAGGGCCCTGCTAGTTCCAACTTCCAACAGCAAAGATCAGGTCAGTAGGGGTGGGACTGCGCAGATTACTGTCGACCCTGACTATATTTGCAGTGTCCGTCCCACACTGCCCCAGCCAAACAGCTGGCATTTCCATATCAGCAGGGCGTTGAATGGTCGCCTTGCACTGTTAGCAGGGCACCAATGTGTCTGACTGCTTAGGCAAGACCCAGGTTTCTACCTGGGTTCAAGCAGTGGTGATCAGCAGCAAGATGGAGGCTGAAGAAATGGTGGATTCGTCTACCGGACGATTCCAGCGCGCCTGGTGGAATTGGAGAGACAACGGTGCTCAGGGCACAAAGAAGTTCACCACTTTTTTTCCTACCTTTCAGGGAACAGCCCATCTACAGCACCCGGGCACACGTCTTCCAGATAGACCCCAGCACTAAGAAGAACTGGATGCCCACCAGCAAACATGCGGTCACTGTTTCTTACTTCTATGACAGTACCAGGAACGTGTACAGGATCATCAGCTTGGATGGATCAAAGGTAACGTGTGTTTTTTACTGATGTGGATTCATGTTTGTTGGTATACTGTAAGAAAGCATCCATTGTGATTGTTGGGGAATAGGTCCTATGAAATTACGTTCTTCTCAGTATGGTGAGAGATTAAAGGATTGTCTTTGGTTCAGGAAAAGCATCTGATAATGCTTTTCAAATCTAAAAATATTAATGCGTGTTTGATGCATTCGGTTGAATTAGCAGCAGATTTGAGTGTGCAGAGGACCGACCTGCTAGAGATTCCTATCAAACATATTCTCCGGGATAGAAGTGGATTATTTCGCTCTCCCTGTGAAGAGCAGCATGCACTTGAATTGGTCACTGCTGTGCAACCTTACACAGTGGATGTAATGGCCCAATATTTCAGGAAACATCAATAGACAGTGGAAGCGTACTCTACATCCACTAGAGTTAGTCGATCCATCTTAACGTATGTCAAATACAAACCCAATTAGCCTATAAATCAAAACTATAGCTTCTGCAAGAGTGGACACAATGCTTTCAAAAACATTATATGAACATTGTTTGGACTATGGAGTGTTTCATTTGCAGTCATAACCCTGTCCTGACGGTTCCTCGACTTTAGCAGAGGATTTTAAAATGTAGCCCCCGCAGTATGTCTGAATGTGCTTGTGAGTTGGGATGCTCAGCCCTCCCCTTAGCTTTTGGTTTTCAGAGACAGAAATAACATGTGAGCCAATGCACTTTGCACTGTGACTGTTGACACCTACACAAGCACACACTGTTTGTTCAGCAGTTAATCCTGTTTGATCCATGTTGAGTTTTGTGTAGACCTTAAACATACCATAGGGTCAACAACAATTTTTTTTAGGTAGATCCTTATTCAAAAATATGAATTATATATGAATATAACTCTATAAATATAAAACTTGAATACATCTCTTCTATGACGACATAATGTTATGTTATGTTTGGGGCACAGAAAGTAAAAAAAAAATGTCTCAATAAAATTATGAAATTGAGAGGACCCCTGTAAACCATTATGATATGTGTCAAGGTTAGTTAGTCCTAAAATTTTAACTTTTATGACAATTGAGTTGTGAAATGTCTTGTGGTGGTACTAAAAAAAATGTAACAATATTAGTTAGTTATTAATTTACTTTTTTAAATAAATGAATGGTAACACTTAACATACGGTTTCATTAGTTAACTACATTAGTACATTATAGGCCCTCTTCAGCAGTTAATGTTAATTTGAACATTTATTAACACATTATTAAAATTAAAAGTTTTATTTGTTAACATTAGTTAATGCGCTGTGAAGTAACTTGAACAAACAATGAACGGCTGTATTTTTACTGACTAATGTTGACAAAGATGAACAAAAACATCTATAAATGTATTGTAGTTAATACATTAAAGGTGGAATACCTAAGATTTTTGCATTAAAATATCCCAAAATCACAAGGCCAGTGTTATATATTTAGTTAAGATGATAACTTACAATATTCCAAATGTTTCAAACAATGTTTAAATCGCGAGAAAATTGAGATTTTAACCAAGGAAACGGGGCGTGTGAGCAGGGGTGAGCTGGGAGTCGCCAGTCAATCGCGTCATATCCGCGTTACCTCGGTTTACGCTCGTACTACGTGTAGTCCTGGACAAATGCGGAAGTTGTAGTTGTGCGTTAGCGTCTATCACGCAACAAACGTCAGCTTGTTTCGCGCATTTGTTATGGAATGGTGCACAATTATTCTTTTCAATTATTCTCGGAATGTGAACTGTTGGCTGTAAAGGGGGTCGCACACCGGACGAGAAGCCGCGCCACGTCTAGGACAAAGTCCAGTATCACACAACGGACGCGCACTTTTTCATCAGTATATGGCCAGCAATATTGTTATGTTTAATGACATGAAAGGAAGATAATGTCTGTTCTATGTTATGATTGTACTGTACAATTAAATACAATCGTTGCTGAGTCTGCAGTCTGAAAACTTTACCTCAGAGCATCCGTTAACTGAATGAATTGAGAATCTCACCTGAAAAATCTAATAACATCAGCAATTGTCATTCAAGCAGCTGATTTCTGTAAATGAATGCAAAACTAAATGCATATTGCAGCATGGGGCGAAGTCAGGATCCATTAGCAACGATTTGACTTCAAACCCTCTCCACCATAGCTTCGTCCAGTGACTCGTACAGTAACATCTGTGATAACTAATTTACTTTTAAACCTGACGTTTCTTGCGGCTATTTCAGTTTACTGAAAAACAAGCATGTCATTAAACGCAACATTTATAGAAATCGAACTTTACCTCATCCATGACAACTAATTTTCGATTCCCGTCTGACTGATTTATCCACGGTGGAGTTGAAAACAACAGTTCCCATCATTCCTCGTTCCTCCACATCGTCATCAAGCAAAGCCGTTGTTGTTGTTTTGAATGTAGCGCCCTCTAGCGACATGCCAATCTTAGGTATTGCAGCTTTAACTAATGTTAACAAATTAAACCTTATTGTAAAATGTTACCAAAAGAATTAGTAAAAATATATTGTAAAACTTAGAAAATTATTATTAAGATGCCTACACACATATTTAAGTTGTAAGGAAAATATGTTATTGCTTTTCACTTGATGGTTATACCACATGACATTTTTAATTTTCATTTGCCATCTATGAAACCTTTAAAATATTGATTTAGGTAACTATCAACACTAGCAAAAACAAGTAGAATGGTAATTCCAGGATATTGTTTTAATTAATTTGGAGTATCGTCTAAATGCCAAGGTACATACAAATGCTTACCTTTTAGTACCTGATCTCTGTCCCATGGCCAGTGTTGGGAAAGTTCATTTTCTACATGAACTAGTTCAAAGTTCAGTTCAAACATTTTAAAATGAACTAGTTAATTTCATTCATACTTCAAAAAATGAACTAGTTCATTCATAGTTTTTTTTTGATCCATAACCAAACACAGACAACAATTATTTTATTGACGGGCAAAGTTTGCACTGAAATGTAAGATTTTTCCCATCCTCATTGACCTCACAGATTAAATGATCATACCGATGCCTCCTCGCTCGCTGTTTTGTCGACAGCGGCCGCGGTGCGACACTGGTGTCTTGTGTTGCCAGATTGGGTGTTTTTTCGCTACATATTAAAGCCTGTTTACGTGTATTTTAGGCGGGTTTTCGCCAGGAAGGCTGTATAGAAATCTGGCACCCTATTGTGCGAAGCTAAACTTTGAGAGCGTGCGTTCACAGTAACGTTCATCAGGCAGTAATACAGTACGTTCAGTTCACGTTGCCCAAAATATGAAAACGTTCATGAACTATCGTTCATTGAATGCGTTCAGGCACAACACTGCCCATGGCACTGCTGCCGTGCCTTTTAGTTTAGAAATTAGGTGGTGGTATTACAAAATATGGGGATCCACAGTTGCATTATTATGTATTTAAATGTTACTGTATCTTATGAGACTGGGACAGGGAATGGGGTCAACACAGCAGCTGTAATTAGAGTCTGATCTTAAGTCCAGTCTGAGCCCTTCAGGGAATTTAAGTCATGCTTACAGTGGCTAAAGGTATTAGCAGGATGCTACATTGATTGAAGAGCTCATGTTAAGCCTGACATCATATTTAAGTTCTGACCATGCCTGTGTTTTCGTCCTCTACCCCTGCAATTTATACTGCCCTTTCTTCAACTGATTGTGGTCCTGTCACTCTGAATGACAGAGACTTGTCTCTTAAGCCTGGCCTTTATCTGAACCACTGTTGACCTATAATAGGCAATAGTGAGAGCGAGCAGGAAGGTCTCTATTCGCGGAGTGCTATTCGCTTTATCTTGGATATAACTTCACTTGAGGGTATCTGATCAAATGCAGTTTCCTTTTAGTTTGGACCCTTTGAGCCCTTTCCTCCTTACATTTTGCCAATTTATTAAAGTCACCAACCATGGCGTGAGGGCGGGACAACCTGTCACCAATGAGATCATAGCAATAGCAAACAATAACGATCCAATCGATCCCAGATTGACAAAATTTAGTCCCACTCTACATTTTTTCTTGTTTGAGAATATTTGGCTGCCATTACATAGCTCAGACATTTTCAAAATTCTAAAGCTTTTCCAGTTCCAGTTTTTTCCCGGTAGTAGACTTGTAGTATGATGTAGGCCTATTTCATACTACATTAATGTTTTGGATTTGTTTGAATGGATTTGATTTGTGTGACTTTTTAGCAGCCTAAATTTATTTATGTAAATTAGTGTGTAGATGTGGGAGGAATACATTTAAACATTTAAATTTAGTATAATATTTAGGCCTGGATTCACAGACACTGCTTAGATTAAGCTATGACTAGGCCTTAGTTAAAGGACATTTGAGTTGCTTTCATAAACGTGCTATAAATAATAATGAAATAATATATGACTTATTTTAGGAAATGTCAGAGCAAGTTGCTTTCAGTTAAAACACCTCAATCATGCATTTTAGTCTGGGACTAGTTTAAGCCTTGTCTGTGAAACTGGGCATTAGTCTACTTTTTGAATGCTTATAGTGTAACTACAGCATAACTAATATATATATATATATATATATATATATATATATATATATATATATATATATATATATATATATATATATATATATATATATATATATATATATTATTTTTTTTTTTTTTTTTTTTTTTTTTTTTTTTTTACTCCTATATGGGTCTTTTCACTCTTGAAATAGTTAACCCTGGGCCATTCTAAACCCCTGGCAAATGGATTCCTGGGTTATCTTTGTTTTTTCACAATTTACCTGTGGTTAACAATTAACCCTTGCTATTCTTAAGCTGACATTTCCCACTGTATATTCCTAAACCCATGGGTTTGCATTTTTTATTTGAACATTTGTGGTGCTCTAGTGTCATTAATTGGACGAATGCAGCATGTGACCTGTTTACATAAAGCTCTAGCATTGTGCATTCTTATATTATATATTGTCGACTGTCAATCAAGTTTTACAGAATGAACTTTTGAGAGTATATAAATGTAAGAAGGAAACTCTTGGTGTTGGTGTTTTCCAGCACCATTTTTTCCCCTCAAATGCTGAAACATAACCTGTTTATACAACACGTGTTGTTCATAGCATGTGAATATGAGGCACATGATTGGTTGGTTTGGAATTACGATTACCCGAGGTTAAGCACAGTGTGAAAAGCACTTATAAGTATCTTGTTGCTTGGGATGTGACATTAAATTATCAGAAAAGAGCAAATCATGCCATGTGCCGGAAACAAAATTGCGTTGGTAACAACTAGGCTATTATTGCGAGTGACATGCTCTCTTTTAACCCCTGACAGATTGCAAAAGTGGCATGAAACGGACAGCTTCTTCCAACAACAACGTTAGCCTCAGCGCTGTTCTTCGCTGCTGTCCACCCACTGCACAGCTTTCAGCTGTTCACATGCAATTACAATCCTGAAGTGAGTGATTATACTGTAGGCTGCGTGGACTCTGATTAGGGCTCTCGTTCAGCCAATCCGTCTGCATCTGAAAATAAAGACAAATACCAGCTCCGGCGTACTTAGCGGTCTGCTAGCTCGTACACAGGAGCTCAAACTGTGAAGTTTCTGATCTGGTCTTCCACACATACACATGAGCATCACTTCATTAGGTTCAACCCACTTAATGTGTACATTAGGCACAGCGCAAACATCAGTCACGCTGATGCAGATTAGCAAACACTAGCATGGATTTGTTAGAAAACCTTCAGTCTAGTTGCTAAATATCACTCTCAAAATAATCTTAGAATATTATTTTGATATTTTCTGAAGAAAACAAGGAGACTGCTTACCCATGCAAAACTTGTGGCTATATGGTGGTGTGTCTGGTTGACTTAAATTCTATTTGCTACAGAAAGTGTGTGTAGGCTATGCTAAGTTATGTAGGCAATGCTAAAAGCTCAGTTTCACTACTTATTAGAAGTGTTCGGTTAGCCTGGATGCCAGCCCGAACTCCGCCCACAACATTTTTTGGACGGGAAGTTCAGTCTGGACTCGAATCCATTGAGATAATTATGATCAGGCAAACAATGTTCGCGCCAATCAAATTGCCAGGCGGGCTTTATACGATGATGGACAGATTGATCTGCAAGTAATCATCACGTTATCAACGTTCCGCTGTCGCGTCTGTTGTAAAATGAATGGACAGCGCATTAATTTTAATAGACAAACAGAGAACTGCAATCAAGGCATTTGTCGAATCGGAAAGATATTTTGGCGTCCTTCCCACATGATTCGGGAAAAGTGTAACTTATCAGCTGGCTCCAATGGTCACTAAGAAGATGTGTAATGAAAAGCCTATGGTTGTTGTGGTTTCTGCTTTGGTTCGCACTCATTGAGAAGTAAGTAAAAGAAGCAACACTCGTTATTTAACTTCTAAAATAAGTAAGTTCTGTAGTTGAAAACTGCGTTATGCAAAGGAGTTGACTTACTGCGTTGCTCTGATTGGTTGTAGGTCTACCGACTATCCAATTGAGTCCAGAGTTGTTGTTTTTTCCTGGTTCGGTTTACAACACGCCTCATAATCAAAGCTTAATGGAGCGGTCTCAGACTCATATTCTCAATAGAATATGAGTATGACGAAGTCAGGCTAGGTGTCGGTAACACTTTACGATAAGGCATCATTTGTTAGTTAATGTACTAACATGATCTAACCATGAGAAATACATTTGTTACAGTATTTATTAATCTGTGTTATTAAAAAATACGTTTTATTTTTTAGTTCATAGTCCATTAACTAATGTTAAAGGGATACTCTACCGATTTTTTTCCCTATTAAACTGTTATTCCCTTAACTAAGACGAGTTGATACATACTCTTGTCTCAGTGCGTGCACTCGATTGCTCTGGCGCGTGAGAACACTTTGATCGCACTTAACTAGCCCAGTTCATTCAATATGGGCCAAGCAGAGAAGCGACCAAACACCTCCACGTTTTCCCTATTTAAATACAGTTACTCGAGCAGTGTAACTTATGGAAGCTTGTTTCCTCCACAAAATGAAAAATAAAAACTTTTATCGACTTTTCGACTTTTTATTTCACAATTCGGACTTCTATTTCTCAGAATCCGAGATATAAAGTCAGAAATTGCGTGATATAAAGTCGCAATTGCGTGTTATAAAGTCAGAATTCCTATATTTAAAAGTAAGAATTGCTAGATATAAAGTCGCAATTACGTGTTATAAAGTCAGAAATGCATGATATAAAGTCAGAATTGTGAGATTTAAACTATTCTGAGGGGGAAAAAAGTTAGCCTATTTTTCCCCCTTAGAATTGGCCGGATAACTCGACGATTGCAGAGTTTATATCTCAGAATTCGAGAAAAGATGTCAGAATTTCGACATATAAAGTCGCAATTATGTGTTATAAAGTCAGAATTGCGAGATGTAAACTCGCAATTGTGAGAAAAAATCATAAATGTGAGATAAAAAGTCGCACTTCTGTCTTTTTTTCTCAGGGAATTGAGACTTTATATCTCGCAATTCTGACTTTATAACACGCAATTGCAACTTTATTTCTTGCAATTGCAACTTTATTTCTCACAATTTTGACTACATAATTCACAATTGTGAGATGAAAAGTCGCAATTATTTTTTAATATTTTTATTCAGTGGCTGAAACAAGCTTCCATAGTAACTCGACCTAGTACGGTGACACAAAATATAACGTTCCACTTTTTCTAAGCATGTAAAGTTGATAACTATAATATATGGCGGAATACCTCAGCAAGTGCTTGGGAGCACTTCGACTCGGTGCAGTGATATCATCACTCGTGAAAATACCTCAAGCACTTGCTGTGGTATTCCACTTAAAATATAGTTATCTACTTCTAGAAAAGTGCAACGTTTTATTTTGTGTACCGTCCTAGGTCAAGTTCTTCTCTACTTGTGTAACTGTATTTAAATAAGGAAAACGTGGAGGTGTTTGGTCGCTTCTCTGCTTGGCCCATATTGAATGAACTGGGCTAGTTAAGTGCTATCAAAGTGTCTCGCGCCACCAGAGCGATAGAATGCACGCACTGACAAGAGAGGTATGTATCAACTCTCTTAGTTAAGGGAATAACACAGTTTAATATGAAAAAAAACAGTGAAGTATCCCTTTAACAAGTGTTTGATTTAATAATGTAAATGTTGAAATTAACAGTAACTAAGATTAATTAATGCTGTAGAAGTATTGTTGTTCTTAGTTAATGCTAACTAAAGTAATTAACTAATGCTAACTAATGAAACCTTATTGTAAAGTGTCACAGAGGTGTCTGTATAGCGCAATTTAAAAATATTACTATTCAAATGTTTGGGGTTGGGAAGATATCCTTAATGCTATTGAAAGGAGTCTCTTATGCTAATGACTGCATTTATATGATATTCAATCAAGTACAGTTACACTGTGGTATATTATAACAGTTTATAATAACCATTTTCTATTTGAATATGTTTTTTAATGTTTTTTTTTCTCTAATTGCAAGGCTTTTCAGCAGTCATTACTCCAGTCTTCAGTGTCGCATTATCCTTCAGAAATCATTCGAATATGCTGATTTTCTGCTTGAGAATCATTTCACCACCCTGACTTTTTTTCTCCCCAAATTGTGATCATTTAAATCTGGTCCTAATTGTCATCTCTAAATGTTACATGGAGAAATTGGGCCATTTTGAAAATCTTTTTGGACCACGGTTTTATTGTTAATAAACATTATTTGGCTGAAAGGATAATTGTTTAAGACTACTGAGAACTAAAATTAACTATGAGCATGCGGACTATCTCTTTTCAGCTCCATTCCTGCGATTCATATTACTATGGTAACAGCAACTTCATGATGGGTGGTTCTCTCTTCAGGATTTTGTGTAGCAATTCACCAGTTACTCATTGCTTAAAATTGTTAAAATTTCTGGTTTCCACTAAGGCAGATGTACTGTATAAGCAATTGAAAATGATTTTTTACTTTCAGAACTTACTGTTGAGGCTCTGTAGGTCAACCTTAAATATCCATGGAAATGCTGAAAATTGGAAGTATAAAATAGAGGGAACGGCATTCATCCTTCCAGTGATTGTATAACACGTGTGTAACACACACATACACATACTCTCTCTCTCACACACACACACACACACAGGAATCTGACAGTGGTAGCCCACTGTCGATTTTCTCGCTTGAAATTACACGTTTGTATGTGGCCAATTGGCCTTGTTCTGGAAGTGTGTGGGAGTATGAGAGCGCTTCGAGGCCTTTTATCCACACAGCCTTCGTGGATTGCTATGCTTTGCGCATCCATCCATTTCATGTTTTACATTCCCCATCTTGAAGAACCATAGTGCAAAAAATAGATAAAAATATGAGGTTTATGCTTAAAACAAGTTAAAAAAAATCTGCCATTGGAATTCCATGAAATGAAATCTATGTAATTTTATAGGTAAATATATATGTATTTTTTGTAGAAATATGTGACTTATTAAGAATAGAATTTCTGTGAAGATGATACAGGATTTTGATGACTTTCTAAATCTCTGGATGCTCAAATTATGATTGTGAGATCCACAGAATATGTGCAACATTCACAGTGCATCTCTCTCCACTCTCTCTCTCCTTCTCGCTCTTTCCTCCCTCCTTATTTGCTCTCGGTTTCACACCCACACAAACACATTCACTGGCAGTGACTGTCGTCATTTCATCAATAACATTTCACAGGCTCATAACGCAGGAAACATCCTGAGATGTACTGAAAGCAAGAATTTGTAAGCATCCATTTCTGACCATCTCATTTAGACATTTTTAAAGAAATTTAAGATAGACCCCTCATTCAACAGGATATTAGCTGTTTAATTACTCCATAACTGATATTCTAATATCATATTATATTATATACAACAGTTAATTCTTGTTCTGATTGGCTGAGAGTCTTTTCCAGCCATAGGATATTCTACTAGTAGAACCAGGTGAACCGTTTCACTGTTAGTATCACTCCACTTTAGGGTTGGGTATCGGTTGGGTTTTATTCGATACCAGTACCTACTCTGTATTTTTTAAACGGCTACGGTGCCTAAACGGTTCTTGAAACGGTACTTAAGAAAACAAAACTGCACACAGTTTGTCAAAAAAAAATAATACCCTTTATTTACAGGGCCAAACTGGACACAATATTAACTTACAATATAAATACAAGTAACATATGGTAATAATAAATAAACCAATATAAAATAAAAGTTCATATTTATATAATATCAAATAAAACAATATTATATCAAACAATTATACTGGAGATTTATAGAGATTACTACCAGGGTAATCTAATATCGACATGGCTACTCAGGTTCCCATGTTTTGTCTGCTTTAACTAGTCATGTTTTTTTGTCATTTACTAGTTAAGCATATTTGAAAATTTGTTTAGGCGTTTTCGGAGAATACGCTCGTTCACGGCCATTCAACATTTACGTCCCCGTGAGAACAGCTTTGGGCCCTATCATACACCCGACGGCACAGGTGCGACGCAAGTGTTTTTTTTCTAGTTTCAGCCCGACGCAGTTATCATTTTCACATCCTGCGCCACGTTGTTTAAATAGCAAATGCATTTGTGCCTCCTAGTCTAAAAATGAGGTGCGTTAGTTGGTGTATTGCTATTTTGAGGCAACTGAAATAGACTGGGTTGAACCGCCTATAGGCGCACATTATTAACATGCTCTTTAAATAAAGCATTTTATTTTTTATTTAAAGACGTTAGTAATATGCGCCTGTAGGCGGGTCCACAACAGGTGTGCACTTTGTCCCGTAGATGGAATGCTCGTGTGCAGATCTGTTTCCGCTTGCAAAGCGCTCGGTTTTTCCGTTTGCAAATTTCGCCATGTAAAGAGAGATCCGCCATGGCACGAGCACGACTCTTTTAAAGGGAATGGGAGATGATACTCTGATTGGTTTATTGCATGTTACGCCCAAAACACACCCATTCTCATTAAGAGAATAGGGACAACCTTTTTCGAGCCATGCGTTGAGTAATATTCCTCTTAAAGCGTTAAAATAGGGCCCTCGATCTTGGACAGGTCTTCGGGAATTTGCTGCTGGCTCTTATGTAGTGGTTAAACATGAGGTAATTAATTTTGGGTATATCAGACGGGCAGGTTTTGGTCTTATTAATCTACTTCGATTACGTTCCAAAGCTAATCAAAATTTCGCTAATGGCAAAGTTTACATTTCACAACAATATCTTTTATATTCTATTTAATTTTTCCTCAATGGACATTCAAACTGATTTTGTGATTATGAATATAAGATTAACCTGAAAAATATCAGATAGATTCAGGATAATGCATTCGCTTCAGTCGATCTCTCACTCATAATATCTCCTCTACATTATACAATCAGTTTGAATAAAGCGACATTCCTAAAGTGATGTTTTAGAATTCAGTAACGAAGGCTTGGGCTCAACTGTCAAACTGTCAACTTGAGATTTGGATTCATGGCGGAAGGAAGTAGTTCTGCACGAAAAGATGGTTTTTAAAGACACTCCGCTGTTGTTGTTTCTTATTTATTTAAAGACTTGCTCTGTAAAAATGTTGCATAAACACACAGCCATGCTAATATACATGTAAAGCGATATCACACGGCTATTTACACGAAATGTTCCTCAAAGTCAGTGCAAAAAAAACTGAAATTCTTTGTTTAGAAAGATCTGAATTTTTATTTTAGGATTCTTTACATACTCTTAATGTATTAAATGATAATAAATATTTTTTTATTATTATTATTTTAGATATTTTATTGTAGCATTATTTTAGTTTATTTTTTCATTTTTTTTGTTTCTATTTAGCTTTAATTTATCTTTATTTCCAGCCCATTCTCATTCCAAGGCGTCATATAGATGACGCTTTTGAAATTGCGTCTACATCCGACGCACATGGCACCCTTTAGTGTCAATATGAAACGCATATATATGGGCCAGAAGGCTCCTCCTAGTGGTCTAACCCTAACACTACCCCAGACCTAAACCTACCCATAAACGAAGCGTTATATTGATTCGAAAGGGTGCTATGTGCGATAGATTTAGATGCAATTTCAAAAGCGTCACCTATATGACGCCCTAGGGATGAGAATGCGTTGTTATTTCAGTTTCGATCATTTTAGTACTCCGACTTAAACTTGAGTCAGGTTTTTAAGTTTAAGTTTTTCATATAATGGTTATATTTATTTATATCTTTAGTTTATATATTACTTCAACTTTATTTCAATGAACAAAATGATTTTTAATATTTTAGTTTTAGGTATAGTTAACAACAATAACAACTCTAGAAATATCAAAGGCCACATTTGAACTTACTAACACCAAGTTCACATCTCCAGCAACAGATCTGTACGAACATGATAATACACTAATGGATCACACTCTTTCACACACAGTTTTATGCTGCCTGTTAATCCAATATTTCAATCAGCCCATGTTATGGATGCTATTTCTGCCTATTTTTTGCCCTCTCAAAGGGCCTTCGTCTCAAACGCTTCAAGGCCGTATTGAAAACACGCACTCGTGTGTTTCACATTCTTTGTGAGGAGTTGTTTTCTTTTTCATCTCACAGGCAATAATAAACAGCACTATCACCCCGAACATGACCTTCACAAAGACGTCTCAGAAGTTCGGGCAGTGGGCAGACAGCCGTGCCAACACAGTGTATGGGCTGGGTTTCTCCTCTGAGCATCATCTGGCCAAGGTGGGTGAAATGCTTTCTCTTTCCTATCTCTCATTTTCTTCCCCGTGTCTCTGGAGGGCTTGCTCTCCCTTTCTTTCGTTCTCTTCCAACCCCTGTGTTTCTGTGCTGGGGAACACCTACACACTGTGCCCTAATGAGGAGCTGTACAGTCATCTGTGCGTGGGAGGCTTCTTCTGTGCAGTGCTTTCCTCTCTTTCTCTCCCTCTATCTCTCGCTCCTCTGCATTATGATGATGCACTGTCAGGAGCTCACCACCTCATCTAGTCTTCCTCTTCTCTCCTTCTTTTTCATTCCCTCTCACTCTCCTCTTTCCTTTGCTTTTACAAATGCTGTATTTACTTCATACAAAGTGAATTATATAGCAGTATTTTCACTGTTATCTATCATTTTGAAAATTTTGTGTTTATTTACTCACTCTCATGTAGTTCCTGATCTTTCTCACTTTATTCTGTGGAACACACACACACACACTTGGACCATAACCGTCTCAGTAAAATAGCACTGTGCAAAGTTTAAATGTGCAGTTGTTACACAAACATGTTATTTCTATTTCATTTAATTGAAAAAAATATACTGTATATGTGACCCTGGATCACAAAACCAGTCACAATGGTACATTATCTGAAATTGAGATTTATACATCACCTGGAAGCTGAATAAATAAGCTTTCCGTTGATTTGACGTTTGTTAGGATAGGACCATTTTTGGCCGAGATTACAACTACTTGAAAATCTGGATTCTGAGATCCATTTATTGCGATTGGGCTGCATCCACAAATTACGTGTATGGTAATTATATGTATTAAATAATATTTTGTGTAATACAATAATATAATGCAATAATTATTTTTTACACAATTTAATTCCCATTATGTTCCACAGAATAAAATCACTGAGTTTTGATATCACATGAAGGTGAGTAAATGATTAAAAGATAATTGGTAGCACCTTAAGTTAACATTAGTTAACATGGTCTTATTGGACTAACAATGAAAAATACTTTTAAAGTATTTATAATCTTTCTTAAAAGTTAATTTCAACATTTACCAATACATTATTAAAATCAAACATTTTATCTGTTCATTTTATTTAATGGAGTTGAGCTGACGTGAACTAACTATGAACAGTGGTATTTTTATTATCCAACATTAACAAAAAAAAAAAAATACTCTAACAAATGAATTGCTCATTGTTAGTTAATTTGCATTAACTAACGTTAACCAGTGTTGAGGGTTACTCATTACAAGTAATGTGCATTACGTAATCGGATTACTTTTTTCAAGTAATTAGTAAAGTAACGCATTACTTTTCAACAAAATATTTAAGTTACTTTTCAAATATAGCAGAAGTTACTTTATTTCCCCTTGTGTTGACACATTTGTGTCTCCATGTTGGGGTGAAAATGGGGTGCAGAGGTGTTGTGTGCACTGTCTAAACATGATGATTATTATGGTTCTAGACTAAATATGAACATGTATTTACTCATCTCACTTGCACAAAACAGATTCCTTAAAAGGAGTAAAACAGTGAATAGCAAGCTTCGAATATTAAGCAATCCTGCAGTATTTAAATATGTCATAAGCTATTCTATTCCGTAAACTAATTTGGTAAAAGAATTCACGTAAGGTCCCAAGATATGCTTATTTTTGTTTGTTTTCCAGAAAGACTTCAGATAATATGTGGATTAATGTAAAGCAGGATCAGGGTGGTATAGATGGGCAGGCCATGTAACGCCAGAGTAAAAGCTAATAATGGCTGAATACAAACAAAAGAACAATGATAAGTAAGCAATAAGATACGAGAGGCTGTGCTGTTCGCGTCATGCCTAACAACGCCCTTGAGCCGTTACTTATTCACGATACAGCACTTGCCTCGAGTATCTTATTGCTTTTATAAAACGGTTGCCACACAATATTTAAGTAAAAAACAATGTTAGTGCAACTTTCTTGAAGTAAAATCACTAAAAGCCTACCTTCCGCTGGAAAAAATAGTCCCCGAGTGTGAACAGCAACAACGTTCCAATGTGTAAATGCATGAAAGCTCAAATAAAAACAACATAGAACCGCAGTGTTGCGCAGCGAATCAATAGAACCGTTGGGTGAAGCGTCGTAGCCGTGTTTTATCGTGAATAAAGCACAGCTCTTGACCAATCAGAATCAAGGATTAGAACTAACCGTTTTATAATAAATAATAAAGATTAGGTCTCAATCACAGCAAAGGTGTAAAAAAGTTTGTCGAGTGAGAACAATAGAAACATGAATGGGACAGTTCTCCTTGCCAGACAATAGACTGCAAATGGGTGATTGCAGGGCAAAAAGTTAGTTTATTAGCATCTTATCAGCCTTCTTTTAAA
Source organism: Hybognathus amarus (assembly GCA_030378365.1). Lineage (NCBI taxonomy): Eukaryota > Metazoa > Chordata > Actinopteri > Cypriniformes > Leuciscidae > Hybognathus > Hybognathus amarus. The sequence goes on along the minus strand of JAQIUQ010001267.1, from coordinate 154,450 downwards.
ACTCGCATGACACAGTCTTACAAAATATTTCCTACAATTCATACTTTTAGAGATAGCATCCTCAGATTTGAAATGAAGAACGAGCAGACGTTTGGCTTCAGCATCGTTGTGTTTCTACAACACAGACACATTATATATTAATACATTTAAAAAAATATTTTCTTAATGTTTTTTTTTTAACTTTATTTGTTATGCTTGAGCTTATATATCTTCCATAGACTGTTATTTACGAGTAATGAACTCAGAGTCTTTGAACTGTAAACTCTCAAGTGTTGGCTTTCTAAATATATGTTGGCTATGTGTCTAATCAGAATGACTTATGAGCAGCAACCTTTTATTTTGGGTATGTAACATATGCCCCACTTGCCAAAATGCAGGGTGTGGGTAAGAGATTAAACATCATATTTGTGTTTAATATTTGTTGTTGTTTTTATTGCTGAAGTAAGAATTTTTATCTTTCTTCTCTTGCGTCCAATAGCTGCAAAGCTGAAAGGTTTATTTGAGCTGCACCCTCAGGTGTGAATCTGCATTTCCTTTAGCTTGAGGCTTATTCATTTCACCTCTGGTGTCAAAGTCCTTTACATTTGCCAAAAATATAACTTTTTTATTATTACAAAAATGAACAAGCAAGCACAGCCCAGTAAATAAGTAACATTAATTAAGTTAATTTTTAGTGATGCAATATTGTAACGCATTACTATAAACTTTCCCCAACATTTGGCGTTAACTTATGGAACGACCTTATTTAAAGTGGAACCATATTTATTTTTTACCTTTGGATGAACTTTCTTTAATTACCAATGCCTCAAAACTTCTCAAAAGTCTCAGGTATATTCACTCTAGATCCGATTTTTAAACATTATGAACAGCCCTGACCTAAAAGTGTACATAAATGTTCCTGCTGGATATTCAGGGAAAAATGCTTCAGTCCTTTCAGAGCCAAGGATGCTTTAATGGGAGCAGTCTATATTGGGAACTGTGACCATTGCTCTTTTTTTTGGAAGAGATACCACATATCCAAATTTGTTCATCCATTTAAACACATAAACATGATCTTCTTATTTCTGTCTCTGTAATCAACATTAAAAGAACAGCATTGATAGTCACCAGCATAAAATAAAAATTGCATTTTGTATGCAAGTCTCCTGCTTGGTGTGCAGGATTCTTTTTAGCTAGCTTTACCAGGAATACTTTTTTTGGTTGAATGATTTACCCAGAAAGGTCATGCTAGTTGATATTCTTCATCAGCTGGACCAGCACCAAACTACCAACCCAGCAAACAGGGAAGGTTCTCAAAACTTTAGATAACGTTGTGGCAACAAGGTTCTCTCAAAGTTATGAACAAACGTTCTTCCAGTAACTATCTTTATCTTTAATAAAGTTCTAAAAAGTTAGCTCAAAATTATTATATATGCTTTTACCTGAAACATTTAGTTGGATGTTGGCCTAATATATTTTTTAAAAATAAAAAAGTTAGGCTACTACTTATTGATGTTCATTCAAATGTAACAGCTCCCATAATATTTCCAAAATAATAAACCGGAATATTATTCTTAGCTAAAAACACTTAGTTCTTTCAAAAATATATGTGCTCATTAATGTATATTTACTTCGTTCAAGTAATAAAGTATTCTCGTGAGTGTATAATATGCCATTGAAAATACATACGGGTAAGGGGTTCTAATGTCGGTCGCCATGTTGCCCCTCCATCTTGAAAGTACATTAGCCAAAGAGGGACATACCCGTTAATTCAAGCTTCGCCTTTCGCGTTTACGTTTGAGTTAACACTCATGGACGAAGTCGAACTGGAAGCCATGTTAATCTTGGACTACATTGGCCACCGTAGGAGTTCAACGAAATCGGAATTGAGAGGAACAGAAACAGAACAGATTCATTGGATGGTCATATGTGATGCGATCTGGGAAAACCCATCGGATGTCGCACTGGTACGTTTTCAGTAAATTCTAAATATAGATTGAATGTCAGTTTTTTGTCAAAATCTGGTTTTTATTAAATTATTATTCTATAACATCTGGTTTATCATCTCTGAATATAACTTGGGAAAATTCATTAGTTTAGTGCAGAAAAATAGCTATTTATAATGTCCAGCTGAAAAGAATGTGTTTTTCTTAAACAACACGGACGCTGGCGGAGCAGAGGGGGAAACACAAATCTCCCGTTTAGCTCTCCTTCTCTTAACACTACAAAGACAGTTCATCTATCAAAATAAACCACATAACAGAATAAAGTCCAGTCCTGGGTGAACTACAACGGCACGCAAGTTATTTATTTATTTATTTTTATCCAGCGTTATCGTGTGGTGTGATGCAGAGCACAAGAGAACAACAGAGTTTGAAGTTGCTCGTCTAAAAGATCTTGCTCGCCTCTCAATCGTCCAATTTCAAAACGGTTTTCACAGGATGATGAATTTTAAGTTCGTAAGTTTTCGAATGATAGCTAATCTATGATGAATACTAAAATATGTGATATGTAAAAAAGGCAATAAAAAGGGAGCGCCAGTCGTCGCGCTAGCAGGATGTGACCGTTATTTAAACCTGTTTTTATCAAAATTATGTTTCTGAAAATCATAGCGATCAGCCGACTTCAGATAACCATAACTTTTGTTACAGACAACCGATAAAATAAATAAAAACAGATTTGGAAAGGGCTTGAACCCACTTTAATATGAAATCAAAACCTGTAATATGTCAAATTTCACCATGTGGTGGGTTTTCCAGATCACATCACATATACCTTTTCACCGCTAGATGGGGTAAAAATGACACTGTGTAGCTTTAATGTTCGCAACTTCGCATAAACCAAGAAAAGAAGGTTTATGAAGCATTTAAAAATCTGATGCTTTGAACATTCAGAGAATATTCATAATTACCATTTGTAACTTAATGGGAATGCTATTAACCTGAATGTGAATCCCATGGTTTAAAGGCTTGAACCGGTTTTCTCTTATCAGTTTGCAGAAAAATTTTCAGAGTACAAGGAAGCAGCTAGGATGGCCAAGGAGAAGTCTCTAGAAAAGATGGAGCTGGCAAGTTCACCCTCTCAGGTATGCCCTGTAATGTGTGAACTGTTGTTTTAGTGTATAGTGTTTACATGGAAGACTTATTTAAAATAGAAGAATATACAGTCATTAAAAAAATCTAAATCCGTAATAGTTTAATTTTTTTTTTGCAATCAGTATATTTTCCATTTATTATTTATTCTTATTATTACAGTCTAGTGCAGAACAATGCTGTTCATAAAGACTGGTCACAGCATTTCAGTCTCCAAGGGAAATCTATTGTCTCTCAGAAAAATGTAGTTTTCCTAAATCGCCTGTTCTAATTAGCAGCTTAACAATTATATATGTAAAAGAAGATCATGTATTGACTATGTGTGGGTGCAACAAATTAATAACCCACGATTTATCGCTTTTCACAGGAATCGCCTGCCGACATTCATTCCCCCTGACTCCACCCGTCACTGCGGACCTCTGTCGAATCAACGGCACTGGTGATGACGTCACTCTGTCTGACGTGTCACCGAATTCGATGCTCCAATCAGACCTTTCCCCGACTACGTCGACCCTTGCACACAGGTAATTGGGGCTCAATATTGAATCTTTTCAGAATCCTGGTACAACAAGAGGTAAGACGTTATCTCCATAGTCCACTTTAGACATTCTACTAACTAAGTAACTTTGCAACTACATGTCAACTAACTCTCATTAGAGTATTAGCGGACTGTCTGCTTAATAACTTTATTATTATTAACTTAAAATGTATTAACTTAAAATTTAACTTAAAATATATTTATATATATATATTGTTGGTTTAACTTAAAAAGTAAGTAACCTGGTTGCCTTAATTTTAAGTTCATTGAAATTGAAAAAATTGAGTCAATACAATGAGATTGATTTAATCATCAGAAACTCAAAATATTATGTTATCTGAACCACATTAATTATTTAAGTTGATTTGACAAAAGAAAAAAATGTTGTGATTACAGTGTATAAGTATCTTTGCATTAGGGATGCAAATTATCGATTAATTCATTAATCATTAATTGATTGACCTTATCGATTCGATTAACGATTAACTGATAAGCGGCTATTTTCCTGAGAATGTACATTTCTCACTATATCAATAGTGTCTTCAACATAAAAAGCAAAACATTGCTTATATACTGAATAAAATGCATGTTACATTGCTCAAATGATGTTTTAATGTAACAGTTGGGATATGGTACCGAATGGCATTTATGTAATTTAACAAAATAAATTATCCACAGAAAATTTAAATACATAAAACATATTTGTGCACTGGCTCACCTCTTGCAAACATTAAGCAAGATAAAATACATGTTAATAAAAATCCATATGGGTAGGCTTAGCCTTAATATATTAAGTCTACATATAATAATCTATCTGGTAAACTACTTGTATGAAAAACTTGAAACATTAGCAGCAGCTCTTATAATCCCCCTTGGTCTAGTAGGACTGTAAAATGTTACAATATTATAAATAAATAATTAACTTAATTATTTAATAATAAAAAAAACGACTCATACAACATGTCACCAACGCCGCCTCAGATGCGTGCTTGTCATAATGTGTTGTGGACGTGCACTGAAAACAGCAACCAAACCCAATGAATTCACACCGATTTAATAAAATAGTGTTCTGATGTTATCTAATATGACAGTCACAAAATAATCATCGTTATTATTATTACACTTTCGTTATTAAATCAAAGAAAACACAACCGATATGAGATTAGTCAGATATATACAAAATTAACATAATATTACAAATAATATCTTCAAAATGACGTGAATGTACAAGTGAACTTGAACCAAGTTACGTGCTATTCAGAATGACTGAATGTTGTGCACGCGCTCTTCCTGGAAGCAACGCGACAGGGCAACTAAACCCAAATTATTCACCACGTTTTATTACAATATTGTTCTCTTTATAATGTTATGTAATGTGACACTCCCAATAGTCGTCATTAGTCGTGCATTGCCGTTTGAGCTGCGCACGCTTAAGATCACGCTTCAATTCTTAACCAAATGCACCCAATATGAGATAAATCAGATATAGACGTACACATGATAAACTATTACAACTTACATTTGCATAAAAAAAGGTTGCGAATACACACGCAAATGTAGTCATGATGAAGTCTCAAACATAACTCCGGCCGTCGGCGCGCTCGCTTACATGTTTCGCGGTTGAGCAGCAGGCACGCGCATAGACCTGGTTAATCGATGTTCAATACGTTTGATCGATTAATGAATTATCGACAATTAATCGTGAATCGATTAATCGTTTAACATCCCTACTTTGCATGCATGTCAACTTATTCTAGTAAAGCCCCCGACGTACTCACAGTGAAGTTCTTTTCGTTATCGCTTAGGGGTAAAAATAAGTTTGTGACTATAGTGATTTACTGTAAGCGAACATCCGATGCCGCCCACACTGCTGAGAGCAGCGTTTAGATGAAATGTTAACATGTGCTGCTCTCTTTACTCTCAATACAAATGACAGTGGTAAGAAAACAGCAATTAAGAAAGCATATGATCATGTGTATATGTTTAATATGTTGACTTCTGCACTTTCCACAATAGATTTATTATAGTGTTAAACATGAAAAAACAGTAAAAGCAGTAGCGGAGTGGCAATCGGGAGAGTCAGGAGTTTTCCGGTGGGCCGGTAGTGTTTCGAGGCCGCGAGGGCCGGTCTGATAAAATTTATTTATTGCAAGTTTGCCATGCGCACCTGGGGCCCAATTAAGCGAACAGTAGATTTTTTTTTTTTAACATTTTCTATAACGGAGCATATATTTGCACTAAGCGCGTCTTTATAGCAAAAAGACGCTCGCAATGGAATAGCTACAGTGGTGTAGGTGGTAGGGCGAAAGCCTATGAAAGCAGCTTTCGATGTGCTCGACGCGAGTTCGAATCCGGCTTTTACCAAACTCTTTCTTCTCCCTTTTCCCAACACATATGTAAAGATGTAAAATGTATAACCTAACATTAAGGTCTCTAGCGTTATATTTTGCCAACAAACTAAAATTGAAACCATGATATGGCTTTGTGAATAAATAAAACAGCACAAGACTTTAAGAATAGCATCCTGTTTGTACTGCATGATTACTTTGCTCATGCGATCATCATGGTCATCTGGTGTTTTCTCCTAAATAAAAGCTGAAGGGTTTTTTTCTTGCAAGTGAAGAAATTAGGACAAAAGTATTTTAATTTTCCTATATAGTGTAATGTAGGCTAAATATATACTTTTGAAATACTCATTTTCATTTATATAGTACATTTATAGGCTAAATGGATTTTACGTCATAGGAATAATTATATAATAAATTACATTATTACATTAGAATAATTGTTGATAATGTAATGTAGACTGAGACGCTCATAACTAAAAAGATACTTGAGCCCTCTTTTTCTTTGTTCAACGAGCAGTTCATGGGTTGAAGCTCTTAATTTTGATCTCTCAGAGAGCACGAGATTGATAGCCTAGAAATCTAGACGCACCCTAGCGGCAGCAAATTTTTTTGCCGCAAAGTGTGGTCTAGCAACTCTCCGTTGACTTTCGTTGTGGAAAAACCAAACTCTGGTCCGCCAATCACATCGTGTATAGAGTTGGTGGGCGGGCTTAACAATGACGGCAGAGTTGTGACGGTTCTACGCCGTGATTTCCATTGGTGATTTCCCTGCTACTTAAAAACAAACAAGATGCAGCTGGCGAACAGCGGTCTTTCGATTCCGGCTTTGGCCGCGACTCGGATGACTTGGAGTTAAGAGAACGTCACTTGAGTCATTCTTAAAAAAGGAAGATGTGTTCGGAGTTTTGACGACCGGATACGGCAAAAGTTTAATATATCAACTTGTTCCGCTGGAGGGAAAACGCATTGGACTCACTCATCCACAGCCATTCGTTGCTCTGGTTGGTTAGCGCTATCCTATGGCGTGCAGAGGGATATTGAAAGACAACCTTTTATCCCGCCCTTCGGATTGAGGTATGACAATTGAGAGCTCCCAGACCTAACATCCTGATGTAGGTCTGGCATGCCAGACTACGAGATTGATGCATTTAACCTTAAAATCTACAAAATTTTCTTGTGGGGGACCATGCCCCCGAACCCCTCTAGAGGCACAGAGGTGCACCCAACATAGTTTTACAAAGTCCTATGGGAAAGAGCGACCATTTATGAACTTTACTCCAGCATAGTTCAACAAAGTTCCTTTTTAATCAGTAAAACTGTAAATGCTATATAAATCCTGCCAGCGACGAGGGCCGGTGGTCTACGAATTTCCCGGTAGATTTTTGGGTCCCACTCCGCCCCTGAGTAAAAGTATCGCTTTCGATTAGAATTACAACTTCATCTGACAGTGACGGACGGAAAAGAAGAAATTAACCCGGATAACCTTTCCATGTCAAAGAGGGCGGAGCCTCAGAGCCACACCTACCTATTATGTAATTGCCACAGACTAATCGTAGTTCGAATGTGTTTTACTAGCCGTAGGAAACGTTTCCATTTTGACAAATTTTTAAAAACTAATTTCTATTATAAAGCAGCTCTCCAATGTGTTCATGTTTTTACTCACGTACGTCCAACAGTGACGGACAGAACAGAAGAAATGAACCCGGATAAGATTTCCATGTCAAAAAAGGCGAGCCACACTTACCTATTATATAATCGCACGGACCAATGGTAGTTTGAAGGTGTTTACCAGCGGGAGCAAACTTTTTCATTTTAGCAAGCTGTATCGAACTCTTGATCCAAACTTCCAATGAATGTAGTTTTGGCCTCATTTTGATCGAAATGATGTCACACCAGTTCATTCGATTTCACTTGAAGAATATCGGGCCCTGAACCCTTACCTAACAGTCTACTAAAACTCTAATGTGAGTTAGTTGACCTGGGCTGCGTTTCCCAAAAGCATCGTAAGCCTAAGTTGATCGTAAAAACGATCGTACGAATGATCTTAATATTATGGTCTGTTTCCCAAAGCATCGTAACTTAAGTAGCACTTGAACTGACGAGTGCTCTGGCAGTAATCGTACATCCCCAAGTGCATCGTAAGAAGACCGAGTTATATGAGGTCACCTGCAGGATAACCAGCAGATTACACTTTTATCTAGATTCAATAGATTACATTGCAACGTAAGTAGCCTAATATATAGGTTTTGATTGTACACTTTGTTGTACTACGTGTTTTGTTTTGAATGAATAAATTAAATAATTAAAACGGGAAGAAAAATAGAAATACACATCTAAATTAAATGAATGAAAAAAAAACATAAAATAAGTAATCTGGGAAATATGCTTTAAAGACCGGGCAAAATAGGGATGAATTAAAAAAAAACTGTCAATGACTTGCTGACGTGCACGAGAACCAGCCATGTACTATTGGATTTTTCTCGCAGACCTCCATCCCGATCTTTGAACACGTTTGCAGTTAGTTTGCAATGTGACATGGCCTTCCAGATGTTTTGTTTTTCCTTATTTGTATGGTGTCCTTTTAAATCTGTTAAAAATAAAATCTCCTCTGGAAGGACATTAATTTTATCTATCTTCTCTTGTTTTTTTTTTGTTTTTTTTAACCATTTTGTCAGCGTCTATAGGTGTTTTATATCCATATAGACTTGTCTTGATTTCTAATCCACAACAAATTACGATTATTAGGTTAAACGTTCAGAATACGACTCCATATAAGGTTATATTTCAGCACTTCGCGAATGGATAGCGACGCTTAAGTTAGCACGTAGAATGCGTTCTCGTGCGTTCATGTTAAGTGCATTTTCGTGGAATTGCTGTGATCGTTCGTAACCTTGCACGTAGAGAGCGCTCTTAAGAGCTAAGATACATCGTTATTGGGAAACCCGGCCCAGTTTGGCAAAGTAATGAAAGTTAGCTGACATGTAGTTACTTGTAGTTAGAATGTCTAAAAAAAAAAGAAAACAACAAGATTTTTGGTTAATTCGTCAATCAATTATTCACATCAATTATTCTTTGTTATTCTTTTTTAATTATTTCTTTAATTTCTGCTTTTTTATTTATTTAATTTTTTTGCATGCATTGCTTATTTTCTCTATTTTTACATTTAGATTTTTACATCTTAAAGTTACTCAAAACACTCACTTAAAGTGAATATTTAAAAACACTATTAATTTATTAACAATATTAAATCTAATGTATTGCAAACCTCAAAATGAATATACATTTTTCTACTGTAAATTATAATGGTGTGATGTCTAAATTCACTTGTAGTACTGTAGTTCACTTGTAGTTTTTATATAGAATTTTAATATCAGCTGTTTATAGGTTATCAGTAACCAAAGCTAACTAAATAATGTATTGGCTTATTAGCCAGAATTTTCATATTAATCGCATCCCTAGTTTATTTGTTGCTTAAAAGTTTTAAGTAAAAGTAGTGTTAAAGTTAGTAATAACAGTTCATTGCACTTTTCCTGAGCACTTTTCAGCAAATTATTTTCAGTATGAGCATTCAGACACTTGTTCATATGAGTATGTACTCAGCAGCTTTTTTAGTCCTGACTGCAAAGGCAACATTTTGAGTCTATTTCACCAGGTCTCTAGATGCTTGAATTTGAATTGGTTGAGCAATCCAGTGCTTCAGGTTCCAAAATAGCATCCTACCATTTCTTACATAATCTCAGGTTAATGTTTCACTCTCACCTGCCACTTGAAAAATACTAACTGATTATTGGACGCAAATACACAGTGGACCAAAGCGCATTTTCTTCCAGACAGCTATATGGTTTTATAATTGTGATGAATTTCAGAAGCATCAATAACTTCATTTTTTTTCTCTAGAATAATATGTCCAAACAACTCAGAATTATATAATACAGTGGCACGTTTTCAACCAAGATCAAATGTGACTTATGAAGATGGAGGCGGCGTCATCGTGTTGCAAAATGTGTCAGAAAACCCACTGTTAAATCAACACAACCTTTTTGTTTACAATGTGACCTCAAATAGGATTGTGTTTTGTCCATGTGAATTCATATATTATGAACAAATTCATATGGTCTTTTTTTGTCTTTTTTTTTCAGACACGTGCTTAAAACTTGTCAGGTCTGCTCCTACTGATAGCATCATTTCACAGCTGTTTGACATGACTACAATGTTTTTTAATGAATGCACTTTTATGCAACAGTGACTGTACTGTAGATGCAACCAATTCTATCTGAAGTTCTGTTTATTATTTTTAGACAGATATGCATATATGGGCCCACCTCATGTTACGTGTCTTTAACTAATATGTACTATTTGATACAATGCACTTATTGTGTTCATACATGTTTTTACATTGTACTTGTATTTAAAAAAATTCCTGCATGTAATTACATGTATCATTACACTGTTGACCCTTGCCTAACACCTTAACCAACCCATAAACCTATCCAATCCTGTCCTCCAAACTAACCCATATCCCACCTCAAATTGCAACAAAATCATTTTGTAATACAACACAATAAGTACATTGTACCTGATGATATTTTTTTAATGTAAATGCACCGTAAAAGACACCTAATGTAAAGTTTGACCGCATAGTTATGTCAGCTGAACTCGTGTTGTTGTTTTATTAGTAATGTTTTAATATCCTTTGTAGAGAAATCCTTTTTGGAAACTGATATTTTCTGCAATTTCGGTTGGAGAATCTTTTTTTGTGACTTTGTTTTATGGTCTTTTTTGTATCAAGTTGTGTTTCTTAAGGTTGATATCTGTAAACCTGACATCACATTTAATACATTTATTAAATGTCATTCCACTTCAATTTCTCAGTCTGCTGACGTTTTCCAACTTGAATTTTAAAATGCATTTACTCTTGTAAAAATTTTTGACACAAGTCAGGGATCTTAGTATAGCAAATTGTCCTTTTAGTTTTGCCAAGACTGATTCATAATACTTTGATATTATAAATAATTGGTAATTTATATTAATAATCAGCAATTAACTCTTCAATGAGGCTGATTTTGAAATGAATAATGCTATTAGCTCCCTTAAGATGACCTGACTTCAAAATACTCTCCCTGTCACTTGACGAAGGTGTAAAACGTGTATATGAATGTGATGAATGTTACCCAATGGGTCATAGATTAGCCTGTCGAGTGTATTTGTTCTGCTTTGGCTGTTATACCATGGCGAGTCAATTCTCTAACCCACAGTCTTGTGCAGTACATTAAAGTGAGTGCTAAGAGGCTGGTTGGGCAGTTGTCATGAATCAGCATTCACAGTGGGGCTTAATATGATATGCACACCAAAATGTGCGTTTACACCAATCAATACTCTTTAAACTTCATTACAGTCTGTTTTTCATGTGGCGTATAGAAAACAGTCCATTTTATTGGTGACTTAAATGGTATATATTTAACAGAGGTGCATTGTGGATCCATTGAAATGATTTACATTTTGATTACTGGGCTGTTGGAGGAATGATCAGATGGAGATTGTTTATTGATTCACATTCAGTTGGCTTGAAGGACAGTCACGCTGACATTATAGTTATGTCATGAGGACAGCCATATGCTTCTGTGCACCTGGCCCTTTAAAAATAATACCACTTGGTTTGATATTTCATATCTAATGCAGTGACATTCATTTGTTAGCCTATAGCGCAAGTGTCCAACTTTGTATATACGAATAAGAGACTTAAAGACTTTTTAGAGAAAAATATTTATTATGAAAACAGTATACATCATGAATAGACAGAGAATGAAATAACATGCTTGATAATCTATGAATTGCACTTTTGACTAAACAGTTTTTTCCAATAAGTCCATAAAAACAGCATACATCTGCATTGAACTGATTCTTATGTGTTCTGCACAATCAAGTTCAAACACTCCTTCGTTATTTGGCTTAAAATTGACTATGATTAAATCTAAAAGTCAGTGTTTAATTAGCGATTTAATTAATGTGCCTTTTAGGCTCTAATTAAATCCCATTCAGTCAACACAGAATGCACATTTAACTATACTATACTGTAATATACAACATATGTTGACTTACCAGGCTGAAGTCCCTGTTTCTCTCTAGCTTGAAGCTGTAAGACTTCACTCTCATCTTCTCTCCTCTCTTTCTCCTGCAGAGGGAACACTTCTTCTCCTTGTGTGCGACGCTTTATAGCCATGTGTGTCTCCAGCCTGTTGTGTCACAGATCCAGTAGGAGTCGGAGAGTGTGGGTTGAGGTGTTGTCTGTCAGAGCGGGGTCGGATCACGTCAGCCACAGCAGAGGTGGTGGCACTGGGGGAGATGAAAGGGAACTGGCGGCGCTCCGTACAGCGTAGGCGTCAGCGTTGAGGACTCTGTGCTGTGCACGTGTCCTGAGCGACGGTTTGCGTGGTTAAGCCGCGGTGGTGGAGTGCGTGGAGAGAGGCAGAGGAGGTGGGATGTGTCCTGAGATGTTAAACAGGATGACAGCGGATGATGGGATTCCTCATAGTCTTTGGAGATGTGGGTTGGTTATGTATTTGCTGGCACTGGGACACTGTTTTAGCATTTTTTATTTTTTGTCAGTACATGAGGATCAGAGCACATTGTAAATTTATGCTTGATTTCTTTGTCACGACATGAGGAACACAGATGGACTGATGAGAGAAATGGTGGATTATATAAACGAAGAGTTAGCCTCCTCCTTTTGTCTTTACACTTTTGAGATCTCTTTTCTGCTTTGATTTCAGCTTGTCACATTCCATTCATCTTTTTTATTATAATATTTATGCAAATGACATTGAATCTGGATCACAGAGATTTTTATAACCCTTGTTAATTGCTTTTGAACTGTGTCCAAGTCTTGGTGAAACAAAGAATGGTCGAATTAAAAACCCTTGCATCCAGCTTTAATTACAGTCATGTTTAAAATGACATTCTTCCTACGTCCTCTTAACAGTCCTCATGGTCTAGACCAATAGTTGTACTGTTCTCGTACAACGTCATCATCACACATTGAAGTTCAATTCCAAGGGCCCTATCATACACCTGGCGCAATGCGGTGCCAGGCGCGAATGCACATGGTTTTTCAGCACGTTCTCATCCTTTCAGCGTCACATAGGCTACGTTCACACTGCAGGCTGAAACGACCTAATTCCGATTTTTTTGCCCATATGCGACCTGTATCTGATTTTTTCATGACAGTCTGAACGACACAGATCCGATCTTTTCAAATGCGACCCAGGCCACTTGGGTATGTGGTCCAAATCCGATATGTATCCGATCTTTTGAAATGCGACTGCAATCTGAACGGCCAGGTCACATATATCCGACACGCACGTCATTGCACGCACCTGTAGATCGCGAATACACTCCAACTCCAACGCGTTTCTGCACTGTTATGGGCCGCCGCAGACGTGTCTCTTCCTGTGACAGAGTTGATCGGAGGCGCTCACAAACATAATCGAAGGTGGATCTGGTCATTCGGAAGTTACTGATGAATTCTGTATCAGTGAAGCCACTCACATCAGTATCCCACCACTCCTGGCCGACCGCACCCACACGCTTCTCTGTTTAATTTTCTTCTTAAAACGAGAAGATTGTAAGTGTGCTGGCTCTGTTGTGAAAATAACTTTAATATTGCTAAACGAGCTCCACTGTAAGACATCCATTTAGCTACTTCCGCAAACAACAAGTGACGTCGTTGACCGTTGAGTACTCTTCTGCGCATGCGGGTCACTTCTGGGTCATTTCACGTTCACACAGGAGATCACAAAAGGTCGCATTTAATTGGAAATGTGAACGGCCTTGCAAAAAAATCTACATTTTTTCAAAAAAATCGGAATTGAGCATTAAGCCCTGCAGTGTGAACGTAGCCTATTGAACGCTTTATGACAAAACGGCGCTATGCTTACGCACATGGTACCCTTTATCGTTTATATAACACGCGAACTCAAGGCGTCATAAATCCTTTAGCATAATATGAGACTACCCTACCCTACACCTAAACCTACCCATCACAGCGCGTGTTATATAAACGAGAAAGACTACCATGTGCGTAGTATAGCGCCGTTTTGTCATATATCGTTCTATTAGACGCTAAAGGATGAGAATGCATTGGGTTTTTTTGCTAGTTTCATCACGGCGCCGTTATCATTGTATCAAAGTGTGCCACATTGTTTAAATAGAAACTACATTTGCACCCATGGGTGTGCTGGGTTGCTTTTCCCGAAAGCATCGTTAGCCAACTATGTTCGTAAGTTCCGTCGTTATCAGCATAGTTCAACGAGTCGAGTGTTTCCAACGAACATTCGCAAACAGCATCGCAAAGTTGTGTGTTTTGAACGACAGCGACCTGTGCTTAGAGGCATCGTTTCTATATTGCAACACATTTGGACGTAATAAATCCTTTATCTTGAGCAAAATAAGCAAGCTGATCATCAGTACAACCGGTGCCTTTTATTTAGAATACATACAAATGTAATTTACGTATTTTGGTTTGTCAAAGGATTTGCACAGCGCGCGTACATTCTGCTTATTACACACACAGGAACATGTGCTGCTGTGCCAAATATTAAAAATAAAAGCATTTCAATGTAAAAGATTATTATTGTGTACATAAAGATATGGTGGAATTCGGCTTGTCCCGTAGCTGGTCTGCTTGCACGCTTTAACCTCACGAACGAGCATATCCGTTTCCTCTCTGGAGACAGTGTTGCGTCTGGTGCAACTGTTTTTTTTAAGGGAATAGGAGATGAAACTCTGATTGGTTTATTGCACGCTATGTCTAAAACACACCCATCCCTCATTAAAAGAATAGAGACAACCCCTTTAGACAATGTGATGGGCGCACCGCCCATTTTTGCCGTCGTTAAACTAGCAAAAGTGGATTCGGACTTAAGTGCACTTGCGCTTTACACTTTAGACCATGCACTTAGATTGTTAAAATAGGGCCCCAATACTCAAGAATGCAAGTACAGAGGACGCCTGAAAGTGCCCGGATGTGTTCTTGAACACAAGTCTGTTCTTTGTGTTCTTGAAATTGAGAAACAGCCACTGTCCTGCAAAGTTTTCAGAAACAGCCACGGTCCTGCTAAGTTTAGCTCCAACCCCAATTAAACCCACATGAACCTGAAAATCAGGGTCTCACCAGGCATACTAGAAACTTCCAGACAGGTGTGTTGAGGCAAGTTTGAGCTAATCTCTGTGGGACAGTGGCCCTCCAGGATCAGAGTTTTGACGCTCCTGGTCAAAGAATCATTAAGAATGGGAAGTCTCTTATTCTCACAAAGGCTGCCTATATTTGATCAAAATACAGTACAAACATAAATATTGTGAAATTTTATTACAGTTAAATTAATTTTGTTCTATTTAAATATATTAAATGTCAAAGCTGAATTTTCAGGTCTTCAGTGTGCACGTGATCTTTCAGAAATCATTCTAATATGCTGATTTGGTGCTCAAGAAACATCTCTCTTCAATATTTGTGCTGTGTAATATTTTTGCAGAATGGTTTAGTAATATTATAAATGTATTTACTGTACCTTTTGATCAATTTAATGCACTCTTAATGAATAAAAGTATTCAAAAAAATAAAACCTTACTGACCCCAAACTTTTGAGCGATAGTGTCAGATGTTTCAAACGCATTCTCATCCTAGAGCGTCATCTAACTTTGACGCACATGGCAACCTTTAGCGTCAGTTAGATGATGCGGGTAGGTTTAATTATGGGGTAGAGTAAGGGTTAGACCACTAGGAGGCGCATCTCATTTGACGCAATGTGCGTCGGATGTTGACGCATGGTCAAAAGCGTCAGTTAGATGACGTCTTGGAATGATGTTTAGGGCTAGATTTAATAAACAGCACAGATTAGTGTGATAGCACAATTCCAAAAAGCACAAATGGAAGTGAAAAGTTCTGCTTGTGATCTAATTATGACGCATAAATTAAAGAACACAGTAAAGAACATCATTTCCATAATGACCGAATCAATCTGCTTCAGCGCAGTGCAAATCAGAGTCCGCTTTAACACATGCTTTTTCTGGACAGTAAATAATGACGCAAATACCAGGAAACTGACTTGCACAAACGTTACTAAATCACCTTGCATGATACATTTAAATACTCTCCTCCCATAAATGTTCAATCTGAAAGGGAAACTCTTAAAAATGTATCTGGAATAAGGTCAGCTGGAAAAATAACCCTGTCCACACCTTTAATTTTTCACTGCGTTTCTTTAGTAAATCTTGACAGTACTTTTTTAACACCAAGAGGGTTTGCGCTAGTGCAAGCTGTTGGTAAATCTGGTCCCTAATATGAAATGTGATTTTATTACTGTTTCATTCTGCTCTTTAAAAAGTGGTCATAAATTAAATTGATCACAGTTATTTTTTCTATTGACAACTCTAGTTTTTAAACTTAATACAGCTTAATACAGAGATACTACTCACTACTAAAGATACTACTACTAAAATAGTACTCAGATACTACTACTAAAATAGTATCTACTCAAGATACTATTTTAATCATTTGTGTTGCTTCAGTACAGTGACAATATAAAAGACAATTGCTTAATTAGACAAAAAAGTATTTAACAGTTTATTCATTTTATACATGGAAGATATATTTTAGCCTCTAGCTGCCTTTATATTTTAGATATATATATTTTATATTTTGCCTTTATAAAAACCCTGGCCTATAGATTGAATCCTAAGTCTAAAATGGTCCTTAACAACCAAGGATATATAGTATGCAAGGTTGATTTTAATGTTGTTTTTCATTTTTGTCTACAGCCCGACTACCAACAAACACTGGGAAGCAGAGCTTGCAACACTAAAAAGCAACAATGCCAAGCTCACAGCTGCTCTACTGGAGTCCACAGCCAACGTCAAACAATGGAAACAACAGCTAGCAGCTTATCAGGAGGAGGCTGAAAGGCTACACAAACGGTGGGGAGGGGAAAGTTGACCTTGTAACCCATTATCATGAACAACCTTTGGTTCAATATATAGTGTTGTCTTGAACTAATCAATGTCAGTCCTGGAGAGCCACTGTCCAGGACCTATGTTAACTAGACTAAACCTGCTGGTAAATTTCCTAGTGTTTCTAACGTCTATGACAAAGTTGTGAATGTGAACTCCCCTTTTAGTTTAGGTCTAAACTAAATTTGTGAACTCTTTTTTTTTGTTTGTTTGTTTGTTTTGGTCTGCAGGTTTCTGAATTGGAAAGTCAGAGTAGTCAAACCAATGTAATCAAATCCCAGAAAACGGAGCTGAACCAAACAATAGAGGAGCTGGAGTGTACACTGAAGGCAAAAGAAGAGGTTTGTTATGTTGTTTGGTCAATGATTATCACTAACATCCTTATTCCAATATAATTTTTTGGCTTTGCCAGATGCTTAAGCCATTTAAACGTCTTTTTTTACTTGTTTTTCAAAAGGAAATGGTGCGATTGAAAGAGAGAAATAGAAAATGCCAAGCAGCTTCAGAACTAGAAAGATGAACTCACTAAAAAATTAGAGGTAAGAACAGACATCATCCCACCTCTCTCCAGAGAGTCTCCCACATATTGATAGCGGCTCTCTGACGCTCGCAATTATAGTACAGTACAATATCCCGGAAAGTCGACAAACGAGAGAGAAAGCATGGGTAACAGCTTCCTTTTACAGTCCAGTTACCCATGTAAATGCGAAATGTACTTATTTTAGTAACTACAATTACTGGGTAATAACTACGAAATAACTACAAAATTTTCGTATGCGTTTTTTCGTGTTCGTCAGCCTAAAAATTCGTCACGCACAGAAACCTTGCACACTGAGTCCGATGCGTATTTATTAAACCTTTGCGGGAAAAAATGCAAAAATACAAAATGGATACGTCAAGCAGTGAGGATGATTTTGTTGCCCTCTCTCTTAATGAAAACAGAAGAAAGAGAAAATATTGGGTCCATCCAATCCTGAAATTGCACCGAGAGGAAGCAAGCACCTCCTTATCAAGGAGTTCGCGAATTTATCCCGAGATATTAAAAATTTACTTCAGAATGTCAGTGGAAAAGTTTGATGCTTTGCTTGCGATTCTGGAGCCACATATTAAAAAGAAGACCACCAATTTCCGTGAACCAATCGATCCTGAACAGAGACTAGCAGTATGTTTTCAGCCCGATTTCATCCTTTAGCGTCACATAGAACGCTTTATGACAAAACGGCGCTATACTACGCACATGGTACCCTTTATCGTTTATATAACACGCGAACTCAAGGCGTCATAAATCCTTTAGCGTAATATGGAGACTACCCTACCCTACACCTAAACCTACCCATCACAGTATATATATTGTTATTGTAGCAAAGGAAGGAATACTCTCTATTAGTTATTATGGTTTTGAAATAAAAAAAATCAACAATGTGTTATTGTGAACACTAAGGGGCTGTTTACATCTGGCCGCTTCATGCATTTTCTCAGATCGGATATCTATCTGATTTATCAAAACGATTCCATTTACACCTGGTCGCATAAATGTGTTTTTGCAAAACGGATATAAATCCGATCTTCAAATTCCCATGCTATATGCGGATTTAATGAAGTGCACGTTACCGAAAGCAACAGATATGAGCCGAATTTTATTCATCATCGGCTAATTTCAAAATCAGCAAAGATGGCGATAAGAGAGAGTGGCAACAGAACTGGTGAGATCATTTCATTTCTTTACTTTTAATGAAGATGGTAGTGTTAATCATCTGCGACTTACTTTCACTTTGATTTGCCATAGATTGCGCGAGCTGGCTTGATAGGCATCCAGCTGCTCATCTGAGGTGATGCGTGTCGCAGTAGCGTTGTCATATCTGACTAAAATAGCATGACATATGGCCTATAACACCCTCTCATGCGTTTATTTATTTATTTATTTTTAGCATTTTTGGAGTAGTAACATTTACATACGTGGTTCCAAGGACCAGATGCATTTACACACGTCCAGTTTCGTCTGGAATGCGGCCCAGACCACCTTCTGAAGTGGTTTGAGCGATCGGATTCAAATCCATCTCGAATGCGTTTCGGGGGGCATTTACACCTGGTCTTTACCTATCCGATCACAGAAAACGCATGAAGTGGCCAGGTGTAAACGGCCCCAAACTTGTGTCCATGTCTTATACTGTAGCTGTAGTGTAATGAATGCCCAAACGCTGTGTTACAGGACACAGATTTGCGGAACAAGGAGCTTGAGGAACAGTTGGTTGATCTGGAGCAGCGTCTGGAGTCAAGTCAAGTAGATCAGAGAACCTCCGCAAGAACCTCAAAACTCTGCTGGAGATTCTGGATGGAAAGATCTTTGAGCTGACAGAGCTGAGAGACAACCTAGCTAAGCTCATAGAGGACAGCTAGACTCCTCAACCTCTAGCCTCAAAACTTGATTTTAATGCCACTTTCCTCCTTTTATGAAATACACAGCATCCGATTCAGGCCGAGAGAGTCTGGCGTACTTTCGAGCGAACTGTCGGTCTCTCCTTCACTCACTTACACGGAATGATTAACCATTGGTTGCACTTGATTTTGTATTTTTGAGGTGGGTTCGTTCTCTTCAGTGCCACTGCTACCTACCAAGTTTTATTGTCAACAATACTCCTGTACTTTTATCGATGTTTCCTTGAATTCCCAATCCCAAAATCCCAAATTAGGCAGCCTGCAAAAAACAAACAAACACAATGGCTGCATATAGGCTCCTACTCTTTAAAGGTGCTGGTTTCGTGTGCCTGGCTGTTTGGCGTTAATGGACGTTTCTTTATGCTGCTGAGGACACTACATGAATTACACTGACTGGATCTTCAGTCGTATTTTAAGACTGGATATCCAGAGCCATATGTTGTAGCCAAATGTTATTGGCTTGCCTCTTCCCCTTCATGGAAACTGCCTCAATGTTAGGTCAGTCAAAGTTTCAGGATACTCAACCGCTGACCTAAAAAGCTCTTGACATTTAGCAGACTCTGAGACGTAGATGTGGCGTATGCTTTAGGCCTGTAATATACACTGAGCAATATTAGTGTGAGCGTTTGTATGCCAGATTAGTGCGAGCCACCTCAGTGCGTCCGTCAGGTACTCAAACAGTGGAAAAGACGAATTTATGTCCTGCTATAGTTAAACTCCGGATTTCTCCAACGACCAGTGTAATGCTTTCGGATCGTGCTGGCCTTATAATAACCCGTATCTATACATTTTTCAGGATTTTCTTGAAGACGAGGATCTTCCTTTGTTTGTTGACTTACCAAATGCAATTATGTACTCAATTCCTTACAATTTTCAATAACAATATTATTGTAATATTTAAAAAGTCCATCCTGCTGATGGGTATTATGATACATAGATCACTGTCAGTATGATTGTATTTATATGTGGGAAAGTTCTGTTTTAAATTTCCCAATGTTAATAAAGACTATTTAAAGATATCTGACTGCATTGTTCTTTGGAAACAAACTGAGAAATAATAGTGTGACATGATGCACCAAGATTTAAAACATTTAGACCCGCAATCTGTGAGAGAAACAACAACTTTCTCTCACAAAGTGATTTGCTTCAAGGCAGGTCTGTCATTTAAATTCACAGGGCCCAGGACTGAATTCTGGCTCTATGAGTAAGTTACAGTTTGCAATATGATTCATAGCAGACCTCCTTTGTCACAGGACCTGCGAGTAATATCCTGGTTTTACCTGTGTAAAGTACACTAGTAACAACTGAAGAACAGAAAAAAAGAGGGAAAAAACGACCTTTAATTCAGTGGTTCCCACCTTTTTGACACCAAAGATCCCATTGTCTAAAACAACATTTGAAGGCTAGTCATTTACTGGATAAGTATTAAAGGAGTAGCCTAGTTCAGCTTTAAAAAATAACTTTTGCTGATAATTTACTAACCCCCATGTCATCAAATATGTCCATGTCTTTCTTTCTTCAGTCGAAAATAAATTAAGGTTTTTGATGAAAACATTCCAGGATTTTCTCCATATAATGGACTTCAATGGGAATCAAATGGTTCAAGGTCCAAATGGGAGTTTCAGTGCAGCTTCAAAGGGCTTTAAACGACACCAGACGATGAATAAGAGTCTTATCTAGCGAAACGATCGGTCATTTAAAAAATAAATAAAAAAGTTTAAGTTTTATAAGCACAAATGCTCGCTTGCTCTGTTCTGTGATGAGCGTTCGTGACTCTCCTGTTCAAACTCATTCATTAAAATGAACAAAACTTTTTTTGAGTCATGACTCAAAGGGTCCTAGATAAGACCCTTATTCATCGTCTGGTGTCTTTTAAAGCCCTTTGAAGCTGCACTGAAACTCTCATTTGGACCTTGAACCATTTGGTCCCCAATGAAGTCCATTATATGAAGAAAATCCTGGACTGTTTTCATCAAAAACCTTAATTTATTTTCGACTGAAGAAAGAAGGACATGGACATCTTGGATGACATGGGGGCGAGTAAATTGTCAGCAAAAGTTTTTTTTTTTTTTTTTAAAGTGAACTACTCCTTTAAGTATGAGGATTTTTTTCTTTTTCTTTGCATAACTGGAACAAAAAAAAGGTATATTGAATAGAAATGCCCATGGAGTTGTGAGGTTGTACTTTTCCAGGTCTTAGAAATCACACTATTAAAATTATTAATTTAGATCTGCTGAGAACCATTTCTTTAATCCTAAACTTGAACCTTTTGCACAAGGTCTGGAGGTTAGCTTAACAAAAAAGCCATTTCATTCCCTTTTTAGAATGTTCACGTCTAGTAAACACGTCTAGAATATCAGTGCAGGTCAGTGACACGTCAGTGTGGTGATGTCTATGGGTGCAAGTACCCTGGACAACCTTAATACAAGTCTTCAGTTGTGGAGCAGTGACACCGTGTGGTTGAAAGCAGAACTAGAATATAATTTAATAATCATTTAGAATCAGAATGAGCTTTATTCGACAAGTGTGCGTAAACACACAAATAATTTGGATTTCAGGAGCTCTTGGTACATAAACACATTTATACACACATACATTCAATCATACAACACAAGAGGATATAAAGAACATTTAAAAAACTAAAAATAAAATAAAAACGATAAAGTAAAAATACATCTAGGTCAGAACACTTATGTATAAATGTGTGCGTTATGTAAAAATATGTATTCACATGCAAGTATGTATTTATTGCCCAACACTCAGGTAGCAAAAATGCTATTAGGTACAGAATTATGAATGATAAAAACAGGTAATTGTGTTCTAGGTATTTAAGGTGGAGATGGCATGGGGGAAAACTGTTTAGTTGTAGGCCTGTGCTCCATAGGCAGTGCTGTTCTAATGATAACGGCTAACATATAAAGGCAAGAAAAGTTTATTTATAGAGCACATTTCATACACCATGGCAATTCAAAGTGCTTTACAAAAAGGAATTACAATAATCACAAAATAAAAGCAAGTAAAATTAAAACAGTTAATGAAATTAACATATTAAAACAATAAATGAAAAGAGAACTCATTGTCATGTTCAAGGTGACCATAAAGGGCCATAAACATGGTCAGAAACAATGTTCAGGTAGGCCGTGACATTTAAACAATGCCCATCTGGCACTAAGGGGTCTAAAGTGTGCCAAGAAAACATTCCCCACACCATTACACCACCACCACCGGCCTGCACAGTGGTAACAAGGCATGATGGATCCATGTTCTCATTCTGTTTACACCAAATTCTGACTCTACCATCTGAATGTCTCAACAGAAATTGAGACTCATCAGACCAGGCAACATTTTTACAGTCGTCAACTGTCCAATTTTGGTGAGCCTTTGTAGATTGTAGCCTCTTTTTCCTATATGTAGCTGAGATGAGTGGTACCCGGCTGGGTCTTCTGCTGTTGTAGCCCATCCGCCTCAAGGTTGTGCATGTTGTGGCTTCACAAAGGCTTTGCTGCATACCTCAGACTGCCGCATACTGGATGTTTTTCCCTTTTCACACCATTCTTTGTAAACCCTAGAAATGGTTGTGTGTGAAAATCCCAGTAACTGAGCAGATTGTGAAATGCTCAGACCAGCCCATCTGGCACCAACAACCATGCCACGCTCCAAATTGCTTAAATCACTTTTCTTTCCCATTCTGTCATTCAGTTTGGCGTTCAGGAGATTGTCTTGACCAGGACCACACCCCTAAATGCATTGAAGCAACTGCCATGTGATTGGTTGATTAGATAATTGGATTAATGAGAAATTGAACAGGTGTTCCAATAATCCTTTAAGTAAGTGTATGTCATTCTATAATTAAGTGTAGGCTACATTTAATGTAATTAAATGTACATTCAGAAATATCACATTTTATCCATTAAGAGAATGGATACTATTCAGTGCATTACGGGTATTCCAGCCTTTCTTTCTTTCTGTATTTTATCTCCAATGACCTATTGTCAAGGACAAGGAGTATATTAATTGCCCGTCAACTATGTTTGGTTATGATTTGTGATATTTATTTTTATCATTTTATTTAAAATAAATTTAAATAAAATTGACCAGAGATTGACCAGAGAAAGATTGATTGACCAGATAAAGGCCCTCCATTTAAGTTATGATGCAAAATGGGGAAATGGTCAACTGTTATATCTGTCAACTATGTTACTTGCATCAGCACTGTCATTGTTATCAATGTTTTGACAGATTTTACATGCTAAATATCTATCTAAGATATTGTTTTTAATATTATTTCATCAGATAATTTGTATCCACATGACCTTGCTTTTTGCACAACTTTCTTAAAATTATCTTAACTATTAATATTTGGATTTAGGTTAAAGGTTATATATATATAGAATTTTACACAAATATCTGCAAAAAATAAATAAGTAAATATTGCAGTCCCTTAAAAATGTATCCCTTAATCAGTGTGTGTAATGGTATACAGTTTGTCTGTGACATACAAACTCACCAGGGAAAACATGTTTTTGTTGTGTTTAATAATTATGCTGATATGTTACACTGATACAATATGTAACTGAAACCAATGGCTGTTTTATTTACACAAGCATATTGTTTTGACACTTTTTCGCTAATGTGTAATGTACCCTAAATTATATGACTCACATAATGGCTTTTGTATAAGTGTTTTGTATTGGATATGGGTTTGTTCCTCTTCTAAATAGGCTATTGGGATTGGAATGCATTATTTTCCAGTAGAGCTGTTGTAGGTATTGACAATATGTCTAACCAGTTCAATTTGAGGACACTGATGAGCCCTTTGGCCCGTCCTAGCCTCAGTTTCCCTGAAGATTAAACTGCTCTGCTTCACCTCAATCTAGATGTCTTTTAAATGTTACTGCCAGGGAAAGTCACAGTTAGTTTCTAAGAACAAACCAGGATGGATACACAGAAACATGTTTACAATGAACTGTGTTTGTAGAGTGAAACTTCATTTACATTACCATTTACTTAAGAAATACATATTTGTACTTAAACCAAATCATGCTATTTACATTTAATTAAATTTACAAAATAAAATATTTGGATAATTTTAAACATTGACAAATTGAACAATTAAATTCATAAAAAAATTATTGGGAAACTATGACTTACATATTCGGTCAAGCATCTAGGGGATGTACAAAGTATTTCATCTTCTTTGCTTCATAGACATTTATCTCACTGGCAAGTCAATACATTTCACAACATGATTACATCCAAAAACTTGAGTGGGAAAAGACAGAGGCAGATTATGTAAGGATGAGACATGTGAAGGTATTTATCAGAGTTTTCTTTTTTTTTTTCTTTCAGTGCCTTAATCTTGGGTTGTTTTTTAGTTCAAAATAAAAATAGGCTACTAAAATATGTTACGGATAAAATGAGTTATAGTGCCAATAAAGTGACAGTCAGCAAATACTGCACTTGACAAAGAAGAGTAGCGCATTTGCTTTAATAAATAATTCAGCTGTTCACAGTATTAAAGCAGTATACACAATAAAATAGTATTACACAGTTGTACACAGTTTTTTACACACTTTATACACAATATCATATCTCACACTCGTCACCTTCACTCACTTACAGTAAAAGACACAACAGAGCTCTCTAGAGTTGACACAGAAGTACTACAACATGCTTTTGTTAATTCATACTTCAATAGGCCCATTGTCCTTATATGGAATCTTTTTAATACACTGGCCTCAAAATATTAAATATTACAGATTGGTGATCTTTGTGTAATATTTAGACACAGACTTTAAATCTTAAACTATTAAAATCCCTTATAAAAATAATCAAATATCATGATTTTTAAAATTGTATTAGTGTCTTTTTTATTAATGAATTTTAATATTTTTGTATTGTTTTATTTTATTGAATTATAAAAATTATTATGAACTCAACAAAGACTGGAAATGGAATACATAAACCGTTTCAGTAGGCCTATTTATTGTGTGAAAATTGTTTAAATTATGTCTCTCCCACAGTTACAGCAACATATAGCACCACAACAAACATTTTAATCTGTGTATTATTTGCATTTGTAAAGTAAGGGAACCAAGCAGTTTTCTCCATGATTAATGTTTTCCTTCAAAAGTAAGCCGTTTTAGTAAGAAAACACTGACAATCTTGAGATGAAAAATGAAATATATGTGAACAAAACAAAGAAAAAATCTAAGTATTATTATTAAAAAACAGAATACCTTATGTATCATTTTCACGTAGGCTGTAATTTTGTGAAAAAATGTGAAAAGACTGTGAAAAGATTTAATTGGGAATTTAAAAGGATGTTGGCCAGTCCAAAAATATTTTTAAAACATAATTTCCTCCAAAGAATGCTATTAAACTTAATATTTGAGATAAGTGGTGAGATGACTACACTTTTCAATTTTAATTTCAAAACTATTTGTCCCTAAGGAGCAATTAATGAGGCCACATAGAGTCACTTAAACAATATAAAACATTAAATAAATAAAACAATGTGCACAGAATACATATGAATTATAACCTACTGTATATAAGAATGAATAAATGCGTGAATATATGTATTTAACTGTGTAAAATAAATAAATAAATAAATAAATAAATAAAGCAAGTAAGTAAAAATAAAAGTCATGCCATGGTAAACACTGACACTGGTCTGGTGGTCTGATAGAAATGTTCATGATAGAAAATGTTTCAAAAAAAGTTTGTCATAGGCTAAATGACAAGTTCCCAAGTGATGAAATATAGGCTGCAATGTTGAATATTTAAACAAATTTGTGACAGTGTAAAAGGTGTTTTAAAAGTCCCAGGGCCAAAAGCATCCAGCTGTAAAATTGTCTTCCTTCCCACCCCATAAATGCACGGTGTCTCTTGAAATATCTCGAACTAATATAGTTAATTAGATTCTCCAGACAAATTTAAACATTTTCAGCAAAGAAATCGACGATAGTCTACATCATAATAAAGGAGAGCTCGCCTCTGTCAGTGAGCTGTGCTCTCAGTCTCTACCTATAGGCGCATTCCGAGCAACAAAAACTTCCCGAGGGGCTGCAGTAAAGGAGGCGGTGTAGAAACAATGAGAAAGTAGCTGAAGTGAGCAAGAACTGACATTAATTTGAGACAAACACCGAACTTGGATGCGTGAACTTTGAACAACTGAATATTGTATGATTTTCCATGTATCCCAGTCTCCAGAGGTCTGGTTGTGAAGCTGCATGTTACTTTCAGCTGTGGCTCTTCCCTTCTGGCTCGTGTCGTGTAGCGTCAGAACAGTAGAGATCCGCCAACATCAGGAAGTTAAGGACAATCACTGAACTGCCCGTTAATTCACCAATGTTAAGGTAAGGGGGATACATTCATTTTATGTTTGTCTTTCGGACTGCATGTTATTGTTCTCAATTCAATTGTGTCGCATCTTGGTTTTGACATCGTCGAAAATCACGTCGAACAAAAGAGATCATTTACTGTTAGCTGTAGTGGTGGGATGATACAACTTTATAAAGCATGCAGAGAAACAGAACAAGCGAAGAGAGAGAGATAGAGCGATGAATTACAGCCTATAGTCTCTTAAATGTAGATAAATCGCTTTCTGAATTTGTTCTTATATTCAAACTTTGGTAAACCGACTGTATTCAGAATGTTTGGAAGATCTCCTCGACAATAACTCGAGACGCCGGTACATTTTTTTGGAGATTTCAGGGTTAAATTAAGTTATTATCAAAGTTTGCTACAATAAAACAAATATGGTTTTCTGAACATGACACTTTAGTAATACCATGTTTTGCCATATGATAGAAACAATGATTTGGGGATAAATATTTCACTAACCAAAAAGGAGCCTACCATGGGATTATTGTGGTTTTTGGGTATGGTAACACAACACCATTATGTTTTATCTACATGTTCCATAATATTTGTTGACGTAAGTTACCATACCAATGCTACCACCACCGATTCACTGTATTATGGGAGTTCTACAATAAAAGTACAAGAATCTGTCAATGAAAACACCATATTGATAAAGTAGAGGATAGCCAGTAACTAATTACATATAAGGTGGGTTGAATAGGATGAAGGATTCTTGTTAGCTTTCAAACTGTTTTGAAGGCAGCATTTGGTCAAATATCCATTTGAAGCTCCATTGAGCCATTGAAAGTCTGTCACCGTTTCTAGGGACTTGGTTCCATCTTCATTCAGAGGTAGAGAACCTCTTCATCCCCTTTCAGGACCATGTTAATTCCCCAGCAGGGAGAGCCTTTTGTGTCCACATCTCACAGCAACAGGCTCTGACATTCTTCAGGCCCCTTAAGAATCCATGGCACTTTCCTTTTGGTTTGCTGTCTCCTTTTTTGGGGAAATCATGTGGTGTGATTTAAATTAAGCGTGAGCTCATTCTTTGTGTTTCTTAGATCTGAAACATTCTGGCCATTCAGGTAAACAGTTGGGCAGCTCACAATGCAACTTGATAATCAAGCAATCATTCTTGAGGACTGACAAGTGTATTGCAACAAAAAAGCTGTATAGAAGAAATTGTGTATGTGGTATGTGTACATATCTGGAGATTTCCTGGGACAACAAGCTTGACATGGTGTTGTGATTGCCCACCATTTCAATTTTAACTGAGAAAACAGTGCTTGATGCGACTCTAACATAATCATTCATACTGTATCACCTTCACAGTACTGTCATTGAAAGATGTAAGGAAACCCTTACCTGTCATCATGTACTCAGCCTCAGTTTACTTAAACTAGGGATTTTTTTAAAGTCTGAAATGTCATGCCTTTCTTGTTTAGATAAGGATTTCGTTGAGAAGTAGAGTTTGTTGTTTCACATTCGTTATTTTACCTTCTTACATGCCTGTACAAACAGGCATTTGCTACTTACACAATCTTGTGGTATCACAGTAAGGACCTGTCATAACACAGACTAGGTGAAAGTTTCATATAGCTTGCAGCAATGTCCTGTGACAGGCAATGTGAAATGACTCTAACACTTAATGAATTGGTGGCTAATTCATATGTAAATGTACAGTCTCATTATAAAAAAAGTGTAATTTTTTAAGAGAAAGTAGAAGAAAACAGGTTCACCCCTTACCAAAATTGACACTTCTTTTTTTATGGATTATTGCTCTATTCATTAATTATTTATCTGTGTACATCTTTATACTTGATTAAATTTCCCTCTTGTAACCGCATCTCTTTTCTTCTCCGATGACGTGTTTATTGGTGTTAGGGCGGGACAACCTGCGACTCACATGAGATTATGACAGCAAACCATATTTATCAATTTCCGGCTGAGCGAAATGTTTTGTGAAAAAAAAAAATTTTTTTAAAAATAAATATTTGATATCACAAAATATTATCACAATAAATGTTAATTCTTTATTTCTTTTAAGTTTTAGGGCAGATTTTTGCTCCTTGGTGAATGTTGTAGAAGCCAGACTGTTAATTGTGGTTTTATCTTCAAAACACGATGAACACTTGCCGAACATGGGAACAATTAATATTACATATTTTTGTCTTTTGACAAAAACAGTAGCTTAAAGTCGGCATGAAATCGAATTCGACTAATCTTCTTTTTATATGTCATATTGTAGTGTTTATTATAAATGATTTATCTGTGCACTTCATTATTTATTTATTTATTTTTTAAATTCATGTACCCTTATAATCTTTAATCAAATACACTACCCTTCCCTCCCCCATCAAAATGACCTCTCTCCTATTTCGGTTACGTCAGAGAATGTCTAATTGAAGAGAATTGGCACTGGCTGGTTACTTCCGGGTTCTGGACTGGCTGCAGTAACACGTCTCTGTCCATGCGGGGGCGCTCGCGGTCGATTGCAGAATGAATGGGAGTCAATGGGGTTTCACCCCCAGAAATCCACTTTCTCAGGATGTAATTTTTTTTGTCAAGTAATTTGAAAGTTTCATTCAAAAGTGAGGGCTAAGATAGTACACTCAGCTGAAAATTGCATTTTTAAGTTCACTTATCTGTTCTAAAAATCCGTTCAAAAATGTGATGACGTCACACAATAGCAGAATGCTAGCGTGTTCCGGCCAACAACGGCCTAACCTGTAAGAAATCAAAAGGACATAAGTACTCGTTCATTCGACTTTTGGCCTATAATCTATATTGAACTTGCAGAATCAACAATAAAATCTATGTTAATTTAACGACAAGCAGGTGAAAGAGACACATTTAGCTGTTTAGCCCCATAGACTCCCATTCATTCTGCTCTCGACCGCGATCACCTCCAGTGGAATTCTAATAGAACTGCAACCAAGATGATACACAATGGGGCTAATAGGAAGTGCCAAGGCTCTACATTAGACAGGCTCTGGTTACGTGCAAATGGTGAAATGGTGCGGCCAGATCCGATGAGGGTGCGGCTAACGGTGCACTGCCTCTCAGAGAATCGCATTCAAATCTGCCTCCATTTTGTTTGCAACGCTTAACCTCCAAAGATCCAATCAATTCCCGAAGGACGAAATCAAGCCCTGCCCTACATTTTTTTTTCTAATTTCAGAAGCCGTTTCACTCAAATATACGTCACAACAAGGAAAAAATTACTCCTCTTCCGTTTCTGACTTTAAGTTGGGATGCAGATGTAAATTTATGTTCATAAAAAAGAGTAAACATATGTTAAAATTATAACCATGTTTATTGGTTTAAATTCTAATATTGTGACGTTGAGACATTTTCTCTGGCTTTATAATTTAAATCACAAGGCATTTGTGGTTTAAATGGGACAACACTTCGCTGAACTCAAGCGCTTTTCACTGGATCTCTGTGTGGCGTTAAGTGGTCACATGACTCATTCGCTTTAAGCTTGCGCAACAGATATGGCAGGGCTCATTAGTTTGGCCAATAGGGGATTATCACGCTGATACGCAGTACTTCCAGATTCAGCGATCTTTATGCACTGCCACTTCCGTTGTATCACCGAATCTCGCTGGCGAACTGATGAAGGACTACACTAAGTTTATTTATACAGCATCCCTGGTAAATTAGTCTGATTCACTAAAGTGCCGGCTGCAAACAAACGCGCTACCTTGTTTTATTTTAAAGTTTTAATCCACTTCTTCCTTATACTCAATTCAGTCGAGAATCCATGAAAACTTAAGTAGGGTTGGCGTTGTTGGTTAGATTTACAAAGTGAAACAGAGCAGTGACATAAATAGCATTCATCTCAGGCATTGTTGAACTGCGTCGGAAGTGGACATGCACAAAGTTGACAAATCCCGCCCAATGAAACCCGAAAGCGTGATAATCCCCTATTGTATTGGACCAGTGCGACGGTCTGCAACAGGCATACACAACATATTTTCATTGTGCACAAACATTGTATCGAACATTTTTCAATTTTGTATTATAATTTTGTCAAGGAACATTATATCGCAATAATTTGTTATCATTTTATCAACCAGCCCTAATTCTTGATGGATAAAATCAAGTCCTGCCCTACATTTCTTATTCAAGAAGCTGTTTACTCCAATATACATCACAATAAGGAAAAATCTTCCATTTAGGGTGGGCGATCTTCCCAAAATTTTATATTACAATCTTATAACAAACAATCGTGATCTTACCAATTTTGGGATGTACTATCAAGAAGATCCAGACTGGAACAAGCCTATGCTGCTCTATGATCTGTTTGCACACTTTTAAAACACGGTATTGCAGTAAACAAATCAGTTGTCAAATATGTCATACTTATGATCTTTGTATCTTGATTATCACATTTTCATAATCATTGGAAGCCAAAATCGAAACCAAAACTAAAATTTGATTCATTGCACATCCCCACTGCTTTTGAATTTGTTTTCTAATGCATCACCACGCATGAAAGACACAGGATAGACACATAATATAATTTGGCCAGTCAGCACAGTCATCTTGTAGGCAGTCATTGCTGTATTTTAACATTATTACGAGGACATAAACGATCATGATCTCTACTATTTGCTTAGAAGGGTATCATGGACGTTTTCAAGATTGACCGTGATATAGAATCATCAGATCACCCTCCCCTACTTCCATTTTTTTTCACTTTAAAGGGATAGTAGCCAAAAATGATATTTAAACCATGCATTACTCACCCTCAAGCCGTTCGAGATGCATATGTCAATCTTGTTTCAGACGAACACATTTTCAGTTATTTTAGAAAATGTCTTAGACTCTTCAGTGGATATAATGTGAAGAAATGGGGTCCCAAAAATGTGCATAAATCTTTCACAAAAGTAATCCATATGGCTCCAGGGTGATAAACGAAGGCCTTCTGAGGGTAATCTGTGCAGTATTGATCTAAATATACATATTTAAAACTTATAAATGAAAATATCTGACTTCCGGCAACGGTCGGCAGTACGTTCAGGGGTGATGGAAGCCGGCCGATCGTAGCGTAGCAAGCCGTTGTGACGTTTCCTACGCTACGTCCTACCTCGATACGCCGACTTCCATCACCCGTGAGCACGTAGCGTCAGTGAACCGTCGTGATCGATCGTTGCCAAAAGTCAGATATTTTCATTTATAGTTTTAAATATGTATATTTTCACGACAATACGCATGGATTACCCTCAGAAGGCCTTCGTTTATCACCCTGGAGCCGGATGGATTACTTTTGTGAAGGATTTATGCACATTTTTGGGACTTGAAGGAGCTGGACCCCATTTCTTCACAATATATCCACTGAAGGGTCTAAGACATTTTCTAAAATAACTGAAAATGTGTTTGTCTGAAACAAGATTGACATATGCATCTCGGAGCGGCTTGAGGTGAGTAATGCATGGTTTAGATGTCATTTTTGGCCAAACTATCCCTTTAAACAATTCATGAAAAAAAAAAAAAAAAAAAAAAAAAAAACACCCAGGATGTTGAGTCGAAAAATTTACCTAACCTAGCTGGATCAAATCAACCCAGCGCTGGGTTGCCAAAATGGCCTAATTTATAGTTTTTAATCATTTTTTAGAGTGTGTTGTGTGCAAGATTTTACAGAGAGCGCTTTATGTATTCAAAACCCTGATCAGAATCAAATTTCCTTGTTTCTGGTCCAGAGGTCAGTGTGCTGATTCAGAGCTCTTGTGCAATCTAGATTTATGGTCTTGATTATAACTTTCTAAACAAATGTTCCTTTTTTTCTTCATAGATTTGTTAATTCTGTGTCAGTACATGGACACTTTCCAGATGGTCTCAGAAGTTGCCGTTCGGAAGAGATATGGGGCTGATTTAGTTGTGATGATAACACCAATGGCCCTTCACTGACGTGCTGCTTGACCTCAACAGAGAAGAAAGCGTTTTCTCTCAAGTGCCGGCATCAAGGTTCTGCAGAATGTGTCACGTCAGTAGTCACATGCCGCTCTATGTTATGGACCTTGATGAGCATTGTGGTGGCATTTGCCGAGCTGGTGGCATTTATGAGCGCTGAATGGCTCGTGGGAAATCCAGATGGTTCTGAATTCAACTTCACCATCACCGCTTCCCAACGCAGCGACCAGCGCACCCTGGGTATTTGTAATCGCTGCATCAAGATGGCACAGCAGAAGGTGGTCCAGTGTGGGCCGTACGCCACAGACTTTATGGAAATAGCCAGTGGCTTCTGGCAGGCAACTGTTATATTTCTAGTCATCGGAATCTTTCTCCTGTCTGTTGTGGGCATCCTTTCGGTTTTCAGCATGTGCTTCCAGAGTTTCTTGAAGAAGAGCATATTCAATGTGTGTGGCCTGCTTCAGGGAATAGCAGGTAAGATGGGAGAGTATATCTAAGCACTGCTTTCTTAGATTCTTGGCAGTCTTTTGTGGTGGTCTTCTTAAGCTTAACACCACAATCAATTAAACCGAAAATTGAGGAGTGTGTTTAAGTAAAACACTCAAGTTACCCACAGAATGCTCTGAACTCACAGATTCAAGGGTTTGACATTCCTCTGGTGACCTCAAAGACCATGCTATCTAATTATGAGCTTCAGGACTCTCATCATCCTATTACAGAAAAGACAGTCTAAATATTACAGCATTGGAAATGTTACTTCAGTGTCTCCAATGTTTATAAAACCTTGTTAAGCTTGTCCTATTTCTGATTTAAAAGAGAACTTGATCTCCAGCTAACAGAGGCACAATGTTTGAAAATCTCAAACATTTTAAACATAAGTGTGTCTTTATTACTTACAACCACATAAATGTGTTAAATCTGGTTACACTTTATTTCGAATAGTCACTTTAGACGTCCTACTAATTATAAGTAACCTTTCAACTACATGTCAACTAACTCTCATTAGAGTATTAGTATATTGTTGTAGACTGTCAGTTGACTATTAGGTTATGGTTAGGTGTTAGGCTTTGGGTTAGGATAATAAGTTGAGTTGTAGTCGCTAAGTTACTTATAGTCAGTTGAATATCTGTTGGGAAACCAACAAAATAAAGTGTTAGATATTAAGCTGCAGTCTACTAATACTCTAATAACAGTTAGTTGATATGTAGTTGATCTTAATAAAAATATATAATTTCTTCTTCTTTAGTTAAAAAATATAGTTCTTATTATAGTAGATTATATTCTTAAAGGGATAGTTCACCAGAAAATGAACATTTTGTTATTAATTACTCAACCTTATGTCGTTCAAAACCAGTAAGACTTTCATAAATCTTCAGAAAACACGCATAAAAGGAGGGGTGGGCACAGTGAAGGATGAGAGAGGACCAGGCCTGGCATATTTTACATTATGTTTTGTTTATGTGTGCGGCAGTCTATTTATTTTATAATTAAAGTATGGTCTTAAATGTTTGCCAGTTCCCACCTCCTCCTTCCCGAATCAACAAACATTGTTACAATTAGTTGATACTATCTCTTTAAACTTTTTAAAGCATCAAAGTGGTAGTTGTGTGGCTGTCTATGACGGAACAGAAAGCTCTCAGATCTCATCCAAAAGATCTTTTTGTTTCGAAGATGAGCGAAAATCTTACGGGTTTGAAGCGACATGAGTGTGAGTAATTAATGACAGAATTGTCCTTTTTGAAACTATCCCTTTAAAGTTGCAAGTTGCTGTATTTTGATGTACAATGGAGTGTAATTAATTATCAAAATAGAAAACGTAAGGTGGGGAACTTGATTCTTTCCTTTGGCTGTTTATCGGATTTTGAGATGTGGGATTTGCTTGCTAAAATGAATCCGCTTTTACAGCAAGTTGTGGATGAATGAGTTGTCAATAGAGAGAAATCTGATGACATTCTGATTAAAAAATATGAGGTAAATAAAAAACGACACATGCGTGAATGAATCGTTCATAATCTATACAATGGATTTAGAAAAAGATAAAATTATTAGATCAGTTTAATTTCATTCCGGTTTGAGTGCTTTGTGAATACAGCCCTAGGAATCCAACCTCCTTTTGTTACCATTTCAAACCAGCTCAAAGGAACAGAGCTGTAATGTTGACTGTGGCAGGGCTATCTGAGTCACAATACCAACAGATCAGTCTTGATAATGTACCTTACTTGCAGTCATGTCTGGAAGCACTAGAGTAGTAGAGTATTGCAGTATAATAAAAATATTGTGGTTCATTTTATAGAAGACCAAGACCAACAACAGGCACAAGCAAATTACATAGCTCTTGTATAATTGAATTGAAAGATTTACGACAGAGTGATTGAGTAATTTGTGAATAGTGAGTGCGTGACTTCAGCGTGACTTCAGAGACAGGATCTCACTTGCCTATTTAGAGCAAGAACACAGAATAAAATAGAGGGATCACAGTGACTGGCTCTGTTTGGTATGAAGATTAGATCAGTGAGAGTTCTTGCCTTGACTTTTAAACAGTACTTAAAATTAAATCACAGAGTTTGAGGCAAATATATATTTAAAGCATAATCACATAGCTCATTAGAGGCACAAAATGACACTGAATTAAATCATGACTCGTGGCTCACCCTTCGTTAATACAGGGAAAACGTTCTTGTTGTAAAGATATTTCTTCTGATGATGTTATCACACAGTTCAAAAGGGCTACAGGGTTGTTGTCAGGACAAACAAGGCTAAATCTCAGTTTCTAGTTTTATATGAGCATGTCTTCGAAAGGAAAGAGCAACTTTAAAGAGAAAAATGAGGATTGTCCACATGTCTTCAAATTCTATGCAAATTTAGAAATAACTATAATGACTAATTAATGATATTGAAATAACTTTCAGAATATTTTTTTTATGAAAGATAAAAACATTGCCAGTCAGAATCCAGCTTGAGCATTTAAGGTGGCAGTCAACATAACTGCATACACACTAACAAAATGTTATCATTATACTGTATGTACTGTATAATACATATATTATATCAAAATTGATATTAAAAATTGATTTATATCAAAATTGATAACTGATATATATATATATATGTTAACAATTTTGATGCAAGCGGACTATTGAAATGAATGATTAAATCTATCCTTTAAAATATGACAACATCCTAGTATTGTTGTGTCAAAAACATCACTCCTATTGTCTTTGGAAAATGTAAAAGTGTAGGTTTTCATGCCATTATTAGAAATTCATGTACTGACTGGATGTGTTTCTATTTGTTTGTTTGAAGTGGTTGTCTTTGTAATTACAGCATTCCTGTTCACCTCTTTGCAGGTCTATTCCTCATTCTAGGTCTGATGCTCTATCCTGCAGGCTGGGGCTCTAAGAAGGTGGTTGACTACTGTGGCCAGGATGCGTCGCCATACAAAGTGGGCTTGTGTTCTCTGGGCTGGGCCTTCTACACAGCCATAGGGGGCACTGTTCTCACTTTTCTCTGTGCCATGTTTTCAGCCCAGGCTGAGATCGCCACCTCCAACGACAAGGTGCAGGATGAGATTGAAGAGGGACGGAGTCTTATCTGTGTGCTGTGAGCCCAAACCACTCAAATGAAAGAGAAACATCTGTTTTCCATGTTTACTGCTTTAAATGAAATGGGAATGTAGTTCAGACCTTGTGTCGGTCTCCTGAACAAAGACTTTACAAATGTATTTGCTGTTGCTTTCTTACTCTTATCCCAACCTATCGCTATATCGCCATTGCAAAATATACAAATCGTTAACTTAATTATTCCTAGAAAAAATAACTAAACTAAAACTTTTTAAACTAACAAATGCCTTTTTTAACATTGTGCTTAAGCAAATACGTTTTATCAGTATTTTGATTGTTACTCAATTTTACATGGGAATTTCTTTTTTTATTTTTTATAATGGATGGAACAATGCTATAAGCAATTTTGTTTATGGAACGATATACTGAAAATAAGTGTAGTCTCTGAAAGATATCTGAAATAACTGCCCTGTATCTGTGATCTCTTTAAACTGTAAAATAAAAATGGATTCTTTGTTTAGCCAATCAGAAGGCGATTGATGTGCTTTCTGGAATAGCATGATCCTGCAATAGGCCTACAGGGTATTTACATTTTGATAACAGACTTTTTGGCGCTTTTCCACTGTGTGGTACGACTCGGCTCGCTTTACTTTGGCGGTTTGCAGTTTTGTACCGCTTCAAAGTGGGTGCGATTATAGACTTATCGCTATAGTTGCACCACCTCTACTCTACTTGCCACAGATAGTGCCATTTTTTTTCTTTTTAAAGTTGTGTGCGACAAATCCAATGACGCTGGTAGTGACGATCTCTCTGACCAAGCAGAGATCTGCAGTGTTTGCATGTCACATTTTAGTATCGATACCATCGATTGTAAAAAAATATGGAAATAGTGTCCGTGACAACACCCGTAGGTTTCTGAAAAGCATTTTTGAAGCCTAAAGTGGGCGGAGCCGGTCGACGCCATATTGGCAGCGCATCACTGCGCATCAAAACTCAAAACTGAGCGCGTCAAACTGAGCCTGTCACGTGAGCAACCTGTACGTCTTCTAGCATCTGTGCCGAGTGAAATCTGAATAATTCCCTTCTGAATCTCAAAGAGATGGAGAGAGTGAGTATTAGCTGTCCATGAGCGAGCAGCAGGATCAACTAGACTCTCTATGGGCTTCTCCCTCGACTTTATCAGGGTTTGCTTTCACGTCCCCCCAATTGCCTGCGAGCTTCTCCTCCTGTCTATATGGTAATTTCTCTACTGTGCGATGAAGAGTCGTTTCGTTATGATGCAATCGTTAGCCTATTTTTACAAAAACTGCTTCTACGGGGCCATAACGTAAGATACAAGGTAATGGAGCTTTTATACATTGTCATGTTTCTTTAGAAAGAAATAATGGACAAATGGAGTCTTTGGACACCTCGGATAAAGTTATTCACTGTCAAAGTGACGCCAAAATGAATGGGAGTCAATGGAATGCTAACAGCAGGTGAAGTTCTGCTACAATGCCGGCTCCCGCGAGTCTTCAACTTCCGACTGATCGATTACCCCCTTGACACGTAGGCTAACTTTAAACTATTTGGAAGTACAGAAAAAAAGTCTATTTGCGGGCGGGAGAAAGTAAAGTAGTTGCAGGGCTCTCATTTTGGTCTTTTACGCTCTCCCACCACACGTATTTCTCACGCTGAAAAACTATTTATAATTTGTAATATGCCATAGCGCCCAAAATTTCTCTGGCCTCTCCAGGAATCAAGCGCTTCTCGGGGAAGTTCATGCAGTCGTGTCCTCATATAGGCAAATAAACAGCTCGAGCATCACACGTGCTTCAGCGCGGGTGTGTGTTAAATGAACTGCGCATCGACTGCACCATTCATTCACACAGAACACGTAGGATCCGTATTTAAATAGCATTATTGCGGGGTATGGTATTATTACAAAACAATAGTAGGGGAAACACTGAGTTATTTGCAACTTGTTAAGCTTTTGAACATATTAGCAACACAACGTCTAATGACGTTCGGTTTAATTGTTGTCATAAATTAATACACGTCTTAATTGACTTTACGTTACATTTGGCGGGTGTATTTTTACATTAATACATTATTTATGTTGTCAATAAATGACCTTTATCGGGAAGTTATGGCCACTACCTGACATCATCTACCAATGTGTTCCCTTTCACCAGACATGTTCTTTCATGAGCAGGATCCACTTTCATTGAAATGTCATTAGAGGGCATCAGTAAGTGTCACACCATCACCGTTAAGGGCGTTCCCCACTACTGGTTGCCTAGTCATGTTTGTGAGTGAAATTCACGGAAGTTTCACTCTATGTTAGACAAAAAATTGCCGCTTTATTTAAAAAACTCTTTATTGCCGCTACTGCTACAAACCAATATTTTGGAAGGAAAAGCACATAAAATGCATAATATTAAAGATGAACGAGAAACAGTGAGTGCTCTTTGCCATCGCGGATATTTAACTGCAGCAAACGGGCAAATACCAGTCTATCTGGGTTCCCTGAAACCATTCAGCCATGGAGTCAGTATGGTGAACACCACTGTATGTACACGGAGATATATCACAGGACAGTTTCTTACTGCTAAAATGAGCTTTCGTTCAGACTTGCCTCAGTCAGAATCAGCACTGAAGAGTGACGCGCTCCACTGACTTCACTCCTTCATTCATTTGCATAAAGTTAAATATTTCTCAACTTTGTCACGTCACTGGACACGGCCCACCGGTCGCCAACGGTCACTGTCGCGTATATCACCGAAGTCGCCCGCTCACCATTGATAATGAATGGCACACTCGTCGTCGCTTGGTAATGGTCATGAAAAACTTTTTTTCTGCGATTTGCAAAGATTAATGGATATAAAAGGATAATAAAACTTTACACTTACTTCTTCTGGAGGTGCAACATAAATAGTTGGTACTGATACAGCTTCTTAGCAAAACCAGGTCATACTGACCCTCATTTATGAGGCAGTCTGTTGAGAAATGATTCAAGCAGACATGAATGCATTGACGTTGCTCGTGGGGAATATTCCCTTCGAAAACAGACGCCATTCTGCTCCACTGTATCAACAATGGCAGAGGATGACAGCTTGCGAGTATGTGTTGTAACACTGCTGTCAATCAACAATCGTGGGAGGGGTGTCCAACTGTGTGACATCACATGGTCAAACAGGCTCATTTTGAGGCGGGGAAAACATATTAGATTAAAACAAAAACACTGGATAGATTTTTATCATTATATGATGGTTGTGTGCAGGCACTTCCAACACACTAGTAAAAGTGCATGTACCATTCATTTTATGACCTCTTTAAAACGCTGCAGCACTTTTAATACACGTGGTAACCTTCATTTCCAACACAAAATGACTTGCAGAAACTTAAAGGTAGGCCTACAATAAAGAATTTTGTAATGATATATCCAAAAATCACTTGCACAGTGATATTTCATGCTGTTGTGTACTTACAATATCCCAAAAGTCTCCAAAGATTGTTTTATTTCAGAGAAATTCCAATTTTAATGTGGCCGTCCTGAAAAAAATGTTGCCAGTCAATGACGCAATAGAGGGAATGCATACACGTGACTTTCCCGCCGGAACAACCCCCTCTCAGCCTGACCGAGTGGCAAAAGATCTGCTGCGTGACTGGATTTAATAGGGGAAACTGCGAAAATGCGACTAAAACGAACAATTTTATCAATTTAAATTAAATGTTGGACTCAATATAGTGTTCCTTACAACTTACTAAAGATCGTGATCCATGGATATTATTGACATGCAGCCAGGAATCGTGTCGCCTGACATTTATGTTTGCCTGATTTCGACACTGGGGAAATAGAAGCAATATAGACGGTAAACATAAAGCAAATTTGCCTGTGAATGTTTTATATAAATACAATATAGGTTTAAATCTGGGTGATTACTTATATCAGTGTTATATATAGCCTATATATCATCATATTGTCCAGCCCTAAAACTTTATAGTTTTTTTTTAGTCAGTGTTTATTAAAAAAAACATCCAATAATGCAGAATATGGAATGATACATATTTAATTGATGAGTTGTTAATATATATATAACAATACAAAATATATGGGTATGGTTTTACAGCTAAATTCAGCATATTGACACAAAATGATAACTGCAAATCCACCTTTCGCTGACTGGAGTCCAGTTGTTTCTGTGAATTGCAGTGATCCATTTGCTCCTCTTTCTATCGCAGTCTGTAAAAATATACTTCCGATTTTTTGTCAAATCTAGTTGTACAGTCAATCGCAAAGCTCTTTCCCACTTTATATGTGTTGTGTTTGTTTTTCGCGGCATTCACGCTGAACATATATACAGCCTATGTATACAGCCGCTCAGTCTTTTTGCCACTCACTGTGAGAAACTGCAGCACTCCGGCCGGAGGTGACGTCACGCGCATTCCCTCTATATCCGCGCTATCGTAGGTTTCCGTTCATACTGCCATAGCCATGACAACCATGGTGACGGACGTGGACAACTGCGTTTTGCGTAACGTTAAGCGGCACGCAGTTCTTGTTTCTTTCAAACAGACCATGGCAAGCTGTGGGACAAACCAGGAGAAGTAAAATGAGGATCAGCGTGACGTTTTTGAGATGCCGAGACCTCTACGTTTGCCTCTAACTTGGACTTGACAGAGCTTCAACTTGAGAGCATCATTATACAGGTGAGCAAATGTACAT
This sequence comes from Hybognathus amarus, assembly GCA_030378365.1. Classification (NCBI taxonomy): domain Eukaryota; kingdom Metazoa; phylum Chordata; class Actinopteri; order Cypriniformes; family Leuciscidae; genus Hybognathus; species Hybognathus amarus. The sequence continues at coordinate 113,501 of JAQIUQ010001267.1, read as the reverse complement.
AAAACAAATCAATGTTAATAGGCTACCGTTAGCTCAACATGATGAAATGTTAGAATATGGTCAGTGTGTTATTATAATGTTAATCTAGCTAATCTAGCTAACAGCTAGTTTTGTAGTAAACGAACTAACGTAGCAAACTAACATAGCAAACAAAATGTTATACGTAGTATAACATTACAACACACATTTAAATGCCATTTAGTGTGATAGTGTAATGTTTGACCAAATGAAGCAGCGCAGCGTTTCCTCACAAATTTAAACTGACCTGTGTGAGTAATCCAGCACTTGCAGGTAAGTTAACTAGTTCAGTAGAATTAAATGTCCTCGTTCCTTACTTCATATGTGATATTTTTCCTTTATTCGCGACCTGTTTCATACCACTATGTTAAAAAACATGAATGTTTGCTCTCATCTATAAACATTGTTTAAGTCACATCATTCAGCTCATTACTGCGTCATAACCCTACGCCTTTGTTGTTGTTGTTGGAAACTGCGCGCTCTTGTGGTGAAAATATTGTCGTCCGTTGAGAGTTGATTTTATGGAAAGTACCTCATGCCAATCTCTAGACCTATGGTGAAAGGTATGTGATGATGTGGGGCTATTTCAATTCCAAAGGCCAAGGGAACTTTATCAGGATGCACTTGTGTCCTGGACCCATGAAATTACTGGCCTATAAAAATCTGCCTGCCTCTTTGGGAATTTAACATAGGGGTGTCCTGACAAATGCCCCCTATATCTTAAGGAAGAACATTTATTTATGTACGATACATTATTCATTCACAAAGAAAATTGGTGTCCTTTAAAGGTTGGATTTTTGCTTTTTTTTAAATTAAGGAATTAAGATCAATTTCCAAAAGATGATTTTATTATTCTCTTTTTAGTCAACTCTACATCGATGTTAGGGGTTACTCTTGTGTCTACTCATATGTATAGTTATTTTATTTGATAAAGTTTTCAATATGTATATTTTTCTTACAAAAATACATGGCTTTGCTTCAGAAGGCCTTTAGTAACCCCTGGAACCGTTAGGCTACCATATGGATTACTTTTATGATGGATTGATACGCTTTTTTGGACTTCAAAATCAGGACCACCATTCATTACCATCATAAAGCTTGGAAGTGCAATGATAGTTTTAATATAACACTGATTGTTAAAGAAAATGAGGGTGAAATATAATTCCAATAAATATAAACACCTCTGCTCTGCCAAAATGTATGCAGTTGGCATTGACACAATCATTATTGTGATCAAAAATGATCACAAAAACGCAACTGAAAAAGACAAAAATGTCCTTAAGTGCGCACAAAGGTTAAGTTAATCAGCTAATTATTTTAATTGTTGGCGTTTTATTCAGTTTTAATATCCGAATGTTGATATTAATCTGCACCTGTTTATGCCTATCTTCGCTCGCCCCTTTGAAGGCATCTTGAGCAAAAAAAGCTCTTTTTCAAAGCACATACAAAACACCTTAAATGGAAACGATGCAATCTGTTTTACTGATTACGGAAGTTTGCTGCACATAACCCCCAAAATATGGTTAGTATGGTTCATTGTTAGTTGAAGTTCATGTTAGCTAATGCATTTGATGTTACCAAATCAAACAAGATATTATTGTAATGTGTTGCATATATTTTATGTATTAGTATTTAAATATTAGTAAGCTATGACATAGGGAAATTCTGGAGAAGAGAATACATTTTGTCAAATGCACAATGCACATATGTGGCAAACTGCATCTTAAGGTAATGAATGGGAAGTTTGCATCAGCAAATAAGGACCTAGAAAAGTCATTGATTCTTGTAAGATTTGTCAAATGAGTCGGTGTGGGCAAGTCCTAGACGCTGCAGCGAGGGCCGGACTCCTGATGTTTGTTCTGTAATGACTGCATGTGGCAGGTGTGCTGAGGGGAGGTTTCTCATCCAGCTCTGTGTTAGCGGATAGAAGCAGATCTCTGAGTCTCTCTGTCAGTTACTATCCTTAGGCCCTGCTGGCCCTCCCCTGCTGATCAGAAATGCAAGACAGGCCTCTTCATCTTGCATGAGCATGCGATCAATTTATAATTAGGTCTGTTGTGATTAATGAATTCCAATAAAGCACCCTCTGCTCTGATGAATGTATGCAGGCCATCCCACCTAAACTGCTGTCCAAACAAGCATGGCTCACTGTTTCATCTCATTAGATCTGAATGTCCTGGTAAACTGGAGCTGGGGTCTGATTATTTAGGGTCAAGAGTTAGTTTTGCTATCTATTGGTGGATTTTGTTTGTTTGCATGTATTACACACACACACAACCAGGACATATTCATTATATTAAATGTAAATGTTTTGCGGATCTTTCTGTTTGCATTATTAAACAGGCTTATTTCCTTGTTGATCTGTTTTACCTAAAAAATCCTTTTTAATCCTCCATTTGAACATGTCCAGTGTTTTATTTTGATCAGACCATTTCGAAAGAAATTTGCCTTAGTGATCGTTCAATGTATGTAACAAAATCACGTTCTTTATATGTAGCAGTGCAGGAATTCAGATGCTCGTATGTAATTGTAGTAGCATTTATTTACCATTTGGAGGAGCCCTTGTCAAACTCTTCCTGCTGTTCCATCGTCACAATAGTACAAAATAGTATATTATGCAGTAAATTCATTTAAATGTGTTAAACATGCATTGGGTTTATGGAATTATTGGAAACTTGTTTGGATTGACGGAACTTACTTTGAACTGAATTTTGATTTTCATTAGGTTTTTTTAAACATGGTAAATGGACTGCATTTATATAGCACTTTCACAGATCCAATGGCCACCAAAGTGCTTTACATTTTGCCTCTCGTTCACCCATTCACTCACTCATTCATACATACACCGATGGTGGTGTCAGCCATGCAAGGCACCTTCGAAGCTCGTCAGGACTCGGGAGCATGCTTGTGTTAGGGGTCTTGCTCATGGACACCTCGACACTTGGTCAGGTGGAACCGGGGATTGAACCACCTGGGGATTACTGGTCCATTGACCAGTAGATTGGTGAAAACAATGTTAACTTGCATAAATCATCATAAAACATGAGCATTGTGTTGGGTTTATGGGAAACTGTTTTGAATAAACAGAGCTTTGGCACAGCAAAACTGAATTTTATAATTTTATATATGCCTTCATGCTGTTTTTTTTACTGTTCTCTGTTTTTTTATCATTGTTTAGCCATCCATTGACATTGGTAAAGAATAGAGTATTAGAATAACCACTAAAAGTGGGCACATAGTTATACACACACACACACACACATATATATATATATATATATATATATATATATATATATATCTATATATCTATCTATCTATATATATATATATATATATATATACATATATGAAGAGTTTAATGCAAAAGCCTGAAAATTATCATTTTTATCAAGCTTGTATATTTAAGTTCAGTAATTTCACTTAAATGGCAATGAAGATTACTATTAATTGTCATTTAAGTGAAATTACTGAACTTAAATATACAGAGCTTGATAAAAATGGTCATTTTTAGAAGAAAATTTCAAATGGCATTTAGAGGATTTTGCATCTAGAACTCCTTCATATATATACACGTGTACACACACACACACATATATATATGTGTGTGTATATATATATATATATATATATATATATATATATATATATATATATATATATATATACACACACACTGTATATATAGCCTAGCATTGTTTTGTATTTTTAGCTCAATATAGCTCAGAAAGAACCTGGACCTTTATAAGTCCTTTATGAATTATAACAATAACACAAAGCATATTAAAAGAAAAGAAAAAAATGAGAAAAATAATACCAAATTAATAATAAAAAAAAATAAATAGTGACACACACAAAATAAAATTAAGACTATTATACTGACAATTCAAACTGGTGTAAATTTAAAACAATATGGTTGTTTTTCAAATGCTACGACATGCTCTATCTGTAGCTGGGTTAAAGATGGTAATTAAATAGACACTTTTGGATTGCTGAGATATACTGTAACAAACATGTATAGCATAACATTAATTTGTTATGTTTTTTTTATTTCACAGGAAATGTATCTATAAATTTAAGGGGGACAAATGATTGCATGCTATTAGGAGTACTTAGCAAACTGTCAAAACAAAAACACACCCTCCATTTATGAAGCAGCGCTGTAAATACACTGATATTAAGGCCCCCCATTCTGTCCCATTCCATCTCTCTAAGCGTTCAATAGGACCACATCATCATTCTGCTGCCTGCTCTCACAGAATCTGCCTCCCACTTCTATCTTCCATTAATGGGCTCCAATCAGATTGTGTATGAATAATCAAATGGATAGTCAACAGCCGGAATGAACTCTCCTGAAGCTGAGCATGAATCTTGCTAATGGCACACATCCCAGGGATTTAATTAGGAATAATGCTCCGCTTGGGTGTACAGACCATCACATGGTTTGTTTGCTGCCGAATGTGAAAGGTAAACACGGAGGGACAAAAAAACAGAGTAGTGTCATTTCCCTGAGGTGAGTGCTGGCCAATCTGCGGGAAACAACTGCTCATGCTTAATGCCTAGTACATTAGTCTTCTTAAACACCTGGTCATGGCCATTTGGAAATGTTCATTAACCACTGGTGCAGAGTGAATAGGTGCAATAGTTCACTCCTGCTTAATTGAATGAATGAGCTTGACTGTTGACTCTAAGAGCACTTCAGTGTTAAACATTAGGCCAAGTGCTAAAAGCCAACCCCACAATTATCTATTTGGATTGGACATGAGAAAAGTGTAGGAATATTGTGTCATCAGGCCGAGATGGAGACTTGATCATATTAAAATGAATATAATGGGATATTAGAGGGATTGGAGTTATTATCGAAGGATTAGTTCACCCAAAAATGAAAATTCTGTCATTACTCACCCTCATTTCATTCCAAACCTGTAAGACTTTCGTTCATCTTCAGAACTCAAATAAAGAAATTTTCTAATAAAATGATTGATTAATTTCTGTTCCTCTGTTGACAGCTATGCACCTACCACTTTGATGCCTTAAAAAGTTCATAAAGAGATCATAAAACTAATCCATATGAGTTGAGTTTTAGACTCAATTTTAGACTTAAGAGACTCAATTATGAAGAACAGATTGAATTTAGCTTTTTTCACATTATAAACATATTTTTTTGTGTTACGCAGCATGTTTGAGCTTTCTCAAGAACCAATGAGGTTCATTTCTGTGTTACGCAGCACGTTTGAGCTTCCTCAAGAACCAATGAGGTTCATTCTTGTGTTACGCAGCACGTTTGAGCTTCCTCAAGAACCAATGAGGTTCATTCTCGTGTTACGCAGCACGTTTGAGCTTCCTCAAGAACCAATGAGGTTCATTCTTGTGTTACGCAGCACGTTTGAGCTTCCTCAAGAACCAATGAGGTTCATTCTTGTGTTACGCAGCACGTTTGAGCTTCCTCAAGAACCAATGAGGTTCATTCTTGTGTTACGCAGCACGTTTGAGCTTCCTCAAGAACCAATGAGGTTCATTCTTGTGTTACGCAGCACGTTTGAGCTTCCTCAAGAACCAATGAGGTTCATTCTTGTGTTACGCAGCACGTTTGAGCTTCCTCAAGAACCAATGAGGTTCATTCTTGTGTTACGCAGCACGTTTGAGCTTCCTCAAGAACCAATGAGGTTCATTCTTGTGTTACGCAGCACGTTTGAGCTTCCTCAAGAACCAATGAGGTTCATTCTTGTGTTACGCAGCACGTTTGAGCTTCCTCAAGAACCAATGAGGTTCATTCTTGTGTTACGCAGCACGTTTGAGCTTCCTCAAGAACCAATGAGGTTCATTCTTGTGTTACGCAGCACGTTTGAGCTTCCTCAAGAACCAATGAGGTTCATTCTTGTGTTACGCAGCACGTTTGAGCTTCCTCAAGAACCAATGAGGTTCATTCTCGTGTTACGCAGCACGTTTGAGCTTTCTCAAGAACCAATGAGGTTCATTCTTGTGTTACGCAGCACGTTTGAGCTTCCAGCAAGAACCAATGAGGTTCATTCTTGTGTTACGCAGCACGTTTGAGCTTCTGCAAGAACCAATGAGGTTCATTCTCGTGTTACGCAGCACGTTTGAGCTTCTGCAAGAACCAATGAGGTTCATTCTCGTGTTACGCAGCATGTTTGAGCTTCTGCAAGAACCAATGAGGTTCATTCTCATGTTACGCAGCACGTTTGAGCTTCTGCAAGAACCAATGAGGTTCATTTCCGTGTTACGCAGCACGTTTGAGCTTCTCAAGAACCAATGAGGTTCATTCTCGTGTTACGCAGCACGTTTGAGCTTCTGCAAGAACCAATGAGGTTCATTCTCGTGTTACGCAGCACGTTTGAGCTTCTCAAGAACCAATGAGGTTCATTCTTGTGTTACGCAGCACGTTTGAGCTTCCTCAAGAACCAATGAGGTTCATTCTCGTGTTACGCAGCACGTTTGAGCTTTCTCAAGAACCAATGAGGTTCATTTCCGTGTTATGCAGCACGTTTGAGCTTCCTCAAGAACCAATGAGGTTCATTCTTGTGTTACGCAGCACATTTAAACTTTCTCAAGAACCAATAAGGTTCATTCTTGTGTTACGCAGCACGTTTGAGCTTCCTCAAGAACCAATGAGGTTCATTTTCGTGTTACACAGCACATTTGAGCTTCCTCAAGAACCAATGAGGTTCATTCTTGTGTTACGCAGCACGTTTGAGCTTCCTCAAGAACCAATGAGGTTCATTCTCGTGTTTACGCAGCACGTTTGAGCTTCCTCAAGAACCAATGAGGTTCATTCTTGTGTTACGCAGCACATTTGAGCTTCCTCAAGAACCAATGAGGTTCATTCTCGTGTTACGCAGCACGTTTGAGCTTTCTGCAAGAACCAATGAGGTTCATTCTCGTGTTACGCAGCACGTTTGAGCTTCTGCAAGAACCAATGAGGTTCATTCTCGTGTTACACAGCACGTTTGAGCTTCTGCAAGAACCAATGAGGTTCATTCTTGTGTTACGCAGCACGTTTGAGCTTCATGCAAGAACCAATGAGGTTCATTTTCGTGTTACGCAGCACGTTTGAGCTTCTGCAAGAACCAATGAGGTTCATTTCCGTGTTATGCAGCACGTTTGAGCTTCCTCAAGAACCAATGAGGTTCATTCTTGTGTTACGCAGCACGTTTGAGCTTTCTCAAGAACCAATGAGGTTCATTTCCAGTGTTACGCAGCACGTTTGAGCTTCCTCAAGAACCAATGAGGTTCATTCTTGTGTTACGCAGCACGTTGAGCTTTCTCAAGAACCAATGAGGTTCATTTTCATTTTACGCAGCACGTTTGAGCTTCCTCAAGAACCAATGAGGTTCATTCTTGTGTTACGCAGCACGTTTGAGCTTCCTCAAGAACCAATGAGGTTCATTTCCGTGTTACACAGCACGTTTAAACTTTCTCAAGAACCAATGAGGTTCATTCTCGTGTTACGCAGCACGTTTGAGCTTCCTCAAGAACCAATGAGGTTCATTCTCGTGTTACACAGCACGTTTGAACTTTCTCAAGAACCAATGAGGTTCATTCTTCGTGTTACGCAGCACGTTTGAGCTTCCTCAAGAACCAATGAGGTTCATTTTCGTGTTAGCAGCACATTTGAGCTTTCTCAAGAACCAATGAGGTTCATTTCCGTGTTACGCAGCACGTTTGAGCTTCCTCAAGAACCAATGAGGCTCATTCTTGTGTTACGCAGCACGTTTGAGCTTTCTCAAGAACCAATGAGGTTCATTTCCGTGTTACGCAGCACGTTTGAGCTTCCTCAAGAACCAATGAGGTTCATTCTTGTGTTACGCAGCACGTTTAAGCTTTCTCAAGAACCAATGAGGTTCATTTTCGTTTTACGCAGCACGTTTGGGCTTCTTCAAGAACCAATGAGGTTCATTCTTGTGTTACGCAGCACATTTGAGCTTCCTCAAGAACCAATGAGGTTCATTTCCGTGTTACGCAGCACGTTTAAACTTTCTCAAGAACCAATGAGGTTCATTCTCGTGTTACGCAGCACATTTGAGCTTTCTCAAGAACCAATGAGGTTCATTTCCGTGTTATGCAGCACGTTTGAGCTTCCTCAAGAACCAATGAGGTTCATTCTTGTGTTACACAGCACGTTTGAGCTTCTCAAGAACCAATGAGGTTCATTTCTCGTGTTACGCAGCACGTTTGAGCTTCCTTAAGAACCAATGAGGTTCATTCTTGTGTTACGCAGCATGTTTGAGCTTTCTCAAGAACCAATGAGGTTCATTTCTGTGTTATGCAGCACGTTTGAGCTTCCTCAAGAACCAATGAGGGTTCATTCTCGTGTTACGCAGCATGTTTAAACTTTCTCAAGAACCAATGAGGTTCATTTTCGTGTTATGCAGCACATTTGAGCTTCCTCAAGAACCAATGAGGTTCATTCTTGTGTTACGCAGCACGTTTAAACTTTCTCAAGAACCAATGAGGTTCATTTTCGTTTTACGCAGCACGTTTGAGCTTCCTCAAGAACCAATGAGGTTCATTCTTCGTGTTACGCAGCACGTTCGAGCTTCTCAAGAACCAATGAGGTTCATTCTCGTGTTACGCAGCACGTTTGAGCTTCCTCAAGAACCAATGAGGTTCATTCTCGTGTTACGCAGCACGTTTGAGCTTCCTCAAGAACCAATGAGGTTCATTCTTGTGTTACGCAGCACGTTTGAGCTTCCTCAAGAACCAAGGAGGTTCATTCTCATGTTACGCTGCACGTTTGAGCTTCCTCAAGAACCAATGAGGTTCATTTGTGTGTTACACAGCACGTTTTAGCTTCCTCAAGTAACAAAGACGTTTGTTCTCGCCTGTCAAGCAGGTTCGGTTGAGCTGATTAATGTTTAAATGTGAATAAAAGCCTAAATTCCATCTGTTCATCATAAAAATGTATTGTGTCTCCAGAAATGTTTTACTAAATCACTCCGTTCATACAGTTTTGTTTTTACGATCTATTTAGGAACTTCAAAAAGCTTCAAAGTTGTAGTTGCAAATGGTAAATGAAGAGTACAGAACTGGCTCAGATTTGATGAAAAATATCTTCATTTGTGTTTCCGAAGATGAATAAAAGTCTTGCGGGTTTGGAACAACACAAGGGATATTAATGAGGGTAACTGGCAGAATTTTTCTTTTTGGGTGAACTAACCCTTCGCAGATATGAGCAATAATAACCACAGAACCGAATAAACAGTCTATTAGCTTGTATTGTAACTTAATCTATACTCTCTCAGCAGTAGCCGGTTGAACTATAATTGTTCAGCATGTTTTCTGCTGGGCGTTTTGAACGCTTGGCAGGTTGAGGAAAGAAGACCATTGTTTTTGTGCTAATTCAGCAGGCTGATGGGGAAATCTGGGCCAGTCTGACAGGTTGAGGAAACCCGTAATGCTTTTCCTCCAGACAGGCCTGCTGACAGCACCATTTACTTTACAGGAGACCCATTCTAGCTTTCATCGCCCAAAAGATAACCAACTGAACATCTATGATCATAATGAAAGCTCAAATTACCTATTGTTAATGAAAGCTTATAATATCACAATGAAAGCTTATATTACCTATTGTTAATGAAAGCTTATAATAGGCCTACCTACTATATTACCTATATCTGACAAAGCAATTTCATGTTTTAAATTCACACATTTTGTCCATTACACATTGTGTCAGCAGAACTGACTTTTATTTCTGAACCAACATCACTTCAATGCCTTAACATTATTTAGTGGATCATTGCAGAGACCATAAAACATTTTATGTCTCACATTCATATCTATATATCACTTTATACAGCTATATATCAACAGCTGTTTGTGTGCTCCAAATGTGAAACTCAGGTGGGCTTCATTCTTTCTCAAGATATTGATTTAACAGGCAGCGGTTGTGAGGAAGAGGAAGAGGGAGGCTGTGTTGACGTGTAGTGTCAGTACTTGTGCTGCGTGTGTGTCTGTGTGTAAGTGTATGAAGCTTGTGGCATTGTGTTTGTGTGTGCGATGTGCAGATGTTCCATTGTGATGGATCTATTATCCAGCTATTACAAGATAAATGAATGATCTCTCCCATTTTCCATGCCTCTAGAAAATTGAAATTGGGGGGAGGTGGTAGAGTTGGGGGTGGTGTATCATCCGGGCTGCATTATTAGGGTTGTGGCCATTAATTTAAGAAAGTGTAGAAACTCTGGCAGCTTGAGCTCACCGTTTCCACGTTATCAATCAAGCCTCAGTCACTTTTCTGGGACGACCACACACACTCAGGTTTATGCCACCTTAATTAGGATTCATGGCAAAATAGATGCAAGGAAACATCCAATACCCTCATTGTTTCACTGTATATGTATTATTTGGCCAAGCATTTTGCTAGGAGTGATTGCCAGTCTGTCATCAAATATTTGTAGTTCACCAACTTATTCGACAGATCATTATTCGGCGTTTAAGAGATATTGAATAAAGGCCCTGTTAAATTTGCAATAAACTTAATATCCTCTTCAATATCAAAGTACATCTTTAATAAAATGTCCCGATGTAATGAAAAACTTTATTGGAATTCCGACGTTTTTGATTATTATTATTTGCAGCCAGAGCCAGCTTTATTTTATGTTATTTTAATCATTTTTATAAAACTTTAATGGTCCCCATTAATGTATCAAACAAGAGTCTGTACTTTTAAACAAAGTAACTAATTAAAAAAACATCTCATGTTTTTTTTTACCAACACTTGAATGCAGGTAAGTTTCTTAAAAAGAGCACAATTCTGAACAAAAAGCTAAGAAAATTGCATTTTTGTCAATAGCTTAGTCCGGATCTCTGATTCAGAATGATGACTATAAATGGAGCAGATCGTTTCCATCAACACCCAAAAGCTTGACCTGTACATCTTCATGGGTTCAACAGTAATGTACTGTTTATCACAACAGCATGCGACCATGTATGTTTAACATTTAGTTATTTTCTTCTGTTTATTGCAGAAACTACCTCCAATGCATAGTTCCAGCGGTATATAAATATATCCAGCGGTATGTTTTACAATATCCCTTCCCCAGCCGCCGAGCGGGAGAGAAGGGAGTTTTTTAAAAGGGGAGATTGACTGCCATTTCACTTTTTTCATTTTAAATAGTGTGTAATGTTGTTGTAGGTGCATGAACAGTATCTGCAAAGTTGCAGCGCTGAAAGTTCAGTGTAAGCAGAGATATCGTCTTTTAAAAATCAGGAAGTATATTGCAGACAAAAACGACTCGATTCGGGACTACAGCTGGGTTTTAGATGTCACTAACCCACACATTTGCATCAACCACTCCCTCTGGAAAATGCAAAAAAGGGCATGCGCATATTTCTGCAGCTCCAGCTTCGTCGAGTGTGTTGTTCTCGCAGTCAGGTCTTCTGTGCTCGGGCTTCCAGACGGACGCTGTACTTCGTCAACAATGGATACAATTTATGTTTGATTATGTTCCTGAAAATGACGATCGAAATGTAGCTGTCTGTGCTGCGCATTTATGAGAGACAGTTTCCAGAATCTCCACGAGTTCAATGCCGGATTCAACAAGAAACTGTTACTAAACATGAAGTAGATCCAACTTTAAAACCAGAGGCAGCAGTTGTTGGGCCACAACCTGTAAGTAGGCTAAGACTTAATCATTTTAAATGTATTTGCATGTATAATTCCAGAAGTAGCCTTGTGTTTTATTTTTTTCAAATGCCAGCGCTGGCTTTATTGCCACTAGGCTAACGTTACTAGTTATTTTGTGTCTATTTTGTGCGTTCTGTTTGCCTCTCTTCATCGCGGCTTTCTCAGTCTGATTGTGGCTTCAAACTGAAACTGCAGTTCGACACATATTTACATCTCGGACCGGAGCTCATGAGCATGCTCGTTTCGCTTGTAAAGGGAATAGAGCGTTAACCTTCCGGACAACGTGAGTGACAGTTTAGCCACTCACAACACACCGGGCCAAACTAACCAATCTGAGCCCACCACCCGTTTCTGAGGGAGTGGTTTCATAGACTCAGGAAGTCAACCACTCGATTCGAGGACAGAGGAGAGCGCGGCTGACAATAAAGGTGAAGTTTATGAAAAATAAGACGTTTTAAAAAAGAAAAACCACGAATACATGTTATATTGCACCCCATAAACACAAGCATACAAAGAAAAAAAGCAGTCAACCCCCCCCCCCCTTTAAAGGGACCCGGTTGGTCAAGTTTCGCGGGACAAGTGGAGGTCACAATGGGAGGAGGTCGTCGAGAGATGGTCGCTGTTCCAGTGGTCCCTGTTCCGATGGTCCCTGTTCCCGAGTTGTCCCGCATCCAGGGGTCCGGAGAAGGAAGAGACACGTCCCGTCTGCCCAGCGAGAGACTGTTCACGTTCACGTCTGCCCAGCGAGACTTTTCACGTCACATCTGCCCAACGAGAGACGGTTGACGCCACGTCTGCCCAGTCAGAGACTGTTCACGTCCCGGCTGCCCAGCAGAGACTGTTCACGTCACGGTTGCCCAGTCAGAGACTGTTCACGTCCTGTTTGCCCAGAGAGACTGTTTATGTCCCGTCTGCCCAGCGAGAGACTGTTCACGTCCTGTCTGCCCAGCGAGAGACTGTTTCGCGTCACGGCTGCCCAGTCAGAGACTGTTCACATCCCGCTCTGCCCAGCGAGAGACTGTTCATGTCCCGTCTGCCCAGCGAGAGAGACTGTTCACGTCCACGTCTGCCTCAGCGAGAGACTGTTCACGGTCAGCGTCTGCCCAGCGAGAGACTGTTCACGTCACAGCTGCCTAGTCAGAGACTGTTCACGTCCTATCTGCCCAGCGAGAGACTGTTCACGTCCCATCTGCCCAGCGAGACTATTCATGTCCCAGTCTTCCCAGCAGAGAGACTGTTCACGCCATGTCTGCCCAGCGAGAGACTGTTCATGTCCCGTCTGCCCAGTAAGAGACTGTTCATGGCCCGTCTGCCCAGCCAGAGATTGTTCACGTCATGTCTGCCCGGTCAGAGACTGTTCACGTTCTGTCTGTCCAGTCTGGGATAGAGCAAGAGATGTCCATCCACGTGGCTGCCAAGGCTGTGCTGGACTCATCTGGAGCGCCTGGCTCGGATCCTGGACATGCCGGTGGCTGCTGTTCCGAAGCCGGAGACGGAAGCTAGGATCTGCTGTTCAAGAGCCTAAGGCAGAGCCAGTATCTGCTGTTCCAGAGCCGGAGGCAGAGCCACTGTCTGCTGTTCCAGAGCCTGAGGCAGAGCCAGTGTCTGCTGTTCCAGAGCCAGTGTTTGTTTCTGTGTTTGTGTCTGTCCTTGTGACCATTTCTGTTCTAGTGTCTGTTCCTGAGCCGGTGTCTGTTTCTGAGCCGGTGTCTGTTCCTTAGCCAGTATCTGTTCCTGAGCCGGTGTCTGGTCCTGAGAGGGCATCATCGTCCCGGCCGCCCGAGGGGTCTGCACCACCTCGGCCGTCCGAGGGGTTATGTCTCAGTGTCTGGTTGTGTTCCCTCGTTTATCACTAGAGGTCCTCGTTCTCACGGTGTCCTTCACATTTGACTTCATTTCCCAGCATTCTGTCTATCACTGTCACTCATCAGTTCATTGCACTCAGCTGTTCCCCGTAATCAATGTTCCCAGCTGTTCTGTGTTAGTCTTGTTAGATATGTGTATATATTCTCTATCTGTGTTTGTATGTGTACGGAGTTCGTTGTTGTATGTCACGTTATTCTTTGGAGGTCTGTTTCAAGTTGGTTTTTGTTTTGTGTCCTGTTTTGGACTGCTTTGTTGGATTTTGACCCTTGCCTGGCTGACTCCGATATTTGGATCACCCTACTAATAAACTACTGCTATTGGATATTCTGTCCCCTGTGTGTGTTCGTGACATTACTCCAGGTGCTCTACAGAACAGTGCAGCAGAGTTTTTATGTGGACAACTATCTGGCAAGCTTTACAACCGCATCCGAGGCCAGAGCTAACAAGCAATCAACTGTGCAGTCTCCTGTCAGAGGGAGGATTTGACCTCAGACAATGGGTCAGCAACTAGCACTCTGTGATATCACATCTACCCACGGAAGCAAGGTCCGGCTGCAGAACAATGGCTTGGGCAGAACAGGACTGAACCAATGGAGCCAACATTGGGTCTCAGATGGAAATTTGCTGCTGATACATTAGGATACCACTATCGTTCCAACATGCCGCACCAACCATGAGAACAGCTTATCAAGTGCTTGCAACTCAGTATGATCCCTTGGGGTTCATTGTGCCTTTCACCACACAAGCAAAAGTGCTCATTTAACAGCTATGGTCCTAAAAAAGAGAATGGGATGACCCAAATTTTCTTCCGGATCATCATGCTGTCTGGAACACATGGGAAAGTGAGTAACAGCATTTTAGTGCCATATCCATTTCTCGCTGTTACGCATCAGTTCCTAATGATGTACAATGGAAATATGACCTCCATGTGTTTTGCGATGTGTCAGAGAGGGCATATGGGGGCAGTAGCTTACTTAGTAGAGTATAAAGAAGATGTTGTCCATACTTCCTTTGTTATTGCTAGATTGCGAGTTGCTCCCAAGAGGCAACAATCCATGCCTCTACTTGGAACTATGTGCAGCATTAGCGGGAGCTTGGGGGTTTGATGTCGAAGCACTGCGAGAAGCATTTGCAGCTATGGACTACCAATTAAAAGAGCAGTTAGTAAATTACCATATCCTCTTCAAGTTCAATCCACCTAATGCTCCTCATTTTGGTGGAGAATCTGGGAGCGAGAGGTCCGCTCAATTAAAGCTTCTCTCCAAATGGCAGTTGGAATTCAGTAAATTTTAGAAGATGTCCTCTCTACTGTCTTCAGTAGAGGTAGTGGGCATTTTAAAATTGAGGGCATTTTTAACCCCTCGGATATGTCTCAGCAGAAATTGCAGACGCCATTACACCAAACCTTCTCCTCATGGGGCGGCGGAGATTCATCGCTTCCACAGGTGGCGTATGCCTCAGGAGAAATAGGACGGCACAGATGGCGCTATTGTCAAAATCTTGCTGGACCAGTTCTGGACTCAATTTACAAGGAACTACTTGCCCACGCTCCCAGACACGCCATAAATGGCACAAACCATCAGACACTCTGACAGTAGACTCAGGTAGTCTTGATAGTTAATCCACAACTTCCAGGAGCTCAGTGGCCTATCGGTAAAGTGGTTAAGACTGTTGTCAGTAAGGATGGATGTGTGAGAACAGGGGATGTTCTTGTCAAGGGTAAGTTGTACACCAGGCCAGTTGCTCGTCTTATTCTGTTGCCAGCCTTAGAGGACAACAAAGACTCTTAAAGAATTCTCTTAAATTGCACAGTAGCTGCTCAAATGTGGGGTCGGCTGTTGTAAATTATTTGCACTTTATGTCTTTAACTATTATAGACTGCTGGATTCTATACCCTTGAATCCTTGAAGGGTGTATTATGTAGAATACTTAATACATGTGGAAAGTACAAAAGAAGTAATTTTATTGGATGTTGTTTTGGATGCATTCTCAGTTATGCATATAGAGCAGTCAGAATATGACTATCCATGCAGTATCTGAGTGCAGGCTAAAAGTTTATTGACAAAGTGAGTTTATTTCCTGACTTTATATTTGTAATGCTGGATGTTCACTGCTGAGATTATCTCTAACATTAAGCCTGTAAGTCACGGGTGTTTCACAATCTTTGGGCTCTATCTTGCACCCGGCACAGATGCACGTCGGTAATCTAGGAAATGAACTCTGTGCTCCCTGGGCGGGTCGATGCAAAAACGAGGTGTGTTTTGGCGCAAACATCCCCTGGTGCTATTTTGCAGTTCCAGAAACAATTCCGCGACTGACCAGAAAAAAAAAATCAGTGGCGCGTTGTTCATAGATATGTTGTTCATTTTAAGCATGCATGCTTGGCCATAATGTAGCGGGTGCACAATGACGCATACACTTATGATTCTCTCATCAAAGATGCAGCAATTTTTATTTTTGCAAATCATACATTATAACATGGAAACATTTTAACACATGAGGGAAATCATTGTGGTGTCCATGAAGATGTTAAACCAAATGTAGGCATAAATCTAGCTTACACATTTTACTCAAAATTTTCAGGCTTATTGTAGTAATGACGGATCAGACATGATTGCCAAATAGTAGCAAGACACATGCAGTATGTATAATGTTTAACCAATGCCGATTTGGGTGGGTTTCTCCGATCCCCATACAACGTCACTTCTCTGTCTTTCACTGCCCTGACAAGAACGTCGGTCTCCTCGGCTGTGAACCGCTCCTTGCGCTAGTAAAACTGCCATAATAATAACAATCCGCCATGCAACATGCGCACCTGCTCTTAAAGGGCGTGTTGGATGACGCTCTGATTGGTTAATTTCACATTACGCCCAAACCACACCTATGAATAATGAAGCAATTTCAGACCAACCCATTAAACTTGCGTCGGGTGCAAGAGTCATTTATCCCACAGGTAAAATAGCAACAGCGCCCAAGACCCACCCACAAAGTTACTTGCGCTTCGCACTTGATACTTGCGTTTCATATCATTAAAATAGGGCCCAATATGTATATTAGTTTGTCATGTGAATTGCACATGAAAGTGCTGCTAGCATCATGGCTTATCTTGCTAATATTGGCTATACTTCATTTAACTATGTCTATGCATCTGTATAAGATATTCAATATTTATAACACTTTAATACCATAATAAGCACGTTGTATAATGTACCTTTGTTTATATGCTCTGTTATAGTCTGTTTGCTTGTTCCTTATTCTGCTAAACACACTTTGAGAGAGCTGTTGAAATTGTTTAATTGGTAATGTACTGTTTATCACAACAGTGTGTGGTCATGTATGTTTAACATTTAGTTGTTTACTTCTGTTTATTTGTTTATTGCAGAGAAACTACCAACAATGCATAGTTCATATGTTTATATGGTGAAACCCTGCACATAAATAAAAGGTGGAATATGTATGTGTATTTTAAAACATTTTAATTAAAAACAATAATTAAGATGTTCACAAACAAATATTTAAGATGTAAGGAAAATTATATTAGTTTATATTTTATACTTATTCACATATATAATATATATTAAGCTGCCAAAAGCATTGTCACCATCAAAGGATTTAACTCAATGAGACAATACCTCTGAATGAGATGGAGTTCTTGATTATCCAAAAGAATCGATTTAATGTTTTTAAAGCACAGCCTATTGTAATATTTACCTTTTAAATGCAAATGATGATCTGTAATTAAATGGATATCACCCTGTTAACAGGGCTATCAGAGTCTACTGTCTTTCCCATTATTTATTATTTGGCATTTTATGATAAATGGTGAATAGCAGTCAAAGCTGATTACACACTGCACTAGAAGTGCAGTTTACTGTCAGGAGAAGAACCAATTAACTTTACATTTACATACTAATGAGAAGGAGCACAAACTTACCAAAAAGAACACTGAGCATTCATAGGGCGCGACATTTACAAAATAAGGCTGATGCCATGCACATTTTAAATGAAACCTATTTAGATTAATAAATGGAAGGGCCCCTTGGTAGCCCGAACTATTTGCATTTCCCATTTTTCAAATTAGGGTGGGTGACTCCTTGCATTGTTGCTGATGAGACAGTCACTGTTGGTGAAATTGCTGCATTTTCCAGGAAGTTTGTGCTAAGTATGTCTCTTATGACCTTCTCTGTAATTTACCATTTGTCTGTTCAAAAATGCAGCACTCAAGATCTATTATATGGCAACCTTCATAAAGAGGCAGAAATGGAGACATAAATAAATAAATCAAATTTTAGGCATAAGGGGCTTAATATAATATGCTATAGGCTTATTTTATACAGTTCATACAGTTTCTTATCACATTCCAATAATTCCTTTTTGACTATACATCTTTTATACCTACATAAACAATATAAATAAATAAAAAAGATTTGTATATGTAATTTAAATAAAATTGGAATCATTTGAATTAGTTATTACAAATGCTTTGGGAAGCTGAGTAACACCTGGATGTGATCCAGTGTGATCTATAAGAATTTGCTCGGTAGTTTAAGCGATGAGTTCATAAAAATCAGTCATAAGTGGATAATGTTCACGCACAGAGGAGATTCAGCCAGCCTCTATTTTTCAAAATGAGTTTGATGGACGCCAAACCATTGTGAAAGTGCTGTAGATGGGGCCAGCGTTCTGCAACATATTCTGACTTATCAAGCATAGCTTTAATGGGCTGCAACTCATTGCGTGCATGTTCAAGTGTATTAAAGGAAATAAAGGGAAAATTCTGAGTAGGAAACTATGAGCTCATGTCTATTCAATGCATGTATGCTTTTTAACACTGCAGAGATTTAGGGTGTACTTATAATGGAATGGTTTATCTGAACGTGCTCCTTCCGAACTCTCCTGAACAAAACACTGACGATACCAGACTAAGAACTGAACAAAACACAGGGCAAATTCATGGGGAGAGTATCAAGGATAAAACTGAGCAGGTCTAGGAACTGTTTAACAACTACTAACTAGAGAACTAAGGCAGGCAAAACAGGAACAGAACACCTTGAAACTAAACCAAAACTGAACATAATCTTATCAAGATTATGTTTTGTTTAGTTGCATTTTCTTTCTTATGTATGTTTCTTGTGCATCAATTCATTTAGTCTTGATTTCATCCTAGTTAGTCTCCCTTGTTACTGATCACATCCATCATTAAGTTTCTCTGTTTGTTTATACTTCCTTTTTTGTTAAGTTAATTGTCTGTTCTTTCATGTGAGTAGTTAGTGCGATATTTCTTCATGCATTCTCCTGTATATTCACTCTGTGTTAAGTTCAGATGTTATTGTTTGATATTCTGCACCATAATATTAACTTACCACAAGCGTGACAAAAGAATGGGCCTAAACTGTTGAAGAGGATTGCCTTTTCCAGAACGATAAAACCGTGAAAGAACTGTTCTGGGTGCGTTTCCCAAAGCATCGTTAGCCAACTATGGTCGCAAGTTCCGTCGTTATCAGCATAGTTCAACGAGTCCGTGTTTTCCGAAACCATCGCTTCCAACGAACATTCGCAAACAGCATCGCAAAGTTGTGTGGTTTGAACGACAGCCTTCGACCTGTGGTTCAGATGCATCGTTTAAATATTGCAACACATTTGGACGTAATAAATCCTTATCTTGAGCAAAATAAGCAAGCTGACATTCAGTACAACCGGTGCCTTTTATTTAGAATGCATACAAATGTAATTTACTTCTTTTAGTTTTTCAAAAGATTTGAAGTACCGTGTTTGAAGAGTGTGCATGTGCGAACGTGCATACTATGTAAGTATTAGTCTGGTATTGAGTCTGGTAATAAAGCAAAACAACTGAGAACAATTAGAAATAGTCATGAGATGACATGTCTGTAATTTATATTTAAAAAAATCTAGCGTTAATTGGATCTCAAACAGTTTCATTAAAAGTAGTCATACTCCACCACGTGCGAAACCAACGTGGTTGAGCGATATTTTGCGACAGTGGGTTGCGACGATGCATCGTACTAGGGTAGTGAAGCAGTGAACTACATCGTTGTACGGGAAACGCACCCCTGGAGCAGGATGGATGACACTCTCGGCCAGTCACTGCTTCCGAGGATGATTACCATCCTTTCGCTGAGTTTGTCAATTTCACCTTGCGGGTAAGCAGAACCTCTCTCAATTTGGGAGTCGTTGAGAACAACATCACCCTTAACTCTGACTCCTCTGTCCAAATTTCATCACCAGCAGTTCTCTCTCCTGGCTTCAGACTGAACTCAACCCGGAGTATCCCGGACAGTTAGAGAGATCTTCCGCCTCGGATTTGAGTTCGACGCCTGAGCTCACCACAGATACAGAACCTAAGCCAACACCCTCCATGGACCATGTGCATGTGCCACCTCCCACCCTAGAGCCAGAGCAGGCCAACGCATCCATTCCGTAGCTAGAGCCAGAAGCCGCTTCCCTCCTGAGCCCAAGAGCTCATCTCAAGCTGCACTTGGGAGTCAATCCTCTCAAGAACCAGCTCCGGTCCACTGGCTCATTGACTTTTGGTCAGAACTAGTTCCTGCTCCTAAAAGCACTTTAGGTAACCTCCTTGACATCCCAGTCCTTCCCAGTCACCTACACACCCCGTTATCTCCATTATCAAGGGTGGATTCACCTGCCAGCTGGTCTCACACAGCCCCTAAGCTTCACCTTTGCTGCTGTCTCCCTCCAGCTCCATTGTCTCAGATTTTGGTCTACTTTCCACCAGCTAAGTTCAGTGAGACGAATCTCTTGGCTTCATTGCAGGACTCCACCTTGGCTCTGCGCTCTCCGGCATGGTACATCATCACTAAGGCTCCACCTGCCCCCCTCGTCCCTCCGGCTCCATCTTGGTCCATCGTCACCCTTGTTTTCGCAGCGGACTTCCGGCTGTGCCTTAACCCTTTCAGCTCCAGCGGGATCCTACTTTCCTCTGGCTCCATCTTGGTCCTTCCTTCATCCGGTGTCTCCCCGTTCTGCCAGTCCCCCATTGTCACCTCTGTCCCTTGAACAAGTGGCATCGCCTTGGACCTCCAGCTCCAGGTGCTGAGGTCTCCGTCTGGCCTGGCTCCGCCTCCGTCGGTTGGTCCCAGGGCTTCATCCAGAAAATCCATCTGAACTCGACCTTGGCTTCCTCTGTCTGCTCTGCCGTGAGAGCCGCCACCTTCCCAGCTCCTCCTGTTACTTGTCATCGCCGTCCACCTCCAGAGCCCTCTCCTGCCCTCCACAGTTGTACTGTCTTGCCTTCCAGGAGGGGGTTGTACTGTCAGGATTATATTTTGTTAAGTTGTATTTTCAGTCCTGTGTATTTGTTTCTTTTGCTTCAATTTTGAAGATTTCATCCTAATTATTCTCCTTGGTCACTGATTACATTCTGAGTTTCTCTCTGTGTTTATACTTCGTTTCATTCAATTCATTGGCGGTTCTCATCTTTCATGGGAGTAGTTAGTGCAATATTTCTCCTGCATACTCCTGTGTATTCTCTCTGTGTTCATTAAATAAGTTATTGTTTGATATTCTGCATCATGATTCTACTAACTACCACAACAAGCATGGCAAATTGTTACACATATGAGCTTATATAAATAGAATAGAATAGAATAGAATAGATTAGGATGAATTTAGAATAGGATTTACTGTGTGCATAGTAGGGGTTTCACAACTACTGATTTTTGCTAGTCGACTAGTTTTGCATAACAGTCGACAACTAGTCGACTAGTCATTAAATGGTTTATTCTAGGGGTGTGCAATATCATGAATAGTAAATGTCTCCACGATCTGCTTTTGAAGAAATATCATACAGTGCATTCTATCAGTTCAGTTCTGGCTTCTCTGTCTCAACTGTACAACGCGACGTAGCCTACACATCACACGTTAATGAATAGGTACGGGACACTGCAATTCACAAAAGTTCATTATTTGCATAAGCCTTGCCGGTTAAACATTAATTCACGTGCTGTGACTGTTCTAACGTGCGCTTTCCTGAGCGCGCTGCATACCCCCGACGCTCACAGGCACTAGAAGCCTGTCAAACAGCGCCGGAATACTGGACTAAGTTATATTTCGAGTCTTATTATGCTAATACTGTTAAATACACACAATGTTTACATCCGGAGCGCCTTAAATGTGGATCAATTGCTCGCGATTCGTGTCCATCTTATGCCCGCTTTGTCAGTTCAACCTCGTAAATCAGTCACATGCCCGCTCACGAGCGCTCACTCTTAACACACATGAACAGGCACACCGGTGCTGCTCGCGCGTCACTGAATGTTCATAAAGCGCTCCCCGTTCACAGGAACTGGGTCGTCTCATTCAAAACAGCCAGCTGTTGCTGTGAGTTACGTGTCCGCCCCAGCGCGCTCATGCCTAAATAAACACCTCACCTCCGGCGCCGCACACTCGCTACATTCCCTTTAGCACATCTAGTGGATGCATAACGCAAACCCAGTCAAACGTTTCAAATATGGACACATTCGTTGAAGGTGCGCCTTATAGTGCGGAAAATACGGTATATAGTACTGCCGCTTGTACTTAAAGGGATAGTTCAGAAAAAAAAATATATATATACATGTCATCATTTTGTTTCCGAACTACAGTCGACTAAGGCCAACAGTGCCGACTAGTGGTTGTGACTGTCGACTGAGTCGACTAGTTGATGAAACCCCTAGTGCATAGCTGAAACAGCGCTGAAAGGTCATCACTCATCAACCTGGAGCTTATTACTTGTTACTTATTCTATATGATTATAAATCAAGTCATCATGTCAAGCATGAATATTAAGATAATGACAAAATTAATCAATAAATTGCATCACTTTTTGGGGGGTTCTCAGCAGTTTTGTAACATAAGAACCTCCAAACATGATCAAAATTTTCTTCAAAATCAAATGTACTTGATAACATGAATGTGAAATAATTTATAATGCCTTCATGGCGTAATGGGTAACCGTGCCAGTCAACAGAGAGCTTACATTTTACTTATATAAAATTAAGTGATTAGGACGGGATTGGTCTTATTAGTATCGGCCGATCATGACAACAAGAAATCGGTATTTGGTAACGGCTGCAAAAATCCTGATCAGAGCAAATCTGAAAGCTTCTCATTTAAAACAACGGCAACAAACATTTGTAAGGATTTTACTATGTTCTAATTTTCCCAAAAGTTTTTTCTCACAAAGAGGTTATCTTTTGGATAACCATTACACCTCTGCACTGGTTAACTCAAGCTGTTTTGATAATGTGATCAGCCTTTGGAAAATGAGGATCAATGAGACTTTTCTGTCAGACTAATACCATGCCAGCAAACACTGTAGTAATATAACAGTGCCTGATTAAATGAAATTATTTAATTAAACCATTTTCTGTCATTAACGAGCCAAACAAACATTCACACAACACCGCAGACAGAGTAAAACTGACCTCTGTGACCAGAGTCCTGCTCAACCATGTCCTTGCCGCCTATCTCCCGCACCCTGAACTCCCTATTACTCGATGCTAATTGCGCTAGCTCACCCTGCTGCTTCCATAACAAACCAGCATAATGCCCAAATTATGACTTTATTAATGTATGTCAGCATCTAATGGTTTTAAAAATGATTTATATTGTTTTTCCTGTTCTGAACAAATTAAATCTGCAGCTCGAATTAACTCAGGCTTTTCATCATTAGAGAGTTTAAAAGCCTGTTATCGTTGCGCTTTCATCTTGAATTTCACATCTGAAACACTCCAGAAACAGAATTTAGCTGGATGTAAAAGGAACTGTAAACGAAAACACAAAAAATATCAATCTTCTAGCCTAGATTCTGCAAATTATGAAGTGAAATTTTGTAAACGCTCACATCTTGAAAACTGGGATACCTGGAAATACAACGAAATTTAATACAGTCCACCTCTTCTTACAACCCCATTACTCTTAGCATGCTGTGAAATTCTCATCTTACACACATTGCTGGCCAGGGCCATGAATTATGCATTGTGCCAGAGAAATCCTCAATCTCACGCTTCAAGACCACCACACATTACCCTGCTTCTGTCTCTATTACCAAGATGAATTGCTGAATGGGGGATATTTGAGTGGTTATGGTTCTAACTTCATTGTTTGTTTGCTGTGTAAAATCTCTCTTTTGTGTGAGTCTCTTCTGTCCATTGAAATAACAGTGTATTTTATGGCTTTTTAGAGGGTGAAAATGATTACGGCAGTGTTGCATGGCTGAAAGCGGTAAAATTACTGTTGTGGCAATGTGGATTACGCCTCTTGTATTGTTATAGAGGAAAATTCATAATTTTATAGTGCTCAAGGTGTTGAAGAAGGATGGTTGCACAGGAGGAGCGTTTTCATTTTTGAAGCATGATCATCTGAGAGTAGTTTGGTCTGTAATGAAATGTTTTAGGATCCGGGAACGAGTTGAGGAGGTCCATGGACACACTGAGTCGGTGACCTCCAATGCTAAATGATCATTAGTGTCTCTTCCTCTAAAATGTTGGACACACTTACAACATTCTAATAGTCCTTCTCTAGTATGCACAATCATTCACTGAGCCCCTAATACCATCATGAAATGTAGTCACGCTAATGATAAAATATTAGCTATGCTCCCGGTGTCATAATTTAATCTCAGCCTGGCATTTGAGGTCAAATTCTGCGTTAAACTATTGAACCTCTTTTCGCAGTATTTTGGTGTGTGTACACACAGACAGTTATAATGCTGTTTACACAAAAAGATGAAAAAGGTAACACTTTACAAGAAGCATCCATTTGTTACATTTAGTTAACTACAGTCAGAATTATTATAAGATAATTAAGTCAACCAAGTAAAGCTAAAACTTTTAAAACATTTTTGACAATTGAATAAAGCTGAAATAAAATAAAACAAATATTAGAAGAATATCAAGGCAATCATTTTCATTAAAGCACTAAAATTACTAACTGAAATAAAATAAAGAACTAAAAATGAACTAAAATATGTATGTAATATATATATATATAATGTATGTATGCTAACTCAAAATATAATTAACATGAATAACTACAGTACACGAATTAACATGAACTGATAGTACAAATATATCTAATGCATTTATTAATGTTAATTTCAACATTTACTAATACATTATTCAAATCAAAAGCTGTATATGTTAATATTTTTTAATGAACCTGAGCTGACATGAACTAAAAATTGCATTTTTATTAACAAAGACATACTGTTAATAAATACTGTAACACATATAATGCTCTTTGTTATATAATGCATTAACTATTGGAAGTAAAGTATTACCAATAAAAATATATAGGCTACCAGAGGAGTTTATTATTAATATTCACGGCAGTAGGGTTTAGTGTCTTTCTTGTCCCTTGTTTCAAGGCAAACTGCAATGTATCGTGCAGCGATCCTGTGGCAGCTGCGTTCAGCACCGTTATTGTGTTTGACCCTCTATCCAGCTGAAATAACAGTCTGACATTAGAATGCTGAGAAAAATGCATTTAATCCCTCTTTTCAATAGGTGAGCGACTGATAACTTTTCACTCATAATTAACTCATCTTGAAATGAGAGACATTTGGAGGAAATTGAACTGTCAGCCAATGAGAGTTCGTGCATTTGACCTCATCACATCGAATGGGGCCCATCATAATTTGTTCATTTGGTGCCTATCAGTCTGGCCTCATCCTCTTCTTACCAATCCGTTGACCTCCCTCTCCGCAATTCCATTTGGTTCTGTTTTAATTATGACTCAGCAAATCCAAAGCAATAGCAAAACCCACCCTGAGCTCCCCTCGACTGTCACTCACGCTCTGACTGACACGAGCCAGATAGTCTGAGTGCTTTCGGGAAAATTGAAGCGCTGGGCGCCTAAAATGGCTGTTTATATGTCCTCTCGCAGTCGGGCTTGTTCATTTGTGCTGCTCGACGCTTTCCTTTCTTGCTCTTGTTGGTAATGGACATAGCAGTGCATTAACATGTACTTGTCCACAGTTCTTGATATGATTAATGTAAATAGGTGAAAAGGCTTTTAGCATTTCTGATGCAAAATGTCACCCAGCACAAGGGTTCTTCTTGAGTGACTACCAGCAGAGTAGTAATTAGTCCTATCTTGACAATGCATCTATTCATATACTAATTCTCAATGCTTCAATTAAGCAAATGTTTTCCAGATTGAAAATGCCACGCTGTTTGCCAGTCACAACTCTATTGAGGGTGCTTTTGGCTACGCTCAAGCAATGCTCTTACCTCTAGCTGATGTGATGTGGAATTGCACAGGCAAACATATTTCTAAATCCAATTTTTGTTGTTCTTTAGATGCATTTCAGTTTATGGATAATGCTCCAAACAGCTGTTCTCATCAGGATAAGTGCTGAATCAATTCAGAGATTTCCTGTGAATGCTAGAAAATGCAACCGTCTTAACCACCTGGGTCCTGAACGTCGTGACAACAGTGTAACGACACAATTTCAACCTATACTTTTTTTTTTTCATTTCCCTTAGAACCTCTGTCACGACTCTGAGAACTGCTCGCTGTGTGATTGTATCTGTCAAGCATTCACCCGCAAGCAGTTAATAGGCTTAACCCAAATGATTTTCTGTCCTTTTCTTTGGGCAATAGTCTCAAACTGGGAATTTGTAATAGGCCAATTTGTTAACCTTTTCAGGGCAGGAGCATTTAAAATGTGTCTGGTCAGAGGAGGTAAAGACTTCCTGTTGATAAACCTGGATGTGTTTGTCTGCTTTTTGACCTTTCAAAATAATGACAGGAATTAAAAAAGAAAAGACGGAAGCATGGATAGAATTCTTTTGAAATGGGATTTGTTTTGTACTTTTTTTTGATCACCTTCCTCTCATATTAAACACACAGGTCCAGACGTAATTTATTGTAATTCACACAAGAATAGTTTTGTGATGGTAATCCTTCTCAAACTGTAATCACAGTCTCCATCATTATCATACAAATTACATCCCCTGCTATTGATTTTATGCAGATGATTACCAATACATTTTGGAAAGTATGATTCGCTGTTAATGTTTACAGTATTAGAAAACAATTACCTTACCACAGGCCTCTGAGTAATTGTTTATTATTTTTCAATTAGACAAATGCTGATGATCAATGATTTAGAAAAAAGGGCAATGAATAACATCAACAGTTATAGATTTGTTGCCAGCATTCAAGATGAATTGTTTTAATGATTTTCTACAATGGCATTTCAATGGCATCCAGTGCCATTTGAGTCTGAATGTAGATGATGTGGACTGTTGGACCGTAGGTTGTTTGCAATTTTATTCAGAAGAATATCATTATGTAGGGGTGTGACAATACACTCATGTCACAATTTGGATCAATACTGATACTCTCACATTACTTTGAATAAAGCCAAATAGGGTTAAAATGGCTTTTTTTTATAAGTAGGCCTACGACATATGAATAGCATGAAAATACAGAATTTAATATTTTGTAATATTAGTAATTATGTACACTATAAACAATGCTGGGTTGTTTTAACCCAAAATTAGGTAAAATATAGACAAACCCAAATGTTGGGTTAAAAATGTCATTTTAAATTTTAACCCAACTTCAACTTTCACTTTCAACTGCACATTTTTTTCAATTACATTTTTAACCTAACATTTGGGTTTGTCCATATTTGACCCACATTTGGGTTAAAATAACCCAGCATTTTTTAGAGTATAATATTAGCCTACATAGGCTATTTGATGCAACTTTACCATTTCCTTTTGTGTGAACCATACACACAATTGCCGTTATCCAATTAAACATATTGTTGCATTTTTGCATTCGGATGATATTTTATTACACCCCTATTATAATAAATAATTATGTGTTATGTTACAGTTTACAATGGTCTCTAAACAGGTTCCACTTGATTTTCAGTGTCTTTAACTATATGTAGGCTACTAACATTTAAATTAATAATTTGATACAATGCACTTATTTTTGTAACTACATAATTGCACTGTTGACCCATAACACCAAACCTGTCCCAAACCTTATCAGTATCACACATCAGCAGAAGTGTTTTGCAATACAACATGAACACAATATTGTACTTTTTGTATGCAAGTATGTATTAATTAAAATCCCCATGTGATGAAAATTAAGCTTTCAATGTGGTTTATATGTCTTTTTGGTGTGTGTAATATATGTTTTAAGACAAACCATGCTCAAGCAAATCAACACCATTGCTGAGTATTTTCCCTTAAAGCTGCAGTGAACCACAATTGCGGTTGGAAATTGCGGATGTTTCTGACGTCACAAACTTGTAACCAATCACGCCAATGTGTGGAGTGGAGGCGGGGATCATTTGCATATTCATTATACCTCGTACACTAAATGAGGCAAGGGTGTAGAGTTACATTCAAGCTATTTTAAAGCTACACTGTGTGATTTGCTCAAACGTTAATGCGAAAGGCGAAGCTTGAATTAACGGGTATGTCCCTCTTTGGCTAATGTACTTTCAAGATGGAGGGCAACATGGCGACCGACATTAGAACCTCTTACCCGTATGTATTTTCAATGGCATATTATACACTCACAAGAATACTTTACTACTTGAAGTAAATATACATTAATGAGCACATATATTTTTTTAAAGAACTAGGTGTTTTTAACTAAGAATAAACTGAAAGAGTTACACAGTGTAGTTTTAAGGCATAAATTTGTAATTTTGGTGATCAAAGATGAGTTTTAAGGGATACAATTATTGCTATGTAACTGGGGGACTTTAAGGACATAATGTGAGGCCAAAGCATAATGCACCTTTCATGCCTTTCAAAAATCATCTAGTAGATTTGGTATGGAATCCCAAATAAGTACCTGAATTTAATACACTAAAAAATGAAATTACATATAAGGCATCAACATATGATTTTGTTCTCTTTTGCTCCCTCATCCAAACCATTATTTACTTCACATACAGACAGAATTGATCTTGATGCAGTGCAGTCAGAGTCTTAATTGGTCAGCCCTACAGCAGAGAATGGAATCCAATGGTCTTGCTTTGAATCGATGGTCTAACCAGAGAGGGTGTGGAGGTAGAGACTGCACAGGGAATGTATGATCAATCAGCCTCAAGTGATTATTAGCAAACCTCCAGCTACAAGTTTGTTGCCAAGAGAACACGAGACAAAAAGACTCATGTGTTTCAAGTTATAGGAATGCCGGAGGGTTTTTTGAGTAATTAGGTGCAGTGTGACGCAAGTCTACCTGAAAATTCACTCACCTGAGAAGAACAGCGTCTCCGACAGATGCTCACGTGAAACCCAAACATTAATGTGAAACAGACCAAACCTAAAAAGGACAAACAAACTGCTCAGCTATGCAAATGACCTAATAAATGAGACTGCATGGGCATGTGTGTTGTGCTGAATAATTACTGTGAAATTGATAATTGCACTGTTATGTGAGATTATGTCTGGTAGCATGACGAGCAAGACCCGACTTGGCGTACTATTCCTGGATGTCAGCGACAAGGTTAAAATGCACAACCGTTGTGGATGTAGACAGATGGTGATCACTTGTTGATGTTATCCAAAATAGAAAATAAGTGATTTTTCTGGACTTGTTATCCAGGGGTTGTGGACATCAAATACTTCTGAAGTTGACCTGTCCTGCAGTGAGATATTACATAAATGTATATTTTGAAATGATTTCTTATGAAATAATACTTAAATTAGTTATATGTATTTATGTTATACAAGAAATATTATTTTCTTTTCCAACCATATTAATTGAGAGACTATACTAGTACTTTAAAATGCATTCCTCACAATCGTAGGGCCATTTAAAATGAGCTACTGAAGGTAAAAGATGTTTATTCGAATTGATTCTTATTTCTTTATACAGAGGAAAAACTATTTCCTTCATACGTTCATAAACAAATTGATTTGTTGACAAAAGTCTATGGACATTTTATGCATCTCGTTCTTCCTCTTTTCTTATAGAATTATGCGGGTCAAATTGATATGTTTTTGATGTCTTCCATTATAGCCTGAAGGATGGTACGTGAGGTTTTGTTTACTTTGCTTGAATCCGTAAAGCTTTAAATTGGTCTGAGTTCAGAGCGTAAAAGCAGCAACGTTCTCCAAGGACGTTTTGGTGAGCGCCTCTTTCTCAATATATATCTCTTATCTGTGGTTGTTGATGATGTATCTGAGCGTTTGTGGCAGCTGTGTGTTAAGTCTAATAGAGCAGAAAGGCTGCTCAGAATAAAGCTATTTGAAAATTTGTTTATGTGAAATATTTGTAAATGGAAGCAGGCCCCTTGGCACCTTTACGCTGTTACGTTCTGGTGTCATTCTGGATTGTGAATTTGACGGGGGATTTGAGGCTGGCAAATGGAGCACATGTTCAAGCAGATCACAAAGACTCTTGCCTCCCCTCAGTGGCTAGCGTAAGCCCGGGTGTTTAGATGCCAGCGGCGTCTGCTGACGTCTCCTCAGTCATTCTGTAAGAATTCCCCATTGGTTTTCTTGGAGCTGTGAGTGTCATGTTTTGCTCTGTTGCACAGTGCATGAATCTCACTATATATTTTTCAGGATTTTTTTTTACACTTGTTTTGACAGTGGGACAGATTTGGCTATATATTTTTCAGAGTAGCTCAACATGTAAACACCAGAAGAAAAACAAGGTGCACTGATGAATTTACATTTCTATAAGTCCTAAGGTATGTCTTTTTATATATATATATATATATATATATATATATATATATATATATATATATATATATATATATATATATATATATATATATATATATATATATGTGTGTGTGTGTGTGTGTGTGTGTGTGTGTGGAATTTATTTTGAATTATTGTTATTATTATTAAGCTATTAGAATGCCTTTAATCATAATATCTGACCGTTATCAGTTTGTAGCAGTAAATGAAGAGATGACTTATCGAATCACAAGTTCAGTATGGTACCACAAGGCTCAGTACTAGGACCATTGCTGTTCACTCTGTACATACTACCCTTGGGAGATATCATTAGGAAGCATGGGAATTAGTTATGCTGATGATACTCAGCTCTATATTGCTTCACACCCTGATCGAAACTTACAAATTCATAAAATTAATGGAATGCATAGCTGATCTAAAAATTGGATGACTAGTAATTTCCAACTCAACTACTTAACTCTGAATAAAGAGTGATTCTAATAATTGGACACTTCCTAACGTAATAACCTAGAATACTGTCTAACACTTGATGGCTGCTCTGTCAAATTTTCGTCAGTTCAGTTAAGAACCTGGTTGTGCTCTTTGAGACCAATCTTTTACTTAAAAAGTCACGCTTCTAGTATCTGTGAAACCGCATTCTGACATCTTAAAAATATATCTAAATTACGTCAAATGCTCTCAATGACAAATGCGGAACAACTAGTTCATGACATCATGGCTAGATTATTGAAATGCTCTACTGGGTGGTTGCCCTCCACACTTGATAAATTCTGGTCCAAAACGGAGCAGCTTGAGGTCTTACCAGAACCAGTAAGAATGACCATATTAGCCCGTGTTCTGTCAATACTGCATTGGCTATTAAACATTGTCTTTATTTTCAAATATTGCTGATTACTTACAAAGCACTAAATGGTTTAGCTCCCCAGTGCTTGAGCGAGCGCTTACGCATTATAGTCCTTCACTTCTATTGCGACTCCAAAATTACGGCCAGTTGATAATACCTAGAATATCAAAATCTAGACTTAAAACACATCTCTTTCGACCTAGCATACACATAACACATTATAAACTTCTATAATTCAATGTTTGGCTACATAGACTAGGCTCAGCCCTACGCTGATCTCATGAGTAATTCGTACAAATTCATACGAGTGATTAAAAAGTGGCAAGTTCGTACTACTTCATACAACCTCATTCGTTCGAATTTGTACGATTTGTCCAAACCCACGTGATGGGTAGGTTTAGGGGCGGGGTCAGGAGTAGTTAATTCGTACAAATTCATACAAACTGGCCAATTCGTTAATTATGTACGATTTAGCAAAAATCGTTACTACCGAAGTGAGGTCGTATGAATTGTTAGGAATTAGCCACCTCGTAAAATTCGTATGAATTCCCGTGAGATCGGGTTGGTCAGCTGGAACCGGGACATTCCACATAAATCATGATGTACTTGTTACATCATAAGAAGAATTGCATATACGTGTATTGCGTAACGGCCCCTTCATATCTTCATATATTTTACTTCTCAAATAAATGTATTGATTAAAGAATAGGCAACTTGAAAACAAGACAAAATGGCTGAATAAGAAAATCTCTTTTTTGTTGTTTTTGCAGTGTGCTGTTTTATATGATCAGTGAACTCATTGGATAGATAGAGCATGTTTGATTTGGCTTCAAGTCACAAAAATCCCTTATTCATTTGCTTTCTTTTCTATTTAGTCCTTCAACACAACTTATACTCTCAGTCCTAGCAAAGAATTGTGCCATTTTGGCCTTTTAACCAGCTCTAGCAATTACATTTGATGCTCCTTAATTCTGACATAGCCTCTCCCTCCAAAGCCTCTTTTCCAGCTCAGCAATCGAGACAATATGTTTGCTTACTGCACTGCTTGCTAAGTGTTCCTTTGCATATAAATTAATCTTGATTCAGTTGACACTGTCATGCTGAGTGGTACAAATTGCTCATAGCAATAAAGCAGGCTGAATAAGAAAAAAGCCAAATTGCGGCACTTGACGTGATGTTTCTTGCTTTATGCCAATACATTAGCTGCACATAATGAGTGCTCTGTTCTGAAAAGCATGGTATACTGGAGTTTTAATTTTACTTAAATGGAGCAGCACCATGGTTTTTGAAATCCAAGTCAGAAAAATCATTAACAATGTGGATGTTGAGGTTAAATAGGAAGCAATTCATTCACTTGCACAAGCTCAGAGTGCCATCCATCATTCTATTTGCAGAAGCTTGACAAAAGTACTTGGCTTTAAATAACAATCCATTTGCTCCTGGTGCTGGGCAAAACTGTTTTTTAGGCATTCATTTACAGTGCATAGTCATATTGATTTATTTAACTTTAACTTAGAAAGAAAAAATAATCAAATACAAGGATAAAAATAAGAAAAAGAGACGTTACATGCAACATTGCAATGAAATATAGTCGTTTGTGTTCATATTTGTTTTAAGACTTACCATAACAGAACACTTTAATGGAACAATATTGTTTTCCTGTGCCTGTACCTAAGTGCCTGCACAAAAAACTACTATGTGTAAATATGATGGTTATTGTATTTCTAGAGTAAATATGAGTTTGCACGTACTCATCTCACTTGCAAAAAACAGATTCAGTATTCTTCAAAATGATTAAAAACAGTGAAATGCAATCTCAGAATATTATGCAAACCTGTATTAATTAGATTTTAAATTACACAAATATACTTTACTTATTTAAGTCCCTCTGTAAAGAAAATCAAGTTCCCTTTCGTTGTCACTACGAGTTACGTCATGACAACGAATGGGTTTCACTTAGCCTCTTTTCTTCGAGAAATAAAAAGCCAATGGCAAAGAAATTCCATGGGTCTGTGGAATTTGCAAAGCGTAACTATGGAAGTACGTTGTAAAGAAGTACGCTGGCAACATGCACATATGTTTTCGCCTCGGAGCCATGTTGACACTTCACCCACAAGCCATCCTGATAACATTCATTCTCTTCACTCTTCAAGACGAGCAGTTGTCTAATCTGTGTTGGTGTGACAGCATTTATCCAGCGAGTTTCACATTCCTGCCTGCTGATTTGTGCAGTGGTCGGTTGAGTTTTATCCTCTCTAAAAGTGCGGCACACGGTGAGTCTTTTTAAAGATTTGGGATCAGTTCTGGGGTGCAGAGGTAGACCTGTTTGCCTCCGACGACTCGTCTCATTGCTACCTGCTTTACTCCCTGACTGAGGGAACGCTCATCACGGACATACTGGCGCACAGCTGGCCGTGGGGCCTCCTCAAGTGTGCATTTCCCCCAGTGAGCCTTCTTACACAAACCCTGTGCATGATCAGGGAGGACGGGGAGCAGGTCAAATTGGTTGCGCCTCATTGGCCCGGCCCGGACATGGTTCTCTGAACTTGTACAGCACCTCCCTGGCCAATTCCTCTGAAGAAGACCTCCTTGACCTCCCTGACCTCCTTTGTCAGGTACGGGGCACCCTATGGCACCCTCGTCCCAGTCTTTGGAACCTCCACGTGTGACTCCTGGATGGGACGGAGGCAGGTTTAAGTACCCTACTTCCTCTAGAGCATCGTCCACGAGACATGTCTACTCATTAAATTGGAACCTCTTCACCAACTTGGTGCTCTTCTCACCGAGAAGACCCCAGAAAATGCCCTGTCAGCCTCATGCTTTCCTTCCTGGTAAATTGTATGGAGGCCCCACACAGATATTACTAAATAGGTTGGTGAAAAATTATGTGGTTCTTCCACAACAAAACAGCAGTGGGACCTCTTGGGATACTCTCAGTGGTTTTAACTGCCCTGCAGAGTGCTCCATCTGAGCCTCTGCAATCAGTGGAGCTTAAGTTCCTGTTAATTAAGACAGCGCTCCTGGTTGCAGTGGTCTCCATTAAGAGGGTAGGGGACCTGCAGGCATGCCGTCCCTTGCTTACTAGACAGAGCCCAGTGTTTCAGGACCTCAGGCCAGCTCTGTCTGTTATGGTTGGGAAGCTGAAGTGGAAGGCTCTCTCCAAGCAAAGGTTGTCTCACTGTATAGTGGACGTCTTTGGCATACTAGCAGCAAGGTCGACCATACCCCCTTCATGTTAATGCCCACTCCACCCGGGGTGTGACTTTCTCTTGGGCTCTAGAGCATGGCGCCTCACTAACAGACCTCTGCAGAGCTGCAGCCTGGGCGACACCCAACACATTCACCAGATTCTACAATCTCTAGTAGAGCCAGTTTCCTCTCGTACTGTATACTCGCTTCAACCAGCCGGTACAAGGATCTGCTCAGGTGTCTTCGCTTGCTTGCTATTCCACTTCATGGACTCGATACGTGCAACATTCTCCTCAGGTGAGCCTCTCCGAGATGCCCCAAGTTCTTCCAGCACTGTTGACGCCAACGCTAGAGCTATGCCACCAGCAGCTTTTGCGATTAGCTAGGTGCTGCCATGTGCATGGTTCCTCCCTCTGGGCGAGCCCCACATGTGTATTTCCACTGAAAGCCTCTCTGAGCATCTGTCTTTACCTTGGCAAGCCACCTTGCCACCCCTGGGGTTGAAACATTCCACCCTGCTGGCTGTACCCTAGTGTTTCCATATGCAGCCCCTTTCCGGGTCATATGGGTATTCTGTATTATGTGTATCTTTTTAATGTTTCAAAATGTTTTAAATATGATTTAAGACGAACCATGTGACAAACCAAATTCATAAGCCAACACAATTGCTGAGAATTTTATCTTTAAAACTGCAGTGAACCAAAGACAGTCTCAAAAATGCAGTTCGAACTCGCTGAGTGTTTCTGACGTCACAAACTACATTGTGGATCTCTGAGCTGGTGTGAGTGGAGACGGGGATAATTTGTATATTCATAGAACTGCACATACTAAATGAGGCAAGGGTGTAGAGTTACATTCAAGCTATTTTACTGCATTTTTTTTCAAGGAAATTATTTTTAAATATTTTATTTTGGTGATCAAAGATGAGTTTTAAGTGATCAAAGTATTGACTATACAGGGACTTTAACTATTCTTCTGTAATGCAGCACAGCTGAAAGATTTGTTTGAGCTCTACTGCACTCTAAAAATGCTGGGTTGTTTTAACCCAACTTTGGGTCAAATATGGACAAACCCAAATGTTGGTTTAAAAGTAATTGAAAAAATTTAACCCAATGGCTGGGTTTGTCCATATTTGACCCAAAGTTGGGTTAAAACAACAACCCATCAATTTTTAGAGTGTGGACAGCTATGAATTTCCATTTTCTTCAGCCAGAATCTTATTCATTTCACTTTTGGTGTGAAAGGTCTTTTTTGTTGAAAAACAAAACCAGCCCAGGTAAGAAAAAATAATGCAAAAGTAACGGTAATGCATTACTTTTGATAAAAAGTAACTAAGTAATGCAATTATTTCTTTTTTAAAGAGTAACAATATTGTTATAATGAAACTTTATTCACCATGGCATCTTCACTTGTTCTGTCTCTGTCTCGTGTTATTGAAGGCTTGTTTCTCAAGATATGATTCTAATGTGGGTTATCCTGCTGTTTTGTTGCTGAAGAACCACATAATTTTTCACCAACCTATTTAGTAATATCTGTGTGGGGCCTCCATACAATTTACCAACTCCGTGGTAATTATTCTGGCAGCACAAATGGAGGGGCCAGCCCTCTTTTCTCACTCAATGCTCCCTAATAGGATTGTATCTGCTTCAGCAGACTTTAATTGAGGACTCCATGTCAAAAGAGAGCAAGCTTGAATGACTCTCCCTTCTCAGCTGCTGGTCACCATGAAGTCTCAGACTAAATTCTGAGAGCTGATTTTTGTTATACAGCAATTGCAATTACCTGCTGTTAGATGATATACACAGTTGAAACACAGCTCAGCAAATTATAGTCAGGATAATCAGGTCTATGGTATTATATTATTTCATCATATTATTAAGACCTTATATATCAGGGCTTTTCAATAATTTAGCTACAGACCCCTAAATTTTATCAGCGTTGTGTGAGGGACCGCCATCCTAAATTTTAAAAGGCATATATTGAATCATGAATAAAGTCCCAATAAATATTTTGAAAAATGTATATTATAAATCTGTAAAATATTATTTGGAAAATATTTTATTTGCTACAGTATTACATAGTATCACATATTACATTACCAGTATTACATTGTATAAAGACCCAATTCATGCCTGTAAAAATTATTTTTATAAATATGTGTAAAATATTAGTTGGAGAATATTTTGTTACAATTATGTTACATTCTTTAATATTTTTCTCTATGCAACGGTTAGATTATTCATTCATTCATTTATTCATTAATTCGTTTATTTAATGTATTTATTTT
The DNA here is from genome assembly GCA_030378365.1 of Hybognathus amarus. Classification (NCBI taxonomy): domain Eukaryota; kingdom Metazoa; phylum Chordata; class Actinopteri; order Cypriniformes; family Leuciscidae; genus Hybognathus; species Hybognathus amarus. The sequence goes on along the minus strand of JAQIUQ010001267.1, from coordinate 76,935 downwards.
TTAATTTTTTATTTTAATCATTTATTTTAAAGTTTACTCTTGCATTCCCCATGGCATACCCAATTTATACTGTACAAAAATATGTTTATGATTATTTACTATAGGCCTATTATCGGGAAACTATTTAAGATTTGATTTCTATTGCATTATTATTATTACTACTCACTATACTTCCCTTTTAGATTGTATTGATTTATATTTATTTATATTAATAATTATTTTAATTTTTAATTTTAATAATTATTACAAGTTTACTTTTTACATTTTTCCACTGACCCACTAGAATTCCCTTGCAGCCCTATGGAGGTCCCTGAACCCCAGTTTAAAATCCCTGTTCTATATAATAAGCTTTTAAGCATTATTATTAATTCAAACATAAATATTAAACATAAAATATTAACATAAACATAGCTTTTTTTTCGGTCATTCATCATTATTTCTCTGCATGATTTACTGTTATTATTCCAAGGCATGCCATTGTTCACACATTATTTGTGTTTTTTTCTTTAACAGACGCTTTTGACAGCGGATAAATAAATAAAAAAAAAAAACGGTGTCAGAAGAGGAGGCCCTGGAGCATATTACTCATTTAATCCTGATTTAGCCTGAGGGAGAAAAGGATTTTAAGTGTCTAGTGATAAACTCCCTTTCTTCTGTTGATGGTAATTATCCACGTCTCTTGAGACTCTGCCAAGATGTTGGTGGCAGGATGTGTGTTCAGATCGTCAGACATGAGACACACTGTCCAGTTGGTCTGTATAGAGCCCAGTGCATCTACAGGCTCCTCTGCTTGTTTGAAGATGGCCTATTGTAGCCCTTTGTAAGGGATAACTGGTCAGCCATTGTGGCCAAATATGTTAGGCAAATTGAGGCAGATGGCTCCAATTCAGACACGTGGCTTTCCCAGGGCAGTGAGGATGGCCTAGACACTGGAGAGGGGTGTTGTGGGTCAGGGCCCTGCTTGGCACTTGTTATTGCCTTCAATAGACCCATGTGGCTTTATTCACCCCCCATGTGGTGTTGCTGAGAAACACCATGCTGAAGACTCCAGCCCAGCCCACTGAAGGACAGCATGGGGGCGGCTACAGCAGCACTCCATCTTCCTCACGGCCTCGGCATAGTCCCGCTCAAGCCCTTAGGGATTTGGATGAATAGGGCCAATTGACAAGTGGGTGGTAGTCCATCCTAAATGGCTTTTCATTCAGCTGCTATAATAGACTGACAGGTTTTTTCCACACTCTCTATAATAGCTGCTAATTATGGGATTTGCAATGTTTTGCAATCCCTTCTTAATACTGGTTTGTGTGTTTTCTCTTTTTGGTGCGTTCTGTTAACGTAGCCACTTGAATCCTATAATTTGTTCATTGTTTTAGTTGCGATTTAGCTGCCTATCGTATTTGAAGAAGGATGTTTTATTTGATGGTGGAAAAATAACATCGGATCGCAGGAAACATAATGAGTCAATACTTTTGCGTTCCTTCGAGAAACTTTGCGAACGCCCTCTAAAACCCTTTGTGTTCCCCTGTGAAACTTTGTGTTCGTTTGCAAAAAATGTGCGTTCTCAACATCTGTTAAAATGATGACAAGCTAGAATATATTTAGTCAAACTATTGTTAGCATGAATATGAAGATTTGGTTTTAGTATTATTAAAGCATGTAGATTTACCATTAACTTATTTAAAATTCATTGTAAATGGTTCTTTCACAATAGTAAAGCAAATGCTGAGATTCTTTGAAAGATTACATCATCATAAGCTTAACTTAATGATGCACAGATATCAATACTTGACATACAGATGAAGAGTTCAGATGCAAAAGCCTCTAAGTGCCATTTGAAATTTTCTTCTAAAATGATCATTTTTATCAAGCTTGTATATTTAAGTTCAGTAATTTCACTTAAATGGCAATGAAGATTACCTATTAATTGTCATTTAAGTGAAATTACTGAACTTAAATATACAAGCTTGATAAAAATGGTCATTTTAGAAGAAAATTTCAAATGGCATTTAGAGGCTTTTGCATCTGAACTCTTCAAATACATAAAACACATAATAAAAACACTTATGCAACATACACCAACATTACAAAATTAACCAACAACACAAACTGCAAAAAAGTTTTAAGCAGCACTGATAAAACCAACAATAATCAAGATAATCCACAGCATAAATTATTCTTGCCACACTGCATGCTTGGTACCTTTATAGTACACATGCATTGTAGAAATACAGTATTATGTTGTTGTGTTTTACAGTAAATTTTGTTTTCCAATACTGTAAACTCACAGTAAAACCATATATTTTTTTAAACTGCACATTTTAGAGAACAAATGAAATGCTCTACAGCTTTCAACAATATTATCATGTTCCGCTATGTTGAAAATAGTTATGTATAATATTCTCCACCGTGTTCCCCAGCATCTCAATTACCAGCATTGCTCTCTGTGTCTTCTGAACATGGATGCTTTTACTCGACAAACAAAAGCGGTCCAGAGATCTCCATTTTAATGCACTGCTTATTCAAACGTGCCAGGGGTCAAGAGTGAAGATGTTACCAGCTGGCCATTCATCACGGCCATGACACCCTCTCTGCTTCGCTCCCTCACCTCCAGGCTATGCTTTATAGAACAAACACGTCACCACGGGCCGTACAGTCATCCATTTTCCTGTGCTATGCATTAGAGCTTCATGAATATCCCCACACAGAATACCTGCAGCCCGGCTGTGTGAGAGATCGCTCGAGCTCCTTCCCACACTGAGAATGTGATCTAGTCATCACATACTGATGTTACTTCTTTCTTTAACCCTTTTGCTCTGTTGAGATTTACTTTTTATGTTTTGTTTTGTTTTTTACTTTTTTATGTTTTGTTTGTTTTTTGCATTACTAATTGCAAAATTAACTCCTTATTTTACCTTCATATTCTTTCTCTTTTCCTCTGATCAAATCAAATCCGAGCAGGCCGATATTATTGAAGCCGAACTCCCTGTTTGACAACATAAACATGCACTTTCCAAAAATGTGACTGCTCTGTAATGTATTTATTTTATAATTTATCATCTAAATTTGCAACTGCAATACAGATTTTTTTTTTCAATGGAAGAAATCACATTGAAAATCTCTTTTGTGAAATGTTTCATAAGATTAGTTACAATATATTAACCTGACAACCATTCTTTATTGTCTAATATGCTGATTTGGTGCATTTCTTATTAATATCAATGTTGAATGCATTTGTGGAAACCTTGATAGATATTTTTTTCAGAATTCTGTGATGAATAGAAAGATTAAAACATTTATTTGAAAGAGATTTTTTTGGAACATTATAAATCTCTTTACTGGCATTAGATACATTTTACTAAATAAATGTATGGATTTTTTAAATATTTTACTTTAGTATAAGTTTCTTTAAAAACTGACTCCTAACTTTTGAACGGTTGTGTAGCCCTTTTTCTCGGACCCTAGCAGAACATTTAGATTCAGATAAGACTGGTTAGAATGCAGCAAGCCCCGAGATCATACTAAACTGAATTTGTTTCTCTTTAGTATTCATATCGAGACAATATGCTCCAGACCCAATAGTATTGGCGTCTTTGTGTCACGGGGCTGCAATCTGCCATAGGCACCATTGCACGACTTTGATTATTAACAGACAGCATGCCACCGCTCCAACCATTCCACCCCTCCCTCCTCTTCATCTGCCACCCATGTGACCCCTCCTGGCAAATGATTGGCTAATTATGATTCTGGACAGAATTTGAGGGTGGCTAACGCTGCATCTGGCCTCTGAGGTGCCTGTGACTGCAGCTGGTGTGGCTGCTCCACAGCAGGGCTGTCTGTGGCCCCTCATAAATAAAAAGCTCTTACAAACTGGTTATGAACACCTGTTAGATCATCTGTCAGCCTAGCCCCCTTCTCATCCATCACCTAGTGCTTCGGGGAAGTCATTCCACCCCATCAATCCGCTCTGTACTTACCGGGGCTCAAACACTACCCTGATACCATCCACAACGTAATAGCCGCTGCACTGGTGGACACTTTTAAATACAGAAGAAGAATCCCTTTCTGTCAACTTTGGGTAGGCTATTTAAAAGTGAGTGGCGCAAAAGTTTATATTTGCGTCAATAAATCAGAGGAGAAGAGTCACGGGCGAGCTTGTCATTCCGACTAATGACCGAATCCTTCACGGGCAACGCAGAACGTGTCGAGATAAAATGCGTTCGGGGTTGTTCAGTCATTATACCTTTATTACCCCCTGCCATAACCAAGGAGAGAGAGAGGAGAATCGGGGAATGAATGAGTTATGTGTGCTTTGGAAGGTGCTGTTAAACCATACACAGATAGCGGGTCTTCGTCTCTAATATTGTGACACATTCAGGCAACCCAAACACATTATTTTCAGTTTAGCAATAGTCATAGTGTAAACCACATGGTCTCAATTGATTTAAAGCATAGTAAACTGCAGTCATTTGCTTTGTAGTTAAATGATTGGTTGGACTGTAGGGTGCCATTTTTTAACCTTAATGCACCCTTTTGCCAACCCTACATTGGTGTGAACTACACTGAGGACTATTACCCAACAGCTCATGCAGAAAAGTGTCTCAGAGGATACACAGCCTGATCTCATGTGACTGTGTATACTATTCGTACGTGTTTGTTTGGTATTCTAACATGTGTTTTGACATTGGTATCTATTTATCTATATAGTATTTATTCATATTTTGAATTTGCCTTTTTATATAATTTCAGGTTTCATCTTTAGTTTGGTTTGTTTCAGTAAATTTGTTGTGCTTTTGTCTTTTTTTATATTTCTTACATTTATTTTGATTTCAGTTTTAGTTTTAGTAATTTTAGTTTTTCAACTTAAATGAATTTCAGCTTGTTGCCTAGGCAACAACGCTTTCATTGAGTTTTACCTCTATTTGTGTTTTATTTTATCCCAGATTCATTTCAATAAACAAAAACAAATTGTATCATGACAATACAAGTGTTTGGCATTGTAGTATATGACAAAAGTCTTGGCAGAATAGCTCCTCTAAGCTGCTGCTTCTGCTGCTTCATTTGATTATTGTTTCTGCTTCTGTTGCTGCTTTAGATCATTGCTTCTGCTGTTGAATATTGCTTATGATGCTTTGTTGATTATTGACTCTGCTGCATGCTTTTGATTATTGCAGCTGCTTCTGCTTTTGATTATTGCTACTGTTACTTCTGTTGATCATTGCTGATGCAGCTGCTGTTGATTATTGCTGTAGACCTGTTTGCTTCTCCGGACACGACCCACTGCCAGTGGTTTTACTTCCTGTCCGAGGGGACCCTCGGCACAGACGCCCTGGCCCTCAGCTGGCCCCGGGACCTGCGCAAGTATGCGTTTCCCCCATTGAGCCTTCTTGCACAAGACACTGTGCAAGGTCAGGGAGGACGAGGAGCAGGTCCTGTTAGTGGCGCCGTATTGGCCCACCAGGTTCACGGAACTCATGCTCCTCGCGACAGCCCCTCCTTGTCCGATTCCCTCTGAGGAAGGAATTCTTCCGTCTTCTTCTCAGAGACAAGGCACTCTATGGCACCCGCGTCCAGACCTCTGGAAACTCCATGTCTGGTCCCTGGATGGGACGCGGAGGTTCTAGGTGATCTACCACGGGCTGTGGTAAACACCATCACTTCTGCTAGAGCTACCTCTACGAGGCGCCTCTACACTTTGAAGTGGAACCTGTTCGTCGAGTGGTGTTCCTCCCGCCGGGAGGACCCCCGAACTTGCCCGATCAAAGTCGTGCTTTCTTTCCTACAAGATGGGTTGGAGCTTAGGCTGTCCCCTTCCACCCTCAAGGTGTATGTTGCAGCAATAGCTGCGCATCACGATGTAGTAGAAGGTAAATCCATGGGGAAGCACGACCTGGTCATCAGATTCCTCAAGGGTGCTAGGAGGCTAAATCCACCTCATGCTTTGCACTCTGTACCCTCTTGGGACCTAGCTCTGTTACTGAGAGCTCTCCAAAGTCCTCCCTTTGAGCCTTTGCTGACAGTAGAACTGAATATAATAAAGATAGCGCTCCTGTTGGCATTGGCCTCTTTCAAGAGGGTCGGGGATCTGTAGGCTTTTTTGGTCGACGAATCGTGCCTAGAGTTCGGGCCGGGCCTTTCTCCTGTTATATTGAGACCCCGCCCCGGATATGTGCCCAAGTGTCTTACCACTCCCTATGCGGACCAGGTAGTGAACCTGCAAGCGCTGCCCCAGGATGAGGCAGACCCAGCCCTGAGCTTTTCTCTGTCCAGTCCACGCCCTGCGGGTTTACATTGACAGAACGCAAAGCTTCAGGACCTCAGACCAGCTCTTTGTCTGTTATGGAGGCCAGCAGAAGGGGAAGGCTGTCTCCAAGCAGAGGTTAGCTCACTGATTAGTGGATGCTATCTCCCGAGCGGATGAAGCTACGGGTCAAGCCTTGTCCTCCCAGGTTGCGTGCTCACTCCACGAGAGGTGTTGCCGTTTCCTGGGCTTTGGTTCAAGGCGCCTCGCTGACAGACATCTGTAGAGCTGCGGGCTGGGCGACATCGAACACGTTCGCTAGATTCTATAGCCTACGTGTGGAACCTGTTTCCTCCCGAGTACTCACTACGGCGAGTGGTGCGTGGGAATATGTTGTGTCTGCTTGCTATGGCACTCCGTGCCTCCGCCGGATACGTGCGTCTTCTGCTCCGTTGGCACCCTATGTTGGTTAGCCTCGGAGTTCCTCCATCACCCCTCCGGTGCCTGACATGGCGGACCGCCAGGCGTCAGGTCTACTACCTCTAGGGGAGTTGTTGTGTAGACTGGGTGTTATGTCCAGTGGTCTCTTCAGTGACCCATTATGCCACGTGCAGTCCAGCCGTGTCTTCCCCGTGACAGACTCGTTCTGTCGTCCCTGTTGTGTACGCTCCCATTCCCCTTGGGTTGGGGCTACCTCAGGGACTGCCGACATTTTTCACTATCCTCCTGGGCTAGTACATATGTGTATTCCAGGCCTTCTTCAGGCGGCTGGCTTCCGCAACGTTCCCTTCCCTTTCTTGGGTTGGGCACGCTTTCCCAGTGTTATCCAATGTCCACTGATTGGGTCTTGCGGAACAGCAGTGTGACTCCCTAGCTAGCTACCGTTATTTCTGAAACTGCGTGGATAGCGTAGCTAGGCGCTGGAAGGGGCCAGCACCATGGCGTTTTATTAGGGATCCCCATTCGTCAGGGAACTCCCCGACGACACGTTGGAGTTCCCAGGACGAAAGAGAATGTCTCGGTTACGTATGTAACCCTCGTTCCCTGAGTACAGGGAACGGAGACGTGTCGTCCCTTCGCCATGATGTTGTACCTTCACGGAGGGCTGGATTCTGTTCGGCTCCTCAGCGAAAGCATCTATGCAATGCTTTACTTCCGCTTTTATATCCGCGCTTGTAGGCGGCTCGCGGAATGCAAAGATTGCATGTCAATTGTTATTGGCTCGTTTTAATTCTATCAGAGGTAATGAGGTTCCCTAGCGTGATCCCAATTCGTCAGGGAACTCCCCAACGACACGTCTCCGTTCCCTGTACTCAGGTAGACCAGGTAGAACGAGGGTTACATACGTAACCGAGACGTTTTTTATAGCTATAAATATAGAGCTACGTTTTGCATTTTATATACCCTAAACTTAATAATTCCTAAAACAATAGAAATCTAATGTAGCGTAATGCACAGTGACAATAATTTCAGTAATAAATATATTATATACTGACATTTTAATTTTGATTATCATTTTTTGGTGTGTTTATTGATTTGAATATAATAAATTCAAGCTATTAGTTTAATATTAAGAATTCATATGTTTATGTCTTTTTATGTTCATACAATATACACTCACCGGCCACTTTATTAGGTACCCCATGCTAGTAACGGGTTGGACCCCCTTTTGCCTTCAGAACTGCCTCAATTCTTCGTGGCATAGATTCAACAAGGTGCTGGAAGCATTCCTCAGGGAGTTTGGTCCATATTGACATGATGGCATCACACAGTTGCCGCAGATTTGTCGGCTGCACATCCATGATGCGAATCTCCCATTCCACCACATCCCAAAGATGCTCTATTGGATTGAGATCTGGTGACTGTGGAGGCCATTTGAGTACAGCGAACTCATTGTCATGTTCAAGAAACCAGTCTGAGATGATTCCAGCTTTATGACATGGCGCATTATCCTGCTGAAAGTAGCCATCAGAAGTTGGGTACATTGTGGTCATAAAGGGATGGACATGGTCAGCAACAATACTCAGGTAGGCTGTGGCGTTGCAACGATGCACAATTGGTACCAAGGGGCCCAAAGAGTGCCAAGAAAATATTCCCCACACCATGACACCACCACCACCAGCCTGAACTGTTGATACAAGGCAGGATGGATCCATGCTTTCATGTTGTAGACGCCAAATTCTGACCCTACCATCCGAATGTCGCAGCAGAAATCGAGACCCATCAGACCAGGCAACATTTTTCCAATGTTCTATTGTCCAATTTCGATGAGCTTGTACAAATTGTAGCCTCAGTTTCCTGTTCTTAGCTGAAAGGAGTGGCACCCGGTGTGGTCTTCTGCTGCTGTAGCCCATCTGCCTCAAAGTTCGACGTACTGTGCGTTCAGAGATGCTCTTCTGCCCACCTTGGTTGTAACGGGTGGTTATTTGAGTCACTGTTGCCCTTCTATCAGCTCGAACCAGTCTGGCCATTCTCCTCTGACCTCTGGCATCAACAAGGCATTTCCGCCCACAGAACTGCCGCTCACTGGATGTTTTTTCTTTTTGGACCATTCTCTGTAAACCCTAGAGATGGTTGTGCGTGAAAATCACAGTAGATTAGCAGTTTCTAAAATACTCAGACCAGCCCTTCTGGCACCAACAATCATGCCACGTTCAAAGTCACTCAAATCACCTTTCTTCCCCATACTGATGCTCGGTTTGAACTGCAGGATATTGTCTTGACCATGTCTACATGCCTAAATGCACTGAGTTGCCGCCATGTGATTGGCTGCTTAGAAATTAAGTGTTAACGAGCAGTTGTACAGGTGTACCTACTAAAGTGGCCGGTGAGTGTAGTTGTCAGTACTTTTTAGTGTCTATACACATGTACAAATATGTGCTACTACAACCACACTTTATATACAAATACCAAATCACTAACCATAGCCTATGATCACTAACCATAGAATCTGAAAGTGGCATATTGGACAGCGACAATTTCTACTAAGAAGAAATTGTATTGATTAAATATTTACAAAGTTCATTTGAATTTGGTGTAATTTACTGATGTTATGATGCCTTAGAAGTCTGTCTGAAACCAGCTGTCTTTATACAGAATGCTGTCTGTTAAGTTATTTGACTTAGTGGGCAGCAAGTTAGTTGCCTTCAGTTTCAGCCAATGTCTTGACATTTTTTGAATGGTGCGGTGAATGTAAGCTTTATGAGTATTGGCATGAAAATGCCAGGCAAGTTAAAAGATTCTCTCACTGGTTTATGGCAACTATTACAGCAGAGTTAGTTCTCGGTTTTATGTGCATTATCTCAGGGCTTGGCTGGATCTATAACTTTTATGCATTCATAAAGAGTAAATTGACAACGATGAATCAGCTTTGACCAGGCAAGCCCTTATACCTTTCAGTCATCTTTTTGAAAGTGAGAAACGGGAATGCTGGAGCTTTTTATAGTGCTTTCTGAGAGTTTTTATGATCTTAACTTAGTCATGCCCTTAAACTCTCAAAGTTTCTGGAGATGACATTTGTGACTCTGTAACGCTACTAAATGAATATGTACTTTATAATAAAATCATTATGAGCAGCGATCAGATGCATGATACCAGAAAGGTTAATCAGCATTTAGACAGAAGGCCAATTTTAAACACTAATTGTCCCCTAGAATGCCTATAAAATGGGATATATTGCCGGCTGAAAGAAAATATCTAGTGGTGGGATCTAAGCCACTCCAATCATCACCACAGGAGCCCAATTTACAATCTCTTTGAACCAGCAAGAAGCAATAATGAGACACCTGATAGCATCCAAGAATAAACTGGAGAATGTGGCCTGTCTAGTTTGTGGCACAGGCTATTACAGAGAAGCGTTGAAGAGATGTGCAGACTCACTGGCCTGATGTGACAGCTTGATTTCCTGGCCTCCTGGTGGGACATCAGAAGAGGTGACATGAACGGCCTGTTAATTTGGCCATGTCACAGTATATAGCAGCGTCCTCTGGTAGAGGATACTTTTGGATGGTTTAGGGTGAGGGAACAGAGCTCGTCTCAGCCCGGAACCGCCTGTCCAGTGTGACAGAGAGGAATAGTCTAACACTTTATTGTGTAGGCCGCTGAGCTCAGGCCTGAGACAGACAGTGGAACGCACACGCACACAAAAAAGCGGCCCGTCACCATGCGATGACAGGCGTGGATGGAATGGGGCGGCAAAGGCTTCTCTTGTTTGCCCTTGATGAGCATGTCATTAATGGAAATAAGAGAAACGGTGGGCCACATCAGTATTCAAATAGCCTGCCATCTTCTTCTGTTCATGCGCCTGCTGATTTCTAAACATTCCCGCTAACTCTCTTTCCCTCCCAGGCTCTCTTCATTCCTTTTTTCAATTAAAAAAACTCAAATTTCAAGGTGCACTGGAGAAAATTACCCTAAGGAGTAATTATTATAGGGTGTTTATTCAACTATGGGCACTTTTGGCCTTGTGGACTCTTTTAAAACACACTTTTCACACTCTAAATAATATATTTAATTTGCCCTCAGTGAATCAGTTCTGTAATTTTCCTCCTTTTTTTGACTGGAACATCATGAACTTTTCCACCACAGTGTCATTTCCACGAAATCTCAAATGATGTATTACGTTTAACAATTTGTGATAGAAATGACAGGGGTGCGAACGGCATTCGAAATGCTTTTAGAATAAAATAGCCAATTTTCTTTGTTTCGCTATGACTAATTTCATTGCAATTTATGTGGCCTACAAATTTAAATTACAGCTTGATTGGATATTTGGTTATAATTTTTTTTTATATTAACTTTTTACTTTTGTTTTCTTTATGCATTTCTTTTTATTATCAGGCATGATGCATGCTCCTGTAGTCTTTGAGATCATTGAGGACCATTGAGATAAATATTAAATTCATTGTTCTGATCATTAATTAAAATAAATATCGTATAATTATGATGAATTCTTATATTGTAAAATTGCTCTGTAACAGTCTGTAATGTAAACAATCATTTCTGTAACAGTAAGGTACACTAATAAAAAAATATGATTGATTATAAAAAAGTGGTCATGGAAATATTGCTATAAAAATATTGAATAAATATGACAAATAAATATAGAATATTTCATCCATTGTTTCAATTATCATTTGTTTTTATTTTTTGATATGTTCCGATATTTTAAGATGTATGTGGGACAAGGGTAAAAAAATGAAAAGTAAAAATTATAAGGCACCGTCCTTTAATGTGACCTTCATATAAACAAGTTAGTTTTGATTAAAAATAACGATTAATCACATCCAAAATAAAAGTTTGTGTTTACATAATATATGTGGGTGCACTGTGTATAATTATTTTCTATATATAAATACACACACATGTTTGTATATATTAAAGAAATATTTTCATGTATATACTGTGTATAGATTTATATATAATTTATATTATATATAAATAATATTTTTTTATATTTAAATATACATGTATGAGTGTGTTTTTATATACAAAATAATTATACACAGTGCACCCACATATATTATGTAAACACAAACTTTTATTTTGGATGCGATTAATCGTGATTAATCATTTGACAGCCCTAATTAAAAAGCTACCAAACAAAAAGGGACATACAAAACAGTAATGTCTTGCGTTTTTTTTTTTTTTTTTGTACAAGCACAATGATGAGACATCCTAAGGATGATTACAACAATTCTGTGTGAAGCCTTTGCCGCTTTTCTCTTAAATGGAGTCATTCTGCACTATTATTATAGATAAACAGCCACTCTACCTTACTTTTGGTGGTATGCTCTACTTCAGCAAGGAGTCTGTCAAGTAGTTAGAGGCTTAATTGGGCTGATCTTTGTTCAGTTCGTTAGAGTAATTTATCAGAAAATTGACTGGGTGACATGAAGACAGGGCAGCCCTTAAACAGTCATAGAAAGTACAGAGTTGTGCCTTGCAATACCATCAACGCTACCAAGGAAAAGCAGGGTTGCTTTATCCCCCGATAGACTTTTATTATAGTACAGCTAAGAAATAATTGATATATGACATGTAGCGAAAAGCGCATAAGGCATCCCATTAACAGCTTCAGAAAACCTCCCAATTCAAGTCGGCTTATTGGCATCAGTGCATCCCTCTGCCTTTTCCATTGTGCATTGCTGATGCTTTCTCTTGATCAGAGTGATGTTTGTTACAATTGATCAAAAATAACCTTTTTGTGCCGGTGACGCTGCTGGTGAATGCTGCTGTTTTGATAGGCTTCATTGACTAGATCCTTGAGGTTCAACACAAACACTCAGCGGCAGGTGCACAGCTGTGACGTAATGAACGCTCGTGCCACTTTCTTTTTGCAGGCTGGATTTCTCTATATTCTGTAATTAAGGCTGAATGTACAATGCAGCACAGGGCCAATGCAGAAAGCACTGAAGAGGATGCCTTTTCATTTAAGTGGCTTCTTCAGTCTATCTGGTAGCTGAGGTTGCCAGTGCACCCACATCTAATCATGAAAGAAAGCCTCCTCATTATTTCAAGTCATTCGGTAAAGGAGGGCGGCACTTAAAAATCCCACCAAAGAAGTCCGGGACCTGTGTAATTGTATTTCTTATTTGAATGATGGTAGAAAAGAGAAAGACAAACATAAAGAAAAGTCAAAGGTTTTTCGTTTATCATTGGGCGCTCAGGTTGTCAAATAGGTTCCATATGAAAGAGAAGAAGAAAGCATGCTGGTTTATTCAAAACATTCCCACTGATAAATTGAAACAGGCTTTTAGGCTGGTTTTGTGAACCCCAGTTCAAACAAGAGCAAGAAATACACATGCTGCAATAACAAATACCACGGTGTTAAGTGTCTTTCTCGTCTATAGAGAGACTTCAAATGAGATCTGTGCTTAACACTTGCCTCGCTGCCTCCGGGTTCCTCCTCCTAAGCATCGGGAAGTTAATCTATCGCTCTCTCGCTCGTGCTCTTTCTTGTTGTTGCTGTTAGATTTGTTTTGCTTTCAAGTTAATGATTTATTTACAACCAATTAGGAAGCGAATCAGGGCAGAGTGCAGCTTATAGGCAAAGAGGCCTGAGAAAACATCAGCCATCAACCCTGTTATTTACGTCAACCATATATATATATATAGAGAGAGAGAGAGAGAGAGTAGCGTAATATTATTTTACTATAATTTATTTTAATATAATTTATAATTTCAACCAACAACAATTTCACTAATCACACACAAAACCTTAAACTCAAATCCATAAATGGATAAATGCATTCAGTAACACACAATTAAGATTTTTTTAAAGGGGGGTTGACTGCTTTTTTTCTTTGCATGATTGTGTTTATGGGGTGCAATGTAACATGTATTCGTGGTTTTTCTTTTTTTAAAAGTCTTATTTTTCATAAACTTCACCTTTATTGTCAGCCGCGCTCTCCTCTGTCCCCTGAACGAGCGGTTCACTTCCTGATTCTATGAAAACACTCCCTCAGAAACGGGCGGTGGGCTCATATTGGTTAGTTTGGGTCGGTGTGTTGTGATTGGCTAAACTGTCGCTCACGTTGTCCGGAAGGTTAACGTCCATTACCTTTAAGGGCGAAACGGATATGTCATGAGCTCCGGTCCAGATGAAAATATGTGTCGAACTGCAGTATCAGTTTGAGGCAGAATCAGACAGAGAAAGCCGCGATGAAGAGAGTTAAACAGAACGTCACCACACACGGCTCTTACTAAACGTTTCTGAATGATAATTTGCTACATTTTTTAACTTTATACACATTTGTTTTACACAATAGCATCTGACTGGCAACAATAGCAACTGACTGGCTACTAATACTCAAGCAGCGTTGGCAAGTTTACGTTCTTGATCAAATCGAAAATAACGTCATAAAACATATATACATGAAAAATACATTTACAACATTAGTACTTATACAAAATTCATGTTTGTAAGCGTTCGTAGACTCAAAATAGCATAACTACTAGCCTATAGTGGCAATTAAGCCAGGCATTTGAAAAAAATAAAACTAAAAAATAGAAATAAAAAAAATCCCTTTGTCTGGAATTATACATGCAAATACATTTAAAATGACTAAGTCTTAGCCTACTTACAGATTGTGGCACAACAACCGCTGCCTCTGGTTTTAAAGTTGGATCTGCTTCATGTTTAGTAACAGTTTCTTGTTGAATCCGGTGTTGAACTCGTGGAGATTCTGGAAGCTGTCTTCCGTAAAATGCGCAGCACAGAGAGCTAAATTACGATCGTCACTTTCAGGAACATAATCAAACATAAATTGTATCCATTGTTGACGAAGTACAGCGTCCGTGGGAAGTCCGAGCACAGAAGACCTGACAGCTGCGTGAACACAACACACTCGACGAGCTGGAGGCTGGAGCTGCTGAAAAATGCGCATGCCCTTTCCTGCATATTCCGGAGGGAGTGGTTGATGCAAATGTGTAGGTTAGTGACGTACCATAACCCAGCTGTAGTCCCAATCGAGTCGTTTTTGTAGGCAATTAAACTTCCTGATTTTTAAAAGATGATATCTCTGCTTACACTAAACTTTCAGCGCTGCAACTTTGCAGATACTGTTCATGCACCAATAGCAACATTACACACTTTTTAAAATGAAAAAAGTGAAATGGCAGTCAACCCACCCTTTAAAGGGTACCTATTATGGCATTTATAATGTTCCTAATATTGTTCTGGGAGTCCCCAACAACAGTTTTACAAGCATGCAATGACAAAAAAACCCTTTTGTTGTCTTATAATATGCATTTATTTTTACCTGATTTGCTCACCGACTCCCATATGAATCATTTAGCGAGTCCTTTTCCAAAACCCGCCTTTGCGTGACGCTAATCTGCGGTGATTGGTCAGATGACCTAGCCAAGTTGTGATTGGTATTCTCTGTGCAGAGAATATCGGAAACGGAACGCCCATCACCTTAAATGGGTTATGGTTTATTAATTTATACATAGTTCCCACAGGCGAATTAATGTCACGTGACCTCCCGGAGATCTTGCCATCTTTGAGGGCAAAACCGCTGTGTTTACCATAGGTTTTTACAAAGTTTTATCAGAGAATGTCGTTTTACAAACAAATATTTATTTCTGTTTATGTTATTATGCAAATCATGAAAAGACAAAGTGAAATAGATTATGAAGAGACCATTAAAACAAGACAGAGAGAGGTACAATGCGAAAATTTCATTCATAAATGGTGTGGATCCGTATGCAGTAACGAAGGAAGCACTGAGCAATGATTATGCAGCTTTGCCTCAGATACAGTATTTTCATGTGTGCCATTATCTGGTATTGGTGAGGAGTTTTTACACATTGTGAGCAATTCCGAGTCTGGAAATCACTGGAGTGCGTACGATCTGCTTGCCGTGGGTTGGTTCGGTGACGTTTGCTCAAGTGCAATCAATGGAAAAATAACTTATCATAGCGAAGAAGCATCATGATGCTAATCTGTCTATCAGCAATAGCGCCGGGTCAGCAAATGCCCGTATGTCGTGACGTCATGTGGGAACTATGTATACTTGTATATATGAACTGTAGCCACTTAGTCTTCAAATGCTCTTCTCCTGGCAGATGAAAAAAGTTCGCTTTTGCATCGCACTTCAAAACACAGCGTCTCGTCGACATGATTGTTTTCCGGTTTTCCCTGGCGTCTATCAGAGCGCAATTAGTGGGCGTTTCTTATTCAAATAACTTGTCAAGTTGACGTCAACTAGACAAAGGAAAAGCATCGTTCGTTGAACGATTCATATCAGAGACTCAGAGTCGACTCTTACTTTTGAGAGACAATAACTTTGTATACGGTGAACTTTCATTTTTAAAACTTTGCAGGATGTTTTCGTTCACTTAGATCTATGTTACACACCACACGAAGGGCAATTTTCAAAACTCCATAATAGGTACCCTTTAAGACCTGTTATTATATCCAGTAAACAAAACCATTAGACAAATTTGTTTTTTGGCAAATGTATTTAAGTAGCTCTGATTTAAATCACCCTTGAACTTACATTTACATTTTTGATCTTTGCATTGCTGATTGTCTGATTCTTTGTTAGAGGAATATAGAAGCTTTAATCACAAAGGTTCAGTAGTTTTGCAAAAACTCAAAGGGTTGCATCCCTATGACTGCTTCACAACTATTGCAGATGTCTATAATTGATATTACAAAATCCATACCTTTATTAGGCCTAATTCCTCCTGTGGAATTTTGATCTTTCAACTGTCAGGTTTATGTTCTTGCGTTTTCATTCATGTGCCTGGTTTGTGTGTTTCCTTTCAGTTAAGGCTATGTTTACACGGAAACGATCTGAAGATAAAACGCAAAAGTGGTGTAGCTTTATCACTTTTTATTATGAGTTTAGACGAACGTTATGCGTAGGAAATCGCGTGCATATGGTGATGCAAAAGTGTGTGAAATTCGATGTAGTGTGCACTCCAGGCGGCTAGGTGGTGATGTGGCCACACAACAACCTTCCCTGTCTAGCAGACTTTTGTGTTTTTACCTTTTAGACGGGTAGAACGCGACGGTGGAGCGTTTTTTAAGATTTCCACTCTGGAGGGTGGTTTCACTATTTTTCGTTTTTAAGCCCCCAAAAAGCCATCGCCGTGTAAACGAAAGGCACATCCGATAAAATATTTTTACGTTTTCACCCGCGAGCGTTCTCGTGTAAACGGGGCCTAAGTCTTGTTAATTCCCTTGATACTTTCCTTGGTTTGATTAGTTACACCTGTGTCTTGTTTAGTTCCCTTGTTTGCTCCTGTGTATTTAGGGCCAGGTTACATGACACCGTTTTCAACTAAAAAACAGACAACTTTTAATGTTTTGGCCATACTTCATAAAGGAGCATGAAGTGTTTTAATACACTCGACGGTTCTATGAATGTGTAAATAAGCCAGTCTCCACTCATTCACACCAGCTCAAAGGCTGAATCTGAAATCACTCCCTAAACCCTCATTCCAGACTAATCTCATGAAATTGCGTGTGTATGACATGCCATTTCGTATTTCTATTTTTGGCGTGCTATCAACACGCATAATCGCTTTTCACCATGTTTATGAACACCGTTGACTTAACGTTGTTACTGTATATATAAATATATGACTTGCCTCAACCCCGTCCCTAAACCTACCCATCACTGGGGTTAATAGCATTTATGAGTCTTCCCCTACCATTCTAGGAAAAAAGTATCGTTCCCCAGATGTAGATCTATACATTTTGCTACGTTTTGCTCGGACATTTAATAGCATGTACATACACGCGGAATCACTCGGACGTTAATGGCGTATATACACGCATACACGTGGATAGCTCAAAATGCGTATAGATAACACGCCACTTGTCTTGAAAGTGGCGTGCAAGTTTACGCAAAAGTCATGATGTCATGTTGCTCATTCACTATTCTCTATGTTAGTCCACTAATATTGTTCACTTGAAGGAGTGAGCAAATTCGCACAGCTGATGAGCATACTGTACATCAGTTGTACACTCTTAGAAGAAAAGGTTCTATATAGAACCTTAAAAGGTTCTAAAGCGCTGACGTATTTGGAACCCCTAAAACGCAATGCATGAATAGTCACAAAATTTAAGAAATGGGGGTTTAAAAATGTAATGAATCAATATCACATGAAGAGTGCCATTTCAGTTTTTCTCCTTCAAAAATCAGCATGATTAAAATGGGATATTAAGTTACTACAACAGTTTAATAAACAATAATTTAATTACAACTGCAAAATGTTGCAGAATAATGTAATATATGAATAAATAATAGCCTATAAAGAACCTTTGTGCCAAAAGGGTTCTTACTTGTTTTTTTGCATAAAAGGTCCTTTGCAGTTGAGTAAAGAACCATATGCTACATATATAGAACCATTTTTTCTAAGAGTGCCACTCGTTATTGCGGTGCAATGTGGGATTGTATAAGTGCACTCAATAACATCCACTATGTTTTCGGACACCCACAAGTTTTTCCCCAATTTTTTTTTCTTTTTTTAAATAGTAGTTACACTGACAAGATATGCTGCAACATAGATTGTCACATAATACAGTAGTTTGAAAATTTCCTCTGCAGGTCCTTAAACAACGTGTCAATGCATAAGTACCACTGTGTCCTGACACACAGTCAACAAAAATATATTTTGAGTCAACGTACATACCACTAAAAGCAAATTCTTCAATGTTGCTCTTGCAAATATGCTAATTTCAGAGATTTAAATCACAGATGGGGGTAAATGTGGTTGCCTCTCCTCCGATGACTATTTTCAATCAATTAAGAGGCTGGTGGTTGTGAGGGGCTATTTAAATTTAAATGTGTCTCATCTCTGAGCACCTAGTGGGGGCTACATCACTTTGGTTCCAAGGGAAAAAGACATTAACACCGTCTGTCCTTTTTTTCCAGCAGTTTGTCCTCCAGAAGCTAATTCTTCAGCCACTAGTGCAGTCAAGAGCGTTCTCACTGGGACACTGCAGTCAGTACGCCTCTCAGAATTGATGTTTCGAAACTTTCCTTTGTTTACACCTCACTCCCCTGTGAGGCAGTGTAGAAAGGGGTCTAATTGAAAGTGACAGTTCTTTAATTGAGGAGGTCTTAAAGCAGCGCCTGCCTGATGAATAACGATTGTGGCTTCACCAAAATGCATGCTTAGACCGATAACATGGATTGTTTAGGTTCTGGAGAAGTCACTTTTATTTTATTTGCACTATTGACAGTGTGTGCTTTAACAGACTAAAGGATTTGACTGCCTCTTTTATGCAACTGTTGTTGAAGGAATCGGTTCCTTGCAGTCATCATTTATTCGAATGTATATCATACACTACATTTAAGTTACAATTTAAACATAAAATGTATTTCGCATTTTAACTTTATTACTAAAACCAGTCCCCCATTCATTTTGATCTATCTTAGAGAAGATCTCAAAGGTTCTGGAAGTATCTGTTTAGTAAATCCTGACGTATGAGTGACTCTAGGCTGTTGTGATTATCAGAAAGCACAAAGTGATTAAGAGAACAGGGTGTGTGTAAGAAGACTTTTCTATTTATCGGCGTGCTTGGCACTGCTTAGCGGACCAGAGCCCCTTCAAATTGAAATATAGCAGAGTTTACTCTTCTGATTAGACCCTCTGACTGCAAAGCACCGAGCCTTCATTTGAAGAAACACTTCTCTGTGACATTAAACTGTGTCTGATTTTTTGAACAAATAAGGATAACAAATGGAGTCCAATCATATTCCAAGTCATTTCAGTTTCTAGATCTGTCAAGATCTTTAACATATTTGAATATTGGATTGATCAATGCAATCCTTTATTAAAAGCTAACGTTTATTTAACCAAAATATACATGTTAGATATTATGTTGTTTTTTAATATCTTTTGTTTTTATTTAAATTATACAGAATTGAAATCTTGAATAGAATCACAAAATGAATCGTATTTAATGAATTACACAAAAGGTTGAAAACATGCAACTTTGTCATACTTTCACCAGCCTTCCAATAATTTGTTAGGTGATGGGGGGCTTTTGAGACAAAAAAGTTGAGGTATAAATAATATTTGTATAATAATATTTTATTTATACTGCACTCTAAAAATGCTGTGTTGTTTTAACCCAACTTTGGGTAAAATATGGACAAACCCAAACCCCAAAAATGTAACCCAATGGCTGGGTTTGTCCATATTTGACCCAAAGTGGGTTAAAACAGCCCTGCCATTTTTAAAGTGTGGTATAACAAAAATTTGCAGAGAGAATTTTGGCCTAATATATTGGCAAATGGATTCAAATGTTTTGCTTTACATGCACAGCTCCTTTGGCACTATATACAAGACTTACTGGACTACACCAGATCAATTAAACGGTAACACTTTAGAATACTGTATCTTACTTACTGCAGAATTAATAAGGAATTATTGACGAACTAATAGGTAATTCTTCATTAACTACTTCTTCACTACTGTTAACTACTAAGGAAGATGTGTTAACTAATCAGTATGTAATATAATTTTATGATTGTGTTAAGTATCAGTTAGTTAATCAATAGCTAATGAATTCTGTCATACCTCCTGAAGAACTACTATTAATTATCAACTAATTAAGGTTCAAGAAAAATAACTAAGAAGTAACTACTGAACAGTCATACAAAACTAACCTCAGATTATTTGCATATTTTATTTACAGTACTGTGTGTGTCTGTTTTCCTCAGCATCGAATGCCACTGAGTAAATTCATGCATTTGAGGCAACGACTGAGGGAAACTGAAAATATAGGGAACTTATTAGTAATTAATAAATAAGTATCAAATAATTCTGCAGGAATTACTTAGAAGCTGGAACAGTATTCTAAAGTGAAAATATAGGGAACCCATTAGTAATTAATAAAGAATTATCAAATAATTATCCAGGAATTAGGCTACTTATAATCTGAAACAGTCTTGTAAAGTGAAAATATAAGGAACTTATTAGTAATTAATAAATAACTTTTAAATAGTTCTTCAGGAATTACTTAGAACCTGGAACAGTATTCTAAAGTGACAACACAGGGAACCCTTTAGTAATTAATAAATAATTATCAAATAATTATCTAGGAATTAGGCTACTTCTAACCTGAAACAGTCTTCTAAAGTAAAAATATAAGGAACTTATTAGTAATTAATAAATAATTATTAGATAGTCCTTCAGGAATTACTTAGAACCTGAAACAGTATTCTAAAGTGAAAATATAGGGAACCCATTAGTAATTAATAAAGAATTACCACATACTTCTGACTCAAATAAAACTTACTGAAAAAAATAAATATAATATATATATATATATATATATATATATATATATTAATATTGACTAATCATCTAAACCTTTGTAAAATACACGACAATTACTTGCGACAAAGGCGAAAGAAAGGTGAAAAAGGCAACAGTGGCAAGGAACCAAAACTCCGTCCAGGTGACAGAATGAAAAAAAAAAAAAACCTTGGGAGAACCCAGGCTCAGTGTATGTGGCTACAGCTGATATTGCCGGAACTTGAATGGTGCAAAAGAAGTTTAAAATGTATAAGAAATATAAGTATAATAATAAGGTGTAATATACATGATATGTTTTTGCTTATTTGCAGATCAGAGCCTATAGGTAAATGTCTGAACTTATCTTTCTTATTAGTGCTGAATGACAAACTGACTATGTCTGTTAATTAGTAGTTTATTTTTCTTGAACCTTAATTAATAGATAATTAATAGTAGTTCTTCAGGAGGTATGACAGAATTCATTAGCTATTGATTAACTAACTGATACTTAACACATTCATAACATTATATTACATACTGATCAGTTAACACATCTTCCTTAGTAGTTAACAGTGACTTAAGTGTTAATAAAGAATTACCTATTAGTTCTTCATTAATTCCTTATTAGTTATGCAGTAAGTAAGATACAGTATTCTAAAGTGTTACCAATTAAACTAGATTAAACTAGAAAAGTTTTAGACTGTGATTTCAGAGCAAGTGCCACAAAAAAATAAGAAAATTACAAAAATTAAGGTTGTGTAGCATTATCCTTCTTGGTGAAAAATAAATGTTATGTTTAACCATAGGAAGCATAGTATTCACAAACTAATTGTGATGTCCATTAAGATAATTCATTAGGCATCATTTACTTCGTGCCCTGAGATAAGTAATGTTGAGAAGGACGAGGATTGAGTCCGTCAGTGTTGCCAAGGGAGCAGAAGAAGATTTGGTTTTCTGCATGTTTCCTTTTTGTCACAACATTTTTCACTGCTATCAGTTTTTAACAATGCCCAAAAAATGGCACTTTATGTAACATTAGGTTTTGAGAAATCAGATTTCTACACTACACCAGTGTTTTTCCAACCTTTCATGTTTTATTTACTCCAAAGCCCCATCCAAAACACTCTCATGGTAATTTCTAACTAATTTATTTTTTGGTGAAATAGTGGCAAACTGTATGATTTTGTACGATGTCTTTTGTACGTTTTCATACGATCTGTCTGTATGATCTGCCCCATTGACTTAAAGACTTTTTTTTTCTTTTCTAAAATCATAAATTCACGTACAATCAAACTCTTGTACAAATTCATGCCAAATCACCAACTTGTAAACTTGTATAATTTTTCTCATGAAACTGCTTGGCCCTGTGGTCAGTGCAGCTTAAGTACACCTTCAACACCAAACCATAAATGTGTTGTTTTATCCCATATTACATATCATTTTCACATTTTCATTTATATTTATATGTTAATGTGACCATGTGATTCACTATTGACTGAATAAGACAGTATATGTACAAAGCACCTTTGATGAAGTCTTTATTTAATATACTCTGCTAGTCTCATCCACATAAACTGCAAAACACAACAAAAAAGATTTCTATTATCTTGATATTTTGAGTCATAATTTACTTCTCATATAGACCCTGGAGTTATTCCACATAGTATAACCCATGTTCATAATGTAAATGTCATAAATTGGGCAGTTTTGAAGTACAGTACCTTGTCATTTTTTCCTGTTTAGGCCCTCTAAACCTTTTAAATGAAATAAATGACACTTAACATTAGAGAGAGAAAATGCAAGTCATTCTATTGCAATTTAAGATAATGCAAAACGCTTTATATTTTAATATAACAGTATACATTACGTTCCAATGAATTTCTAGTGTTTTTTGAAACAAAACTGTGTCTCCAGCTGTGGATTATTCATATTTTGATAAGTCATGCATGCCAGCTGAGGATTTATTTTTTCTGGATGCATGCATGTTCTGATGTGAGAGCCGTTTCTTCAGGGGTTTGCTGTCCTAACACATTTAAGTTCGGCCATCAGCCAAGATGAAACACCTGCTGTTGGGGAAGAAACAAAGCGCACTAATCCAATATGTATTTCAGACATGTTAAACATCAGCAGCTCCCCAGAGTAAGGCCACTGCGTGGCTACGGGAGAGAATTTAAAACAAATTGTTCTAATTTATGTAGGGACAATAAATCAAAATTAGGGTAAGGACAGTGCAATGCACTTCACTGTAAAATGACACAAAGCTGCAGGGTCTGTATCATGGTACGGCGCCCCTGTACATGTTTGTGTCCATGGTTTTATTTAACCTTTTTCTGCTTTATACCTGATTGTAAGTTGATGTGAAACTATGAGAATGGAATGATATCGTTGTATAAAGTGCAGGGTATAAATACTGCTGCAGCCCATCAGGATTTACTATTTGATGGACAGTGGTTTCAATGCTTCATAAAATTTAATGCACTGAAATATGTGCACGTTTGCATTTTAATGTGCATGAATTGGCCTTCCACTTATATCATAGGTCACTCAAACTGTGTTTTGAATCATGTATGAGAGGAAAAGGGAACTGTATTTTCATTACCTCTGGTGAAATCTTAAATGTCTCTGTTAGGAAAGGGGATTTGGTTATGAAATGCTCTCTGGGTTTAAACTTTAACGAGGACCAGAAGTTTGATCTGTTAAATTAGCATTACTTGCTGTCAACTGAACTTGCATGGAAATTTTTAACATTTAAACATTTAAATTAATGATTTGAAACAATGCATTTATTGTGCATAGGCCTATACATGTTTTTACATTGTACTTCTATTTAAATGTGCTCTATGAGAGACTAGAGCTAGGCTCTGGAGCGCGCATGCACGTCACATCTGATGGATTTCGCAGGAAATCCAACCCGGAGACCTCACATATAAATATGAATATCGGCCTTCAGAAGTAATAGCAAAACCCGAAAAGTGGATCATTGCAATGTGTGATTACAACCCCTTCAAACACAGGCAATAAAAAAGGATTCATTTTATAAAATAAGTTACATAGAGAACCTTTAAAAATACCTGCAAGTAATTAGAGCTGTATAAATTTCTGTAATTACATCAGTAAGACCCTTCTCTGACTCCTAAACCAATCCGTAAAACTAACCACACCACCAACATGTCCCCACCTCAATAGCAGCAATTGTATTTTGCAAAACAACACCCAATACGAACATAATTTTTTTCCATGTAAGTATATAATTAAAAACATCTCACATGTAAAAGTGAGACCTAAAAAAAGTTATAATCCTTGTTGAGTGGACTATCCATTATTTCCACTATTTATGTCATAAAGGTGAATAGCACAGACGCATCCCAAGCAAGCCTCTATGAAGGTCACTATAGATAACAAGCCAATCTTTTTGTACTCACAAACAACAGAAAATGCCTTCCTAAGAATAATAGTATAGAGTCTAGACAATTCATGTCCAGGCATTTTACTCAAAGAGACATCGAAGAGACTTGTGCCAGATTCTAGGTGTAAAATGGCCCTTATCTTTGGAAGTCTTTGGTGATGATGATGTCTGTGAAGGGCCAGATGCTGATGGGACATTGATGGATGTCTGGAGCAGAGCTGTCATTCAACTGGAACTGAAGCCTTTGGTCAGTGATGCAGTTCCCTTGATACTGATTCTCTCTCTCTCTCTCTTTCTTTCTTCTCTCTCTCTCTCTCTCTCTCTCTCTCTCTCTCTCTCTCTCTCTCTCTCTCTCTCTCTCTCTCTTTACCCACATATACATACACAAACTTTGGAATCTATATCCTTAAGTCATTTAATTGTTTATACATTAAATGTTATGTTAAGCAATAGTTTAGTTATGATTTATAATGCTAATTTCACAAAAAAGTGAATAATTCCAAACCTTTTGTTTAAATGCCTTGTATATTTTGGTGTTAAGCCGGTTTCTCATTAGCAGAAGGCACAATTAGTGATAAACTAGCCATAGCGGCCCGACTCATTAGATGCTGAAGCTTTATTTAAAATTTGAGCAGTGCCTTGTTTCCACTCTATTCTCCACCATATGTATGCATTAATTAGAGAACTGTGGAGGAGGAGTGGATGTTGTGTGTGTGTTTATGTGTGAGCATGAATGTGTGTGTGAGAGCTAGGCAGTGTGTATGATGTTTCGTGTTTCGCTTCAGTTCTACCCCTATAACTGAGGATCTAATCAATCTGCTGGCTATTAAGTTTCTTAATTGATAATGCATACAAATTAAGCTGAGTGCTGTTACTTTGGAGATTTCGAGCAGGTGATTTTAGGCACCGGTCCAAATGGACTTTTAAGCATAGGACTGAATCTATCAGGCTCAAGATGAATCCCTATCACTGGACTGAGGCTAAGAACAGAATCTTTTCATGTTCGCTTAAATGATTTGATTCAGTCAGGCCAACCACGACACCGAACACATCTGGATAATTCCAGTGGGTTTTAGAACATTGTGTGAATTGCAGAGCAGAAAACTGTAGCTTAGTCATCTAAGTCATAATCCTGTTTACCTTAAAAGGCGTGATGAAATGGTAGTGCCAGATCTTTTTATCTGTGTTGTAATGTAGCCTACATCCAAGTGAATTAGGTTATTGAGAGAGAGAGAGAAGGGACTTGATACTAAACATCGGTTGTTGATTGGATGGAGGCAGAAAGGGTGGGGTTTAAGTGGACTAATGATTGACCCTTTTCACATTTCTGGGGTTCACATTCTCTGTTTAGTTAACATAGTGAACTATGGTTCCCTTTCGTTGTCACTCCGAGTTACGTTGGATGACAACGAATGGGGTTTCGCTTAGAAAGCCTATCAATTTCGATTCTTACAAAACGAGCCAATGGCATAGAAATGCAATGGGTCTGCGGAATTTGCATGGCACAACTCCACCCCACCTCGTGGGTATAAAAGGAGAACGCGGTTATATGCAAATATGTTTTCGCTTCAGAGCCAAGTGTATGCTTCACTTCCAAAGCCATCCTGAGCTCTTCTCCTTCCTCTTCGAGACGAGCTTCTCTCCAGGTGTAGGTGTGACAGCAATTCCCAGCAAGTGCATATTCTCTGCGATCTTTGCATGTGTCTGCCAGTGTGTGTGTTTCTCCCTGGTCGCTTCAACACTCGAAGATTAATCCTCTCTAAAAGAGAAGCGTGGCACATCCTTTTAAAGATGCATTGCCCGTACACTTCTGGTTGCAGTCGACTTCTATTCGACTCTGATGGGCACAATCGTTGCTTTGTGTGTTTGGGCTTAGAGCACGCTAAAGCAGTGCTTGTGGATGACTCATGTTTTCATTACGGAAACATGACCATCTGGTAACACTTCGGTTGAGACTCAATGATAGCAAAAGGGAGAGTCCCTTCATCCATACACCGGTCTACCATTCCCATGGGAGCTGTTACTTCGGCTGGTGGCCAGTGTGACCTGAGGGTGAGGGTGTGGCACAACCAACAGATTATTCGTCATTGGGCCACATCCGAGCCGAATGGCCATGCTTTCCCGGGCAGCTGTGAGCATTGGGTTAGAGTGCAACCCTCCACCCTGTGTGGAGGCACCTGGTACTGGAAGGAAGTGGTAGGAACCTGGGGCACATATCCAGGGCAGTGTCACAGGATCACATGAGAATAGGCCAACCAGAATTCCAGGCATACTTCATATACAGAAAATGCGTGCAGGTCCCCTACCCTCTTAATGGGACCTGCACATTTTCTGTAGACGATGTACCCTATACCTATAATTAATACCCAAACCTATAATACTCAAAAACCAGAGGTGGTGGCTACCATCATTTCTGCTAGAGCTTCGTCCACCAGAAATGTGGAACCTCTTCATCTCCTGGTGCTCCTCTCACTGAGAAGACCCCAGTAATGCCCGATCAGTGTCGTGCTTCCTGCAAGAGGAGTTGGAGCGAAGGCTGTCTCCCTCCACCCTGAAAGTCTATGTTGCTGCAACCACTGCACATCATGACACAGTTGAAGGTAAGTTCTTGGAAAAGCACAACCTGATCATCAGGCTCCTGAGAGGAGCAAGGGGACTGAATCCTCCCGTCCTCCTCTCATTCCCTCTTGGGACCTCTCAGTGGTTCTAATTGCCTTGCCGAGTTCTCCCTTTGCAATCAGTGGAGGTTAAGTTCCTGTCAATTAAGACAGCTCTCCTGGTTGCATTGGCCTCCATCAAGAGGGTGAGGGACCTGCACACATTTCTGTAGACGAAGCGTGCCTGGAATTCTGGCCGGCCTATTCTCATGTGATCCTGAGACCCCGGCCTGGATGTGTGGCCAAGGTTCCCACCACTCCCTTCCGGGACCAGGTGGTGAACCTGCAAGCGCTGCCCCTGGAGGAGGCAAACCCAGCCTTGGCACTGCTCTGTCCAGTACGCACCCTACGTGCCTATGTAGACAGAACGCAGTGTTTCAGGACCTCAGGCCAACTCTTTGTCTGTTATGGTGGGAAGCTGAAAGGAAAGGCTCTCTCAAGCAAAGGCTGTCTCACTGGATAGTGGACGCCATTGCTTTGGCATACCAGCATCAAGGTCGACCGTGCCCCCTTGGTGTGACTGCCCACTCAGAGTGTGGCATCCTCTTGGGCTCTAGCTCATAGGCTCACAGACATCTGCAGAGCTGCTGGCTGGGTGACACCAACACATTCGCCAGATTCTACAATCTCTGAGTGGAGCCAGTGTCCTCCCACGTGCTCGCTCCAACCAGCCGGTACTAGGACCCCCTCAGGTGTCTTCGCTTGCTCACCATTCCGGTCCACGGACTGGATACGTGCAATATTTCCTCAGGTGAGCTTCCCTCAAGCCCTGAGTTCGTCCAACACTGCTGACGTCAACGCCAGTATCTATTGCCTGCGCGTTTGCTAGGTGCATCCCGTGTGCATGGTCCTTCCCCTGAGTGACCCCTACTAGTATATTTCCACTGTAAGCCTCTCTGAGCATGTGTCATCGCCTTGGCATGCCACCTTGCCACCCCTGAGGTAGAAATATTCCCTCTGCGGCTGGATATGTATTCTCTAAGTCCCCCCCTCTGGGCTGGCATTAATTTCATATTTCTCTGGCACATAAGATATGCTTCCTATAGGAGTCCTTTCGTCCATGCTAGTCTCACAACAGGGTTTGCAGATTTACGCAGATTTACGCAGTAAGACAGCTGTGAAGGTGGCGTGATTAGACTGGTAATCCCATTCGTCATCATCTGACATAACTCTGTATTCATAAAAAATAGCTAAATTATGAATTCACAATAAAAATAAATGTGGAAACTAGGGATGTCAATTTTCACAAATTCCCATGATCGATGCGTTCAAATTAACAATCAATTAATCGTTAGCCTTAATACTGAAATATGCATATGCATATGGCCAACAGCAGAACAGGGTCTGCAAATGCTGCGCAGAACGCTATGTTCCTCACCGAATTAATGAGAATGTTTTTTAATCTAAATAAAGGGCTAGTGGGATTGTAAAATGTTTCGATGTGATTGATAACTTAATTTAATTATTTAATAATCAAATAAAACGACCATATAACGTGTCACTGACACCTACTGCCTCAGATGCACTTGTCAGAATGTGTGACTGTTGTGGACGTGCTCTTCCTGGAACAACGCACTGAAAACGGCAACTAAACCCAATGATTTCACAACGAATGAATAAAATAGTGTTCTCGTGTTATGTAATTTGACAGTCCCAAATGAATCATCGTTATTATTAGTCGTGCATTCTGCTTGAGCGGCGTGCGCTGTATGCATAACCATAGAGCACTTTGCTTGCGCGTTATTTAACTCAAAGAAACACATCCTATATGAGATTAATCAGATATATACAAAATAAACATAATATTACAGTTTATATCTGCACAAAATGAGGTGAATGCACAAGTGAACTTGTGAACAAATTAGCCTACGTGCCATTCAGAATGACTCCTATTGTGGACACGCTCTTCCTGGAACAATCGTAACACGGCAACTCAACCCAATTCACAATGTTTTATTGTAATATTGTTTTCTTTATAATGTTATGTAATATGACAGTCCCAAAAGTCATCATTAGTCGTGCATCGCCGTTTGAGCAGCGCGCTAAAGATCATCATGCTTTTTAGCGTCAAATCTTAACCAAATACATCCAATATGAGATGATAAAGCAGATATAGATAGGCGTACACAAAATAAACTATTACAACTTACATTTGCACAAAACAAAAGGCTGCAAATGCAAACGCCAACTTATTGTCATGATAAAGGTCCCATATAACTCCAGCGCGCTCGCTTACATGTTTCATGGTTGAGCCGCACGCGTGCATGAACACGCACGCGCATGCTTAATCGATGATTGATAAGTTTTATCGATTAAACGTATTATCGACAATTAATCGATCGTCGATTAATTGTTGACATCCCTAGTGGAAACACATAATCCCAGTCTGTAAAAGGGGTCCTTTTCGGCATCAGAGAGGAACCTGTCGTTTCACCAGAAGTTCCAGTTATGATCAGGGTGAATTCTCATTTCATGCCAACTTTAAAATTTTGGCCATAGGTTATAAAATAGTGATTAAATCATCATTACAGGAAGTAAATTAATATTTATTATATATAAAAAATAGGAATAAAAGGCAGAAGAGAGTAGAGCCTCTGAATGCTATTTTCCTTCTGTACATTTAACTGATAATTAAAACATTTTGCACATGATTTTGTCTATACATGTATAATCAACAGTATAATATAAAGTCTCCTGCTCAGAATCCATCAACACCGTCTCTTCATGCAAATTAGACAAAATAAACATTAACAACTCACAACCACCAAACATAAATTAGGCAGACAAACCTGGAATGACAGTTACCATCAGCATGATGAGTCATAAAGACAAAATAATGATCCAAATATTCACCCATCTTTATGGCTGATCTGGGGGAAAACCATTTCATTAATCTGACACTTCATTATAGGAACACACTTATTTGGAATGCTAAATAGTTTGGGCAACGGAAAACATGGTAAAAAAAATCACAATTTACCAACACAGGGTTATAGAACAACTTGGGAATTAAATGTGACAATAATGTCATGAAAGTACTTTGCTCATATAATCTCTACATCAATGTTTCACAATCACAACAGAGTATTAATTGTCATGCACACATCTGTTTTTTGAGTGTGGAGAAAGTGTGCTGCTTGTGTAATGTCTCTGTTAACAGAATGAGTGCAAAAACACTTGTGTCTTCAAGATTCCTCAATGTCATTTAGATGTTGATATGTTCCTCGTGTCAGAAGCAGAGGTTTGACATGATGGAGCCACTTGTTGGATCATTTTGAGTGCTGGTCTGCATTTTGGTCTCCATCCCCCTGAGACGAACAGACCTACAGGCATGCCAAACTCATTCTCTGATCAACACAATCTGATTTGGTCAATTTTGCCACATAGGACACATTCTCTATTACAGAGATAAATAGCTTTGGGCCAACTGTCGACCAAAACTTGTAAGCTAATAAATTATTCCAATTTCTCCCAATAGATTTCTCTAGAGACAGCCAGGGGAAATACACTTTTTGATTAGTGAAGTTATGCGTGCATGTGTGTGTGTGTGTGCGTATTTTTGTGTCTGCGTCTGCGACACACAGATATGTCATCTTTGATTAGGACTATAGCTTCTCAGGTGGATGTTGCCTGAAGTGCTGTCATTTTGTAATGAACAGACAGAGGTTGGATTGGCCCACCTCTCCCAATCTGGGAATGGTGGGAAAATCTTCTTACACAATATAATACGTGGGTATGAAGACATTTGGCTGAATATTAATGCCAGCTGTTGTTAAGTATGCCACACTCATTGGCTTGGATCACAAATACAAAAAAAAAAAAAATAGATGAGCTTCACAAAAACTACCATAGTATAAGACCAATGTTAAACCATTGCAATATCATTGTCGGATCAGTTATGATATTGCGTTAAGATTTATGTCTGTGTCCTTGCTAGACTTTTTCTTACCCAAGTAGGTCCAATTTTGTAAGTGGAAAATACCTTATCATGTAGTTACATAAAGGTTGTGTGTCATTAATGAGAAGCTCTTTAACCAAAATACCTTTATTCAGCAAGTATGAATTAAATTTATCAAAATAGACAGTACAGATATCAGTGTTGGGGAGTAGTTAACTACAAGTAGCGTAGCTACTAACTTAACTACATTTTTCAGTAGCTTGGCAGTAGCTCAGTTGCTTTTTAAACAGTGTAGCTTTTCCAGTAGCTAACTACTTTTTGCAGCAAGTAGCGGTGTAGCGTGAGCAAAAGCCACATTGCTACATTGTCGAGCCTGCGCAAATCAGCTCGATGCAAGGATATTCTTCTTGTTAGATTACAAACTCATTTTTGCCATTACCACCACCTGTTGTTTAATCACGCATCTTGCAGCTAACGGTTCACTGACGTACTGAAGTGGGTTGACACACCCATATGACTATATAGCAAGACGTGTCGGCAGATTTGGAGGATGGCGAAACAACTAACGTTAATTACCCATGGCCTTATTTGTCCAAGTTCAATCAGTATTTTTGAGAAAATGTTCTACATGCAATTTACATTGGATGTATATTTCGTTCTTGCAATGTTGTAGGCTATTTTTTGCACTTTTGACAAACATTTAGAGATATTTTAGTGTTGTGTGTAATAAAACAATACTCTTTGAAATCGTAATTGCATTGCCTTGTTTTAAACACTAATTATTTTACTTAAAACAATTCTCAGACACTTATTCAGTTATTTATAATATACGTTGTTCAAAAAGCAAAAGTAGTTTCAATGTAGCTAGCTACTTTTTGATTGTAACTTGTATTGTAGCTAACTACTTTTCTAAATGGGTAGCTTGACTGTAGTTAAACTACTTTAACTTACCAGTAGCTTGTAGCTTGTCAAACTACAGTTTCAGAGTAGCTTCCCCAACACTGACAGATATTTAAGTTGTTGTTTTTTTTAATGTTTTATTCATCAAAGAATCCTGCAAAAAAAATTATTACAGCTTTCACAAAAATATTAAGCAGCACAACTTTCAACATGGTTTCTTGAGCACCAAATCATCAAATGAGAATGATTTGTAAAGGATCATGTGAAACTAAATACTGAATGGCAGATGCCATCAGATGCATGCATTTCATTTCAAAATAGAAAACAACATATTTAAAACTGAATTATATTTCACAAAATTACTGCATTTTTGACTAAATATTGCATCTAATGCATTAATGCACATCTAATGTCCTTCTACTTGTGATGTTATCTCAGTAACCACCTTAAATTATACCGGCTTAAACCATTACATTTAATACCAACATTACCATATAAACATAGCAGTTGCAGTGAGCATGAACACACAGACCATTTATCAACCGCTCTGTGCCCTAAATTATTACGTCTCCAAACTTTCGAACAAGGTCAAGGAAATTCCAATTGTAAATTGAACTTTGAAGGGTCAGCGATTTTTACTTTCCCTATTCATCTTCTCTCACCTTCTAACTTTGAGCCCAGGAGTGCATGATAATTGCATTTCAGTGGGTGGCAGAGTTTCATTATGTCTTCCTATCTTCAGCTCGCATGTGTAATTTAGTCAGGTCTTCTGAGAACCACGTCAAGGCAGGACTACTTTAAAGAGAAGTTGTTAGGTTTCGCAAATGAGCCCTATTTGCTGATAGTGATGTTTCCTTCGGCGTAGCCAATTTAGATGTAAAAAATGATTTTCACTTCACATAAACTGAATGGGAGATCTCAATGAGGTTGTTAGTCTCTGATGTTCAGCAGACACTCCAGACAAAGCATTTAATAACACAGACACTGCCATTCTGAGCCGATGAAATACCATATTTGTCTTCCCACTTCAAGAGCGGAAACTCCACCCGCTCCTGCACCATAATACAGCGAGTGTGTTTGCAAAGATATACATGCGAGCCTGCACGTGTGTGTATGTGTGTGTGCATGTGTGTGCGGGTGTGTGTGTGTGCAAAGAGCAAAGCAACCAGCTGGGTTGTCCAGGGGTAATAAAGAAGGAGAATCAATAGGGCATGCAATGGAGCCAAGGTGCTGCCATTTATCATGGCGCTTCTCTGACTCCAATCATTCATCAAGCTCAATGAGGCAGCAAATAGGAAAATGACTATTTGTATCAAACACATCTGCACTCATCCACTGAGGTATTTTATTCCCATTAACTTCCAAAGTAAAATACCAACTATTTCAGCTGCTGTGTACCTGCATGTACAGCCGTGCATGTGTGTGTGTGTGTGAGAGTGTGTTTTCATATATTTGTGCAGTTAGTAAGACAA
The DNA here is from genome assembly GCA_030378365.1 of Hybognathus amarus. Lineage (NCBI taxonomy): Eukaryota > Metazoa > Chordata > Actinopteri > Cypriniformes > Leuciscidae > Hybognathus > Hybognathus amarus. Next base: position 43,598 of record JAQIUQ010001267.1, on the reverse strand, counting down.
CTTACATTGCGGTAATATTTAGAGCTGCATTCCTTTACATATGCATCTGTCAAAGCATCAGTGTCTCTTATCAGACCCATCCACCGCACTCGATCTAACCATAATATATATTTATGTGTCATCAGAACTCATTCATTGCAGGTTAAATCTTTCTGTTGTTATGCATCACTCTCTCTCTCCAGCAATGAATGTCTCCAGAATAAAGTAAATATGCATTTCATTAACATTTGATAGTCTCTAATTTTTATTCACAAATTGCCATTCGGGGATGTACTAGATGTTCATTTCCATTGGCCGGGGCTGAATCAGACGTAAATGGGTGGATTAATGTAATTATGGTGTAATACGCCATGAAATAGTAGAGTCGTTATCTCTGCTCTTTTATGAGGTGTCTGTGGATACAGTATTTTTTTTTTTTTTTTTGCTGACAAATGACGACTGCACTTGTTAATTTTAGACTGTTGTCATAATAAATGTAACAATGCCCACTAAGACAATAACTCTAGAAATAGATAATTACCCAAGGCAATTTATTGCATGCCATTCGGTGTCTTGTTTCATGCATGCATGTGTTTGTCTGGCTTGTAGTGCAGGCTGGCTTATTTTACAGTATATTTTGTCAGGTATTTGTTTGGAATATGTCCTCATATCTAGTAGGATTATTTTATTCAATTGATTCTAAAGGCTTGTGCTGTGTTTGTGTATAGTCTAATCGTGATTTATTGCATGGACCTGGAATCAATTTCAATCATTGTAAGAAAAAAAAATACACATAAAATACAATTAGTGACCAAAACTTTAGGCTTTGCTTTGTCTTTGGTGAATGAGGGGGTGGGGGAAGAGAGGTGAGATCCAAAAAGAGGTCAGGCATTCTTAAAAACTAAATTAAATTCAGTATTAAAACTAAAACTTTAATCTTAGGTCTAAGAATTGTCTATTGTCTAAAGCATTCATCTCATTCTCACATTATTTCTCTATCTCTGTGATAATGTATTGGACTGTCTAATTAGTGGCTGCATATTTAGAGACCATATAACCATAATTAGCAAAACCCCACTTTCAAATGGAAAATAAGTCTGATTTTGTAACATATTTGTTTTCTAATGTCTGTTTTTCTAAATAAAATCTTGGGTAAATATATTTTGCTTGCACAGAATCAGCACATTTTATGAACAAATTGTAAAAACAGTTAAACCCTGAAATGCCTGCATAATGCTGATATTGTTGTCTTAGATGTGATGTGCCAGTGCTTACCTGAATTAAACATTATTCTTGTTTGAATTTGCTATGTCTGTCACAAATATTCCAAATTATCCAAGTAATTATTTGATAGGCCTTAGCAATAACAATATAAACTGTTAAATTTGGAACTATAGGGTCCCTAATTGATCCAAATTTGGTGTTTTGCATATTTGCATAATGAGGAAATTGATAGAAAATTGTGTTCATCCATTTGTGAAGAATCCTATGAATTTTATGAATTTGAAAGCCGTCCGTCGACTGTGGTTGGGTGACTTTGCTTGCTGATCACTGGGAAAACTGGCCTAGTGCCAAGTTCACAGTCACACAGATAGAACCTTAATGTTAAGAGTTATGTTACACATAAGATGTATACTACATTGTATTTTGAAATGTATACATTATACGATTTTTTATACACAATCTGTAAATTACAGTCTGTGTGTCCTACTATCTGTCATCCACCCCCACCCAAATACATACTGCAACGCTTGCGCAAACAAACTGCACACAGAGATGTACTCATGCGTGGCTGCTCTGCCCTCATAAATACAGAACAGGCAGAGGTGATGTCTCCATTTCACACACAGGCCACATGCACAATATGACACCCTGAATTGCAATTATTTTGCCTGTGGTTTTGACGGTAAAGATGAATTGCCAGTTCATTCTATCCTTGTTTTAGTGGCTGCTTAATGCCACTTGCAATACTTATAACACATAATAATAATGTTTTTAGTATGCTGGCAACAATAATACTGATCAGTGAAACAGGCATGGAAAGAAGTAGATATATCGCAACAATTGGTAACACTTTTAAAATGAAAATATTAACTAAAATTGTGGAATGCATTAGTTACTGTGTTTATTAATCTTTGTCAGCATAAAAATATAACACTCTTCATTGTTAGCTGAGGTTCATTAAATAACATTACCTGATTTTGTTTGAGTGTATTAGTAAATGTTGGAATTAACATGAACTAAGAGTAATAAATGGTTCAGATATATTTTTCATAGTTAGTTCTTGTTAAATGTAGTTAACTAATGTAAACAAAGGGAATCTTAGTGTTACCCAACAGTTAAGCAGTAACACTTTATTTCAGTCATTGTTACATGTTACATTTTCTAATTGCAATAAATTGTGCATAATTGCATGCAACTAACCCTAAACCTATCCTAAAGAACATGTAATCAACTTACTCAGTATAAAAATAAATTGTAACTGTATGTCTTCGTTGCACTGTATTATACATTTAAGTACCGAGTAATATTAAAGGGTTAGTTCACCCAAAAATTAAAATTAAGTCATTAATTGGAAGAGTTCAGATGCAAAAGCCTCTAAATGCCATTTGAAATTTTCTTCTAAAATGACCATTTTATCAAGCTTATATATTTAAGTTCAGTAATTTCACTTAAATGACAATTAATAGGTAATCTTCATTGCCATTTAAGTGAAATTACTGAAATTAAATATACAAGCTTGATAAAAATGATCATTTTAGAAGAAAATTCAAATGGCACTTAAGGCTTTTGCATCTGAATCTCAATCACTCACCCCATGCTGTACCAACCCCGTAAGACCTTCGTTCATCTTCAAAACACAAATGAAGATATTTTCGGATTAAATTTGAGAGGTGGATCACTGCTACATAGACTCCTAAAGGATTGAAACTCGACGGCCAGAAAATCATTGAAGAAAATTAGTTTAAATATTCCATGCGACAACAGTGGCTCAACTATAAGTTTATCAGAGCGACGAGATTGCTTGTGCAGAAATAAAACCAAAATAATGACTTTATTTGACTATTCCATTTCTTCCTTCTAGGCCTTAGACGAGAGTTCAAGAGATTTCCACGGTGCACGCAGAGAATTGCGCAAGAAGTAGAAAAATAACATAGTTCTCGCGCATGCGTTGTGGAAATCTCTTGAACTCTCGTCTCAGGCCCCAGAAGTTTATCTAGTTGCTTGATAAACTTATAGTTGAGCCACTGTTGTCACATGGAATATTTAAACATTTTCTTCAATGACTTTCTGGGCCATCAAGTTTCAATCCTTAGAGTCTATGTAGCAGTGATCCACCTCTCAGATTTAATGAAAATGTCTTCATTTGTGTTTGAAGATGACGAAAGTCTTGAGGTGGTACACATGGGGTGAGTTTCATTTTTGGGTGAACTAACCCTTTAAGTAATTCACTATAGGGTTTGGTTTTAGGGTCAGTTGCATGTAATTATGCATAATTTATTGTAATTACTATAGTAACTACATGTAATATGTAACAATGACACTGTAAAATAAAGTGTTACTGAAATCCCTTATCAGGTCCAAGTACTTGTTATGATGTGGCTCTTCTGGTTCTTATATTTAAGATATATAAATAAAATGTCCAGGAATAGATGAATGAATGCAAACATACAAAGCTGTCGAAAGAACAAAGAAAGTTTTCTATAATAAACATATGTAACTGGGACAAGTTAAACTTAAATAAATCTAAATGCGGCACAAAATATGCATCATTTAATAAAGCGAATTGCATTTGCACAACCATCTTAGGCCTATTATAATGCAGATGGTAATCCAATCTGATTTTGATTTAAGTATTTTGCTGCATGGCTACCCTTAAGTCTTGGCCGCCCATTTGGATCAAGTAGGTCTACAGCTCGCCACCAAAATATTAGTATCTCGGTTCTCGAAGCACTCTAAATAAGATGTCAGATGTAGTTTATAGCATGTGATAATATCCTTCAGGGCTCACTAAATCATTTCATGATCTGTTGCCTGTTGGCCTCATCCGACAGAAAAGGGCGAGTGGCTGTGGTGCATCGCTCCGAAAGTATAAAAGAGATGAAGGTAAGGATATTAAGTGACTCTATAGAACATCCAGGGCACAACAGAATGATTGATGGCGGGACAATGTGAGAGCTTGTGGACAGAGGACCCTTGGAGAGGCAGAAAAAGCCATCTCCAACCTGGTGTGCTCGCGAGGTCTATTTGTATGAGTAATCAGTTGAGCTCCCTACTCTGTCAGTCCTGTTTACTCACTGATTCTCTCAACAAGACAGTCATTGACACTGGATAGATGGGGATAGTCTGAGCAGAGAAACCGGCGGCTTTAAAGAGGTTAGGGTTACGTTGCAGTCTCCAGACCCTATATTACACAATCTAATATTTATAATACCTGACTATTTATTTGAATTGCGAGGTTGTATGTGATTTCCTTATCTACTAGGTGTGTGTGTGTTAACCAGACTGGCTGCAGGTGTCACAATGGTTCATTTCCACCAGCTGATGCCCTGCTCTTCTTGCCGTAACCGCAGTAACATTCTCTCCCCTTTCCGAACGTCGCTAATTGCTCTTCCACAGTCAAACACACATGCGCACTAATGGTGTAATTGATATTCAGACAGCGCACTCGGCGAGGACACCAGAACTGCATTTAGATGTGTGATCTTGGTCTTTTTCACTCATATTGGTTTGCCCGAACAGCCACGCTGGGTTTGCGTTAAAATATGCTCACAGAGCTGTCATTTAAGCATCATGTCAAATGCAACCACCTCTCTGCATGTATGCGGCCCACTGCACTTTGTTGCTTCGTTATTAGCATGTATCCCGTTGACTCGATATAACTGAACCCATTTAATCCCATTTTTTTCCAGACATAAAAAAAAATATTTAAATGTGTCATTGAGAACCCAATCTATTTGAAGAAAAAAAAAATCAGTGGAAAAGTGTGGGGAAAATTGTTTCTGCAGTCAAAATTATTTTATTTCGGCCCAGTTATTAACACATTTTATACTCTTGTTATTCACATTTAAGGGTTACCATTCTACATTAAAAACTCATACAACACTGATAGGAATACAGAGACAAAAGACAAAAAATATATAAATATATTTTTAACATTGATATATTAATGCAACCAGTATTACAGCATCTAAATTGAGACATTTCAGTGCATCCTTCACTTTCAACTGCAATTGGATCGTTCAGTCATATTGAACATAAAACATTCAACACATACATTCAAGTAGAGGCCAACAAAATTAAATTATACATCATTGAGGTAGGTGTAAGAACCAAGTGCACAATTAGTATGCCACTATTTTGAACTAAGACCAAACAGACATATCGTCATATGTCTTGAATCAGTTGACCTTTTCCAAAAAAAGGACAAATCATTCCACTGGTGACAGCCTCTTTATCATTTTGAGGGATGACTGCAAAGTTGCATTCCGTCATCCAGATCCAAAAAATCCAGAACAGAGAAGAGTTAGGTATACCAATACCTATCTGTGTGTAAGTGTATACCAAAATGCACTGTGTTATCCCAGTGGTCACTATTGTTGCTTCTCTTGTATCAATGACCACACTCAATAAAACTTAATTGTGAGATCATATATTAATAACGTGTACCAAAAATCTTTGACATATCTTTATGTTAACATACTTTACTAAACTTGTTTGTTTTGGTTCCATCCTCTTCCCATGGTGCAAACAGGAAGTAAACTGCTCTGGTCATGTGCACCAACCATGTGACACTGAACATATTTAATTGCAGGAAATGGACTAAAACACCAGTCAGAAACATATTAGAGCTTTATAAATGTAAACCTTTGATTGTGACCGATGGGATTAAATGGATTTAAGAAGTTTGATTTTCACTGTATATATATAGGTTAGCTAGTTAACTCGTTTTAGCTATTACTAAACTATGTTTGCGTGGTATCCTACATTTATTTTTTTCCACTTTGACTGGATCATATAAAATCTCGCCACCCCCGGTTATTCCGTGCACTAGAATAAGCCACTCATCCAGTTTTCCCTAATCACGACAATTACTTCTGAATTATCATCGGACCCTGACAGACGTTCCTTGTAACTCTCTTTTATTTTCAAACGGCCTCTAATCAGCGACTCTCATTACAATCGCTGATTAAACTGCAAATTATCCAGCAGCGCCAACAGTACGCGCCTACCACCGGCTCGTTCAATATCAATTACACCGAGCAGCATGTCTGCAGCCTCCGGAAGCCTCCAAGTGCTTGATGGTGGCACTTATTAGTTTGGAAAACAAGGAAAATACTAATAATTAGGGGTCATGGGGAAAACGGAGGATACGGAGGAAAGGTGGCAATGCTATTAATGCGAAATTCCTCTTTAGGCCAATAGACTATCCTTAGCTTGAAAATAGGTTGTATAACACCTGAAAAAGTTGGCTAGGTCTACCTGTTACTTTAGCCTAGTCACCAACTTCCAAAACAAGCGATTTACGTTTTTTTTTTTTTAACGATGAATAAGAGGTTTCATTTGGCTTATAATGATCAAGGTTTATAAAGTCAGAGCACACCGCGGTGGTTATGTTCCAAATTCATTTAATTCAGACTACATTTAGACAAGATAGCCTACGTCTTGCTTGGCAATGGCAATTACCCTATTGGCAAATCAAATCTATATGTCTCAGGCCAGATAGCCTAGATACAAATGAATATGTTCTTACTGAAAAACGGGTGCTGGTGGCGCTATGGCAAAATGAAAGTATTGGTAAGCGCATATCAAGTATTTACAAGTGGTGTTGTTAGTTTTCCTCCGTGATGTGAGCAGAGACAATATCGATTTTATTTTGATTACAAGAAAATTGAAAATGGGCCCCAGATGAGCATGAGCTTTTGCAAGATGTGCCACAAGCCAACAGATATAGATATCTGACTTGGCTTGATGAAAATACGATGTATTTTGGACAGCTGATAGTTTTTCTATAGTTTCCAATAGTCAAATAATTTTCTTTATTTAGCCTACACTCTAAAAAATGCTGGGTTGTTTTAACCCAATTTTAGGTCAAATATGGATCAACCCAAATGCTGGATTTAAAAATACAATTAATAAATTTAACCCAACAGCTGGGTTTGTCCATATTTGACCCAAAATTAGGTTGAAACAACCCAGCATTTTTTAGAGTGTATATGAAATAATGTTTGACTCAATGGTAAAATGTATTCTTCATAGGAGTATAATTTCCATTTAGAACTGCAATGACGCAGCTTTAGTCGACCACTGCGTTAACTGGATGGATTTATTTTATTAATATTCCATGTCAGAATTAAGCAAACTAATTGGTTGAGTTAAACTGATTTGGTATAAATTATATTCATAATTGTCCACAAAAAAGGGAACCTTTTATCTTTCACGTGGGTGCCTCAATATAAGAACAAAATCCCCCCACAAGGGTAACTCCTTCTGCATAGTCGATTATATCAGATGAGATATTCATTTGGTGTGCTCAACTTTGTATGCTAACAATGACATGACGCCCTGTTGACTGAAATTATTTGTAACTGACACAAAGTGTGACAAACTATGTCAGGCTATCTGAGCAAAGATCACACTTTACTGAAGATCTGCCCAATAATGCCACTGAAAAATGGCATCTTGCCCACGCGCACTGCTGATTTCATGAAAAATGCATTTTGTGCTGTCATCCCGACAAGTTAGCAAGCAAATCCGGAAAGAAACGGTTAGTGCGGAATCATTATAAATAGTGATATCTACAAACTCTATTAGAAAAAAAATCAGCCTGCAATTTATTCAATATGTATCTCGTTTGTGCGTAATTGATAAATAATCAAAATGTATCAATGGAACTTGCACACATTTCAGTTACAATCAAGTAAAAGTAGACCATTTACCACCTGACTTGGTCCGAATTAGAGCTAAATTGACGATCAATTAATCTTGGAGGCGCTAGAGTTGTATTTTGTGGACAAGCAGCAGAGAAGTGGCAAATAAATGGAGTGGAGACAGGAGATTAGTGGAATGAGCAGAAAGAGCTGAACCGCCTCGGTCTGCAGATAATGGGCCTGCAGCTGGCTTGCAAATTGCTGGATTTGTATCATCAGTATAGGAGTCAAATATACTTTATTATTTATCATAACAAATGTGATTCCGTCCGTCCCCCTGATCCCCCCCACCCCTTATTGCTTATTTGTTTTAACTTGCAGTTCGATTGGGTTGAAGTCCTAAGATTCGCCTTTAATGTAAATTGTCATGGGAAACGTATTGGTAGCTAAATGTAGCCTAAAATACATGTAATCTAATGAAACTGGATCAGTCCATTTCGTTTTAACGAATAACGTACAATTGGCCAATTTTTACAATTAACTAAGGGGTTTCTTGCAACTGAGCACAACAAGATTCAAAGAGCCCTCTTTATTCACGTGCACATGATACACTGATAAACACACTTTTTCGAGAGCTAAATTACTTAGTGTTTAGCCTATAGGCTACTTAGATGCTGTATGAAAAATATAAGAACTATCTGGTTTTGAATGGAAGAGGACAGAGTGGTTTGGCTCATTTAAGCATATAGTTTCACTCTCTTCTTGCAATGTACAAGGTCAGTGAAACTAATTATTTTCGGTATTAATTTGCTGATGCATTAAATTGCATTAGCAGTGTGATTATGTTGGAATTTAATAATTACAAGCACATGTTCCTAATTTGAAGAAACTCAGAGTGACCACTGACCCAAGACCTCCCTTCTCGCAAGCCACTGACGGCCCTTCTTAAAATGAATGATGCATCGGCCTATCTTTTAAATATTACAACAAATCCTTTACTCGAAATATATGACATTGAGTTCAGTTCATTGCTTGATTTAAACATAAATCACAAATTACAAAAAAATGTTTACTTTTTTTAATAGGCTAATTGTATTATTTATTTTCGGTTCAAGTTTTGTGTCACAGTAAACGTGGCTGAAATGCTATTTTGCTTGCATCGTATTTAAGGCCCAGAGTTTAATTATGCATTTGTAAAACAGGACTACACCTTGCATTTAGACTTCGAGAACAAAGTTTTAGTGCAAGGGTGGACATCGAAGTAAACACATTTTCATGTTTATATGATTGTCGAGCGTGCTTACCCCAAAAGTCTCATTACGGAACGTAATGGAGGCCAGCCACTCCGTGACACACCAAAGCTCCATTTCATTACGGTAATCGCCGTCCAATGCTGATTATTTTATTTAGGGCCATAATTGTATTCTCTCCAGATAACTCACGTTGAAATCGGGTCCACATGGAGGGCACCAAGTGTAATCACAGTATGAGATGCCACGGGGGTCGCGTCTGGTTGAATGGAGGAGCCGTTGTGTTACTTTCCAAGTCACTTATTTCACGGTATATGGTGAGCCCTTTGGACCTATTATCCAACCTGTCAAATCCCAAAGTCATTTACACAAAATAAATAAGAATTCCTCATGGATGGAATCGGTAAGTAACCCAGCAATATAAATGAGAAAATATTAATAAAAAAGACCCAAGCAGAGCACATTCGAAATGTGAAAACTGGGAAATTTATTGCAAATAATAATAATAATTATTATTATTATAATAGGCTAATAATAACGAGCATATTCCTTCTCTAAAAGGGAAAATTGTCAATGACAACCTTAAAAATAAACCTTTTGAATATTGGAGTAGCCTATATATGATTTCATGATATAGTGACAAGATTACCAACTTCTAGTATTAAACGGGACGAGAAAAGCTTACTTAATTGCATGGTGTAGTCTAATTTCATTAGATGCACAGTCGACTTAGAAGGCGTGCTCCTGTAAAGATATTTGTTGCTAATAAAAAAGACCCATCGACAAAGATATTGCTGTTATAATATCTCATTATGTCTCAGGGTGTATTTCCCCCACATACTAAACCTTCTGTCACGTTGCATTTCGATCCAGTGTTGCCTTGACACTTGAAATATATTTTTTAAATGATGTCACCCACCGTCGTAAATATATTTGTACATTATTTATTGTCTCAAATTATGTTAATCTGAACGTATAGCTCGATCAACTACGGGAAACTCAAAGTGTTGATAGAGCTCCTCATTGCCGATTATAAGCTCAAAACAGCAAAATGACGGGTCTTTGACAGGCTATACGAGATTCCCATATTCTTCCTTTAATCACTCTCATAGTCCAACGGCTTGCCGGTGCACATTCATGCCACAAAAGGAGAACTGATTGATTACACAAAAATACGCTGAAAACTTGACAGCCTGCCGAATGTGCTTTCGCTGAATGGATTAAATTAGGCAATGTATGTCAGCGAGTTTGAATTAAATAAATCAAATTACTTGCGTCAGCGCTGATGAAACATCGATACAACTGAGGCATCAGTACGCATCAGTAGCCAGTTTCACTGTTTCACTTCAAGCCTTGAACGAAATAGATTAGCCTAATTCAAACATGATTTACACCGCCTTCTTGCATTATATCTAAACACAGTTAAAGTATCCCGCATTATTCAGATTTCACTGTAATAATTGAGATGAAAGCTCATAGATTTGGCACTAATTACTTCAAATGCTTAATGGTCTTGAAAATGACTAGTTGGAAATGTACCTTGGATGTGTTGTTAGCTGCCTCAAAGAATTCATCGTTTTTGATAGATGGATTCCACTCAAATAAAGCTGTAACTCACAGGAAGGTACAATGACACAACCAGCTCACAGAATAGTGTTCATCATTCCCTTCACACGAACACAAACAAGGATGACCAGCGTCCTGTATTCGATTGTAAAGGGCCTCGAAAAGTTGGGCGATAACCAAATAGTGACCTTATTCCATGCATTTAGATATTGCATCCTACGTCGGTCAAGAAGCATAACGACTACTTTCCCACCTTTTGTGAAGCCTCTTTTTACCAATAAGATTTATTATTCACTGGTTATTTGCCATGATTATGAAGTCATTTAAAATGTATAGCTAATAAGGAGGCGCTGCAATAAATCAGATTTGAAATGAACTAGAGCATCAGCAGATGAAGCCGGTTTGTGCGTTTCACTGGTTGGTTGTCTGACATTTACAAAGCCTCAATTCTGATTGGCTCCCATTTGTGGAAGCTCACGGGCTCATCCAACTATTAAGCGCCTCCCAATCTCTCTAAAGAACAGTATAATACATGGAACCGCCTTTTTAAACGCACGGACGACTTTCCTTCATTTGAGCTCTATGCGCGTTTTTAAAAGGGTTAAAAGTTGTAAAGTAGTTTGGGAAGCAGTTGTGACTCCAGCAGTGCGCAATGCTCTCTCATGCCGACCTCTTGGATACTCGCCTCGGTGAGTTATCGTCACCAAACTCCGGTCTTCAACTCCACTGTAAGCTAGAGTATTTTTTTCAGTCTTCAAACTGTTTAACTAATGTGATGACATAATGATATCTCAAACTGTAGTAGTTTTACTTGCAATGTGTGTTAATTAGCTACCACATAAATGCATTAGACGTTGATGGATTGCGGTACCGAACAATGTTTATGATTGTTTGCGCAATAAATATGTCGATAAGCTGCTTACTATTTGTTCTTTCTGTCATTAATGTGAACAGTCTATTCATATGTTCCTGTCTTTTGGACAGAATGCTAAATTGTTGACACGTGCGTTCACAGGGATGAAAGATGCTGCAGCCGAGCTTCTCGGACACCGGGAAGCTTTAAAGTGCAGGCTTGGGGGTACTGACTCTGGACATCCCGGAGATCTTACTTCTGCTACAGAGACTGTGGAAGGGACCACTATGCTCCCCGGGGAAGACATTAGCAATGGTGGATCCAATCCTAATGGAATGCAGCAGGTCAACGTCAAAGACCAAGAAAAGCAGCAACAGCAAAACTCTAATCAGTCGGCTAGCCAACAAAGCCAGAAACAGAAACGGCACAGGACCCGCTTTACTCCAGCGCAGCTGAACGAACTGGAAAGGAGCTTTGCTAAAACCCACTACCCTGATATATTCATGAGAGAAGAACTTGCATTACGGATTGGTTTAACGGAGTCACGGGTTCAGGTGAGTCTTGAGTGGACCTGCTCAGCTTTGACATCGCAACGGAGTTTTCCAGATGGTTCAACACAGTGTGAAAAAAAGAAAAACAAAGAAAGAAGATGAACTGAAAGCAAACCGAACGAAATTATATGATGAAAAAAAAATTAAATATCCGTAAATTAGTGCTTAAATTACATGCAATGCATTCAACAAGGGGGTAGGCTATTCTCACAAAACAACGTCAAGACTAAAATATTAATGCCATGCTGCCTGCCGCGCTTTAGGTTACTTTTTTTATACAGTGTGCAAAAATACAACATTAAATAATTCCATTAAAAAAAGAGAAAGAAATGTTCCCAATTTTAAATAAAAAAATAAAATAAAAAATAAAAAACTAGTAAATAAACGGTGTAGACTATATGCCTATATTTATCTTCAAAAGAACAATTACTTTAATCCTATATAACGTGTTTTATGGGCCTTACTGGATACGAATTGTGTTGTTAACCATATACTGTTTCATATTTATATGAAAATATGCAAATTAGCTTTTTTCAAATTATAGTATAAATAATTGGCGTCGATTTAACCGGGTATAACAACAAAAAAACAATTATTCCGGGCTAATACACGCAACATGTTGAAAGATCTCAGAATAGGACTATTCAGACGCTTCATGTGAGTAAATACTTTATTATAGTTCCATGATGAATAACGGAGGCTATCAAAATAGCCCCTATTTGTCTCCTAGATAACATTAACTATAACGACTTCATCCGCGGCTGTCTGAAAAATATTACTAGCCTATCCATCTCATATCCATCTTAATAAGAAATTGCTTTGTATGTTTTACTTTAAAAAATCCTTCGCATGTTATGGCATTGTGCGTGAAGCCTATAGCCCAATATTTTTACATAGAGAAAAAAGATGAATGTTGATTCAATGCGCATGTTTAATAACCTCAGCATTTATAAGGAACCACATTATAGGTCTATTTTTACAGTTCTCCTTAAAGGCGTAGTTCTGCAATATTTAATTAAAAACCAAAGCTCTCTCATTTTGCCGACAAACTTATTGTAATAAATGGTGCGTTAATTTATTATAGCATAGGCTAATGACATTTCGGTTTATTTTATTTTATGTGTTATATTTAAAAAAATGCCTAGCCTATTCTACGCAATTAAAATTGCTTTATAACGTAGGCCAGTAGCTATTTAAAACTGTTAATTAAATACAGTTGTAAAAAGAAAAATGGAATAGTAATGTGTTCTCACTGACGAAATGCACGACTTTCCAATGGTTTGATTTCGATTTTTATTCCAGGTATGGTTTCAGAATCGACGTGCAAAATGGAAGAAGCGCAAGAAGACAACCAACGTTTTCCGGTCGCCGGGCACTTTGCTACCAACACACGGTTTGCCTCAGTTTCCGTCTGGGATGGGCGACAGCCTCTGCTCTTTTCATGCCAACGACACTCGCTGGGCCGCGGCTGGGATGCCTGGAGTCTCACAGCTCCAGATTCCACCTTCGCTGGGCCGACAGCAGGCGATGGCACAGTCCCTGTCCCAGTGCAGTCTCGGAGCTGGCCCCCCACCAAACTCCATGGGCCTTTCCAACAGCTTATCGTCAAACGGTTCCGGTCTTCAATCGCATCTGTATCAACCCACATTTCCTGGGATGGTGCCCGCGTCCCTCTCGGGTCCAACGAATGTGACCGGCTCACCTCAGCTGTGTAGCTCCCCGGACAGTGACATGTGGAGAGGGACTAGTATCGCCTCCCTGCGCCGTAAAGCACTTGAGCACACCGTTTCCATGAGTTTCACCTAATTTGAGGTGAAATTAAAATTCTGTCACCACAAACCCCAAGTATTCCTGAAAAAACAGTCACGGAGCACTCAGGATATGAGGTTATACCTGTGAAATTACAAATTGGCAGCCTTACTGGATGATGGAATCCCAACAATCCCCAGACAATGCTTATATACAGCAGATGTAGACTATAGTAATAGTTTTAATGCTTGAAATGTACGTAATTTATTTATGTGTTGGATTTGGTCATGTTTATTTGTTTATTTTATTTTCCTAGCAATTGATTTTAATAATGGCGAGTTGTTTATTTATTTAAGCGTATTTATTTGACTCTTCATTCACAAATGAAGAAACTGGAGGAATATTTATTTCGCCGATCGGTGATATTATTTTTTACTAAACTAAATGTGAAGGGCACGTTAATGAGGACCACATGTGTGCATGTACAGATTGTAAGGCACATGTTGGAGTGATTTTTTATTTCGGGTAAACATAAGAACACGTTGGATTAAGAGGCACTTTCCAAATAATCAGTTTCAGATCAGATGCATGTAATTTTTCAAACGGGATCAACAGGAAGTTGTTTACATAAAGCAAAATGAACTCGAGTGTTTGTGTAGATACGAAAAAAATCTTGTTACCTGCTGGTATGTTTGTGATATATGTTTTAACTTATTGTCTGTACTGAAATATGGTTTTCGTAAATGCTTATCTTACCAAATTCAACAGAATTGGGAAGGTTTATATTACTGATTGTAAGTGGGTGAATAAAATCATTTTAAGAATTTCAGTATTGGATGTGATCTCTATAGAAATCTAAGGTCAGAGAATTACCTTGATTTCAGTAACACTTAACAATCAACAGTTAACTAGGCTATATTAATTCACATGTACAATATTTCTACAACATGTATTGTTCCTAGTTCATTTTTAAACATCAAAAAGTTGTATCTGTAAACATTAGTTAATGCCATGTGAAACAATATTAACATAAACATTTTTATTAACTGACTTAAACACAGGTTAATGAATGCTGTAAAAAATGTTTTGCTATTTCATGATAGTTAATGCATTTACTAATGTTAACAAATGAAACCTTGTTGTAAAGTGTTAATGTTTACCCCAAATGTTTGGGCACAGTCTTAAAATTATCCTATTTTTGTGTCCAGCAGAAGAAAGTCATAGAGCTTTTGAACAACAAGATGACGAGTAAACGAATGACAGATATCTCCTTCAATGGAACAAGATAAATATTTTATAGCTCTTGGGAAAATGTAAATACTACGCTAGATCAGTAGTTGGAACATATTCTTACAGAAACATGAAATTTATCCCTGGAAAAATGTGGGGAAAACATTAATCATAACCCTAACCCTTTGCTTTACTTCTACTGTAAAACACCAACACAATTATTGCTATTTTTCCCAGAACACATTTTAATAAGGTTGCTTATGAAATTGCAAATTAGTATTGAATTAATAAATTCCATTTGCAATGAGTCCGGATGAAAGCTTAACTGCTTGTAGACTCTTGCAGACAAATACCCGAAGCAACATTGTAACCAATTAGTCTGCCATGTTTTTTCCCCTGTTCTCTTTGTGTGATTTGAAACCACTGGGGAGGTGTAACAGCCCACAAACATCTGCTTGATCTTTTCTCAGATACAATTCCTCGACACTCTCCCATTTAGCAAGATTCCTTTCTACTGTGAGATTAACCATATACTGTCACTTCAGCAATCACCTTTATCAACTGTCAAAAGACAAAGATGATGCTGGATAAACATAACCAGATATCAAGAAATGACAGAAAAATAAAGCTGTTTACTATCTTGATATTTTAAAAACATATGATACAATGGTGAAAGTTAATTCACTAAGTGCAACATGTTCCTGGATTAACATCTTTATTGATCCTGGAACAATATTCCAAGTAACCAATCAGATTAAAGGGACAGTTTACAGTTTTGGTCAGGTATAGGCTTACAATCATGGTTTGGTGCGTCTACATCAGTGTTATTCATCTATCTTCTCCCTCTGATTTTAGGAAGTTATGGGTTAGGTTTAGTGGTAGGGATGGGGTTAGGACTACATTTCTGAACAGGAATATTGTTTCAGGATCAACACAATATTTTATTTTTCAATATTACCATACATGGGTGATTAATGCCGGTTGGATTATCTTATTTTCTAGTATGACCCACAAGCAATGTTTTTATGTAACTGATTTTAAAAAGCTAAGAAAAAATTAGATGTCTAACTTTTAAGTCTTAGTGGTTTATGCAACAGGCCCCTCCAGATACATAATCAGATTCCAAAAATGAAATATTTGTAATTAAATTACTTTATGTTTAAAAATACTTATGATCAGGCCACATATACTTTTTATTAATTCCATGATTACTTAATACTCACTTAATGTTTCATTATTCAGAATTCATTGATTCTCCCTATAAGTTTTCTGTTTTTATCTTTTAAATGTTCCTTTCTAAAAAAAAAAAACCTTTTGCTTAGGCTATATATGATCAAATGTTTTGCACACGAAAAATGGAAGGCCACACAGCATGAACAAATAAAATATTGATTTTTTTTTAGTTAGTGTTTATTTTGATTGCTTTTATTTAAAAATAATTTATTTCTTTTAATTACATTTTTTTAAATATTTGCCACACTTTAGTTTAGGGTCCAATTCTCACTATTAAGTTAATTAACAACAACTTTTGCCTCAATAATCTCTTAATTACGGCTCCTTAATAGTTATAAGGTAGTCGTTATGTTTAGATATTTGTTAGGAATAAGGGATGTAGAATGTGGTCATGCAGAATATGAATTTGTGTTTTATAAGTACTAATAAACAGCCAATATCTTAGTGATTTGCATGCTAATAATCAAATTGGACCCTAAACTAAACTGTAATCTACTTCATGTTATTGATAACAAAAGTGGAATACTCTTTTTTCATTAATATATGGTGAGATTCAAATAAAGGTTATAAGTTAGGTCAAAAGTAATCTAAAAGTAGTCTGATTACATTACCTAAAATGTGCAAATGTAATAGATTGCATTACTAACTACAATTTATATTATGTATTTTGTATAAATTGTATTTAGTAGTGGACTACAACTTGTAAATAATCTACCCAGCATTAAAAACACAATACAGGTTAGCCTACTACCTTAGAGCAACAAATGAGAGATATTTAAAATCTGAAATTGCCACTCTCAGAGTGTCGCCCTGCTTTGATATTATTTGATATTATAATTGTCCCATAAATTTGCATATAAGATTTTGTGAAACAATGGACATTGAAGAATCTACACAAGCCTCCCCTGATCATTCAACAGTCTCCATGCAGACATCCATCATCATCAGTTTTAGCATCTGCTCTGAGAGACCCTCTGCCTCCCCGGCCCCCCTGTGAATGCATGCTCTCTTCACTGGTGTATTTGAGCAAAACGTGCAAGTTTCTCATGATTAAAACAGAATATAATCACAATTAGGAGATTCTTCAAAATGGAATGAATGAGATTTTGTCATAAGTGTTGGTTGAAAAATCTACTTTCAGTTAATAGGTGGCCCTTAGGGCCACAGAAGACTTTCTCCGCATTCTTCATTTTTTTTTATAACATGGTCCCATAAGGGTGTGGGAATAAATCAGTGATATGTGGGACAAATTGGATTTGAGTTATGAATGAAATTTAGGCTGTATGTGAACCTATTTCACAATACCATGCTCCACTCCAGAAGTGACACACATCTGATGCACATAAGCCATTTCTTGCTTTTCTGTGTGATCTTTCTTCACCCAGCCTGTCCACACTTGCCCTTGAGTTGCTCTGCCAGTGCATGAAAAGCACCTCACAGCTCCCGACAAGAGCAGCACTAAATCAGAAAGCAGTGGCTGGCAGAGGAGTAAGCCTCCATGAAGGTCACAGACATCAGCGGGATGCCATCTTTATCCACACGGAGCACACATCCGTGACCAACGGTAGGAATCTCCCAGTCTCAGTCTGGGACATGCCTTACTCTCAGCATGGATGAATTAAAACAGAACTAACCAACAGAAAAGTCTTTTTTTTTCTTTTTCTGCGCAATCTAGGTTTGGGAAATTTATAAGCAAAAGTAGCCTAGCTGTTTGTACTGTAGCTTATGGATTCAATATTTTTCCCAGTTATTTACGTTACTCCGTTGTTTGTTTTATCAATATTTCTATCTTTGTTACATGGCAAAATAGTCTATTAATTTCAATAAAATACAATAACACACACACACAAAAAAATCCTAGCCTCTTCAGTGAGCACACTTTAGGGTAGCTCTTTAGTGTAGCCTTTTCTCCATCATAAAAAGGCTAATAAGATATCACCGTGATTGATTATTTAGACGACACAAATGTGCGAAATCTGGGTTATAATATTCAACAGCAAATGTTATTATGGAAAACCTATTTTTATGATGTTTGACTTCTGCAGTGTTGGGAATGTGTTTATCACATGTTATATTGCCACCTGCTGGTGAAATAGAGAAAATGTTTTTTGCATAATAGTCCAGCATCCCCTTTTTTTATCATGAAGGTTTTTTAGAAATACCGCACGTTGAATGAAGTATAGTTTATAATTGACCAGAATTTAAATCAGAATACATTTTTACTATTTAAGTTTTAACATCTTTATAGCTGAAAAGGGCACGTGTCTCTCATTCTCTCATTTAATGTGCTATGAATACACACTGGTAAGCGATTCATTTATTATTTCTTTTACTATACACTGTAACAAATAAATAAAAAAATCCCATAAAAAAACGGTAAATCTCTTTCAGCTAAGTTTCCAGACGGATTTCTGTATAAAAATACAAAATGTACATAACAGTCACAATTGATTAAATTACAGTAGCCTATATTACTGTTGAGTAAGGCAAGGTAATAAGGCTTATTACTGTGAAAAAACTGTCTTTCTATCTACAGTAATTTTCTTTTGATATATATATATATATATATATATATATGTGTGTGTGTGTGTGTGTGTGTGTGTGTGTGTGTTTGTGTGTGTGTGTGTGTGTGTGTGTGTGTGTGTGTGTGTGTGTGTGTGTGTGTGTGTGTGTGTGTGTGTGTGTGTGTGTGTGTGTGTGTGTGTGTGTGTGTGTAAAACGACAATTATGAAAAAAGTTCATACAATTAAAATTATGCCAAAAATTCTGTCATACAATTATTAATAAAATATTAATAAAATGTATGTAATCAAATTATGTACAAAATTCAATAAGTACATAAATTCAATTCAAATGTTTGTAAATGTAGGCCTACAGTTTTAATTTTTATTTGTACAAATCCAATATCACAACTTTGACCAATCTCTAATTAAGTACTTAATAATAGCTAATTTAAAGTGCTGTGACTAGTCCCAGTTAGTCTAGCACAGTACACATAGTTTTTTTTTAAACAAATATTTGGTAGGCCTATTATTGAGTCAAGTGTTTCCGAAAAACATCAAGTACACCTGGCTGCAGCCTGCAGATCGGGGTGGGGCTGCACCTGGGGTGGGGCTACACGTTTAGCTCCGCCCATAACAATTCTCATTGGTTAGTGACAAAGTGATGACGTCGATCGAGGCGGGGCCGCACTAGTTGGTTAGAAACGCTTCTCATTGGTTAGTGGCACAGCAGTCGACGCCATGCACGGTAAACAGGAAATGAGGTTGAAAAACTCACGCGCTAAATCGCGCTGAAACCTCTCACGTAGATTTAACTTAGAGCTAACTGTATATTCTGTGATTAGAACATAGAGACCATGGATCATTTGTTTTTCTCCTGCTCTCACAGCAACACATTCTGGTGTGACATGTATGATTGGGTTGAGCCTTATCTCCAGTCTAGAGATAACATCACATTAGGAATTATAATGAAAGACAAAAACTATGAAATGCTTTTAAACACTTTAATTGTCTTGGGTACATTTTTCATCCACAAATGTAAATGTTTAAAAACAGTCACTATTTACTGTCTTTAAAGTGTAACTAAACCCCTGGTCAAAGCCTGACTCCACCCACTGGCAAAATTTGAAAAATGCTAAAAAAGTGGGCAGACCCCAGCGGAGACAGAGGGGACGAGCCAAGGGCGGGGCTGAGCGGGGAGCGTGCACATGAGACCCGCAGTGACGGATTAATTGACAGCTGTAGTGGTGGGAAGTTCGGATCATTTTACTGACTCGGATCTTTGAGTCTCGTTCAGCAAAATGAACGAATCTTTTATCGAATCATTTCGTTCATTTCATCATTATATAATTAAAATGTCATGTTAAATATTCCAAAACATCTAGTAGGCTACTTACGAAAATCTTGATTACATTTACCGGATGTGTGTCTTGGTGTAACTTCCTTCCGGAATTGACGCGGATCACTCGCGGCTCGTGGAAAAAATAGAGTAGACGCCGAAACTGGCAATTCACGGCGCGGGCCGGCTGCGCCTCGCCGCGCGCTTCCGCGTCTGGTGTGAACGACACCATAACATGGGCGCCGAAAGGAAGCGGCCGTGCAATATAGCACAGCAGTACTGGAAAGAATAAAGATTAGTTCATCTCTCGAGTCTCGAGCTCGGACCGGGTCCGAGTCTTTCGTTCTTCCGGTCAGTCCCGTATAGTCTATGCTGTCAGCACCGGAAAGGGAAATGATTAGTCCATCTTTCAAGTTCAGGTTCTCATGATGCTATCCTGATCGTTTTCAATACTCATAAATCCAACTCCTGACTCGCTAGAGTAGTTTTGACGGAACCAGATGCTTTTATACCAGGGTCTGCCAAGGGCGTGGTGAGCTCGCACCAAGGGCGTGACAGAGTAGTGTCAGAGAGTTCGCTACGTCAGAGAGTACCCCTGCTGCAGGAGCTTTCCGTTTAACCTGAAGAGGGCAGCACTCAGACGTTTTTACACCATATATTTGAAAATTAAAAGACTTTATTGCCAATTGTCAAAAAATGTACTCGAATCAATGAACAGCATTTATGAAGCTCCATTCTTACAGATCATTAACTAAAAAAAGTTGGTTAAGTGTTTAGTTACTCTTTAAGAGAGAATTTGCATTGTAGCCCATTACAAATCCCTGTGGTTCATGAAGAAGCCTCTCTATGTATGTAGCCTATAGACCATTTTCACAAGATGTAAACAACACAGGTCCAGAAGCTCTTCCTGTTTCAGTTTTTTAACACTACGTAAAAGCTGGGATAAAATACAACCAACAGAACATTTAAAACTGAATCAAAAAGTTAAACAAACATCTTTAAGATGTTTTCTTTACATGCGAAATAAAGAAAAAATTGTTACAAACTGAAACAGGAAGTGTTTCTGGACCAGTGTTGTTTACATCTTGTGAAATGGTCTATGCATATATATATATATATATATATATATATATATATATATATATATATATATATATATATATGTGTGTATATGGGAGGTGAAAAAGGTAATATAAGTTTTTTTTGTGATATATATATATATATATATATATATATACACCACGCTGAAAGCACCTGCATCGTATTTGCGTTAAGTGGTACAGTAATGATGTTGATGCTTCAAAACGTATGCGCAAATTTGAAATAATACTTTTAATAAAATTATTAAGTATTACAAATCTTTAAAGTAATAATGAAAGCAGGAAAAAGGAGTAGAGCACATATCCATTCGTTTTAACTACGCCTGATCCAAGTTCAGCGTATAAGGAATTACAGAGTATTGTGTAATATTTTTGTAGTGTTTTAAATGTTTTTCACATTCTATTGCATGTCACCATGTAAATAACAAAATAACTGTAAACATTAATGGCACCTAAATATATTTCTTATTTTAAGCATTCCTTGTTTATTGTAACTGTAACAATATTCCTTGTAACAATAGTTCTTGTTTATTTTTGTGCATTATATAGGTTATTATAAAACATTTATGCCAATAAAGTTTGAAGTTAAAATAACTATATACAGTACATTGTCAATCTCTGCAAACCATATTATGCATGCCAACTCCAAAAAACCAAACTCATACCAGTGATAACTTTTATTTCAAAACAAGTTTGAAAAATTGTGTAAAGAGATATTCAGATAATCACCTACACACAAATACATGCACACACACACACACACACACACACACACACACACACACACACACACACACACACACACACACACACACACACACACACACACACACACACACACACACACACACACACACACACACACACACACACACACACACACACACACACACACACACACACACACACACACACACACACACACACACACACACACACACACACACACACACACACACACACACACACACACCACACACACTCTCACACAATCCACTCAGCCTGAAATTCCCTTCCATCATTGAAAAAACTAGCCCTCAACCTCCTTCACGGAAGAAAATGCACGCAGGACTCCCCTTCTGCCATCACCTACACACCCAGGTGGGCAGTCCTTGTGTATTTCAGTACAGTGCAAACACAGTCAACGAGGGCACCTGGAACTCTTGCACTCCAGTTCACAGCACCTAATTTAGATAAAATACAGAACAAACTATATTGAATCATTTTGAAGAATGGCATTATCAGTACAGAGTCATACAAGGAATTTCTTTTTTATACATGTTAAACATATTATATAGGAAAATGTTAGACAAGATACACTTGAGTGTTATTGGCTTTGTCTGTAGTACCTAAGTACCTTAATTGTTTATGAAGAATATAAACTCTTAATAAAAACTTTAATTTGGCTTGAGCAAGCCTATCCTAAAAGTTTTGAGGGCAATATAGTTTATCAAGCACAGACAGATGTATGGATATGACAGATAGGTAGAGATAGATAGGCACACAGAGATGAATAGATTTAGGATAGGATAGAAAATTATTTTTGATGTGGTAATACATCAGCCGCATGGCATGCTGGTGTACTGGCAGAATGGGCACCTACTACTGCTCATACCCCCCTCACAGTTGTGTACATTTTTGCAGGGGGGAATGGCTCTTAAAATCCTTGGATTTATAAAGTAAACAAACAAAAAAAAAAAATAGGTGAGAGAGATGGAGGACTAGAGAATGTGTTAGAGAATAATTATCAGCAAACACCAAAATATATATAAAGTAAAATAGCAAAAGTGGTACCCAGGGAATATAAATGATGATGACAATGCCAAGGATAAGCAAAGAGAATGAAGTATAGAGCATAAGAATAAGCATAATTTTTACATGTTCAATGAAATAAATGTAATCTTATTAATTACAAAATAGTTTACATTTAATCAATTTATTTATAGAAAAAAAGTCTTACAATATAACTTTGTATATTGTTACTATTAACTCTTAAATCATGTTTTTCTTCTGGTTCATTTTTAACACTAATATCCTCCTAATCCCACCAAAACCACACTAATATACATACGCCCGCACGCACGCACACACACACAGGCCTACGATGCTTTTGGGAAACGCTGCCCTGGTGATTTGTGTGATATGGTGAGTAAAGTTACACAATCTTATTGTTATACCACTTCATTGTATCATCACACTAAACGCCACTTCAGAATTAAAAATTGTAAACAAGCTAGAAAGCGACGTCATCAGTTCACGGGCGCGGCTCCACCTCGATCGACGTCATCACTTTGCCCCTAACCAATGAGAAGCATTGTGGGCGGGGCTACACGTGTACCCCCGCCCCATGTGCACCCCGGCCCAAATCTGCAGGCTGCAGCCAGGTGCTTCTCAAAAACATGGATCTTTTAGCCTAGAAATCTAGACGCACCCTAGCGGCAGCAAATTTTTTTGCCGCAAAGTGTGGTCTAGCAACTCTCCGTTGACTTTCGTTGTGGAAAAACCAAACTCTGGTCCGCCAATCACATCGTGTATAGAGTTGGTGGGCGGGCTTAACAATGAATGCAGAGTTGTGACGGTTCTACGCCGTGATTTCCATTGGTGATTTCCCTGCTACTTAAAAACAAACAAGATGCAGCGGGCGAACAGCGGTCTTTCGATTTCGGCTTTGGCCGCGACTCGGATGACTTGGAGTTAAGAGAACGTCACTTGAGTCATTCTTAAAAAAGGAAGATGTGTTCGGAGTTTTGACGACCGATACGGCAAAAGTTTAATATATCAACTTGTTCCGCTGGAGGGAAAACGCATTGGACTCACTCATCCACAGCCATTCGTTGCTCTGGTTGGTTAGCGCTATCCTATGGCGTGCAGAGGAATGAAAGACAACCTTTTATCCCGCCCCTCGGATTGAGGTATGACAATTGAGAGTTCCCAGACCTAACATCCTAATGTAGGTCTGGTATGCCAGGCTATTGATCTTTAGCAGTTTCTTGAAAATGTGTTGAGTTGCGCTGGCAGTGTTGGGGAAGCTACTCTGAAATTGTAGTTTGACAAGCTACAAGCTACTCGTAATTTAAAATAGTTTAACTACAGTCAAGCTACCCGTTTAGAAAAGTATAGCTACACTACAAGTTACAATCAAAAAGTAGCTAGCTACATTGAAACTACTTTTGCTTTTTGAACAACGTATATTATAAATAACTGAATAAGTGTCTGAGGAATGTTTTAAGTAAAATATTTAGTGTTTAAAACAAGGCAATAGCCTCTATGCACGAGTTTGTCTCAGCACGCCCAGTCACTTCCGGTGCTGCGTCAGTCTATGGTCAGAAGCCGGTTTTGCGTTAGGTGTAGATGCTGTTTATAAAAATGTCCTGCGGTTAACGTGAATGATGTTAACAACACTGTGAGGCAGTTAGCTGTCACACAAGAGTGAAAAAGAGAAGTTATTTAAATTATATATTTCGAAGCTACATCAACAACTTTGAGGGTTAGTATTCTCTTATATCGTACGAAATTCGACTAGCGAATCAGCATTTCTAAAATCGTTGCCTCCGTTTCGGAGAAAATGGATTTTATTCAAGTTTGCCGCTATACACTTGGCCTGCAGAACGCGCTTCCGGAAGTAAAGACGCCGACTGAGATTCTTTCGGACACACGTCATCAGGGTTCGTGCATAGAGGCTATGCAATTACGTTTTCAAAGAGTATTTTATTACACACAACACATATCTCTGACTGTTTGTCAAAAGTGCAACAAATAGCCTACAACATTGCAAGAACGAAATATACATCCAACGTAAATTGCATGTAGAACCTTTTCTCAAAAATACTGATTGAACTTGGACAAATGAGGTCATGGGTAATTAACGTTAGTTTTTTCTCCATCCTCCAATTCTGCCGTCACGTCTTGCTGTATAATCATAAAATATTGTGTCAACCCACTTCTGTACATCAGTGAACCGTTAGCCTCAAGATGCGTGTTAAAACAACAGGTGGCGGTAATGGCAAAAAATGAGTTTGTAAATTTACAAGAAGAATATCCTTGCATCGCGCTGATTCGCGCAGGCTCGACAATGTAGCAATGTGGCTTTTGCTCACGCTACACCGCTACTTGCTGCAAAAAGTAGTTAGCTACTGGAAAAGCTACACTGTTTAAAAAGCAACTGAGCTACTGGCTACTGAAAAATGTAGTTAAGTTAGTAGCTACGCTACTTGTACTTAACTACTCCCCAACACTGTGCGCCGGTCATTCCAGCAGGAAACAGTCCAGGTAAAGGCCATTGAAAGTGGTTTTGTGTCACTTTGGGATGATGGCACCAGGCGTCGAAGCTTCTGGAGGACACATAGGTCTAAAGTAGTGAGTTTAGATATAGGACTACCTTATTTTTCAATATGTATTAAATGCATTTTCTGAGAATTTTTTACTGCAAATGCAGTGGCATCAGCGTCTGGGCATGCAGGGTGTGCATGTGCTTATGGGCCCAGGCCAAAAAGCGGCTAATGGGCGAATCTGGCATGAATAAGTCTACATTCGCGAGATGGACGTATGCGCATTAGGCTATTCGTTCTGTGTTTTCTTTTAAGTTAAGCTATTTAGGTGGTGTTTTTCATGTTTTTATAACGCAATCATGTTTTTGATGCGGTGGTGACGCTTGTAACAACGGCGATAATTAAAGCACCTATATAGCTGTCACAAAGAACCGGCAAAAGCAATGATTATGAATATGTCAAATATAGCAAGGAGAAATTTTAATTGTTTGTTAATAAAGATGAAGTTGATGATGCTGACTCGCGATCTTTGCAGTAGGCTAGTGGATGAGCCAGAGAGAAATGCACATTTCATTTCATAAGCAGAGAGCAATCTTTTTGGTTTATTTTCGTTTTGAATTGTTCTGTTTACAAGTTGACATTTCAATAGATAGGCCTATACGTTTCAGGTCTGTGGAGTAGGATATACTTACAGGCTAGCCTACGCTGAGTTTATGAGATGCGCTCCGCACCGAGATTGTTACAATAAATTGTTATGAAAGTAGCCTACTTTAATACTTAAAATACATTTAAAAGTAGGTACTTTTTACTGAAGTAGGGTAGTGATGCACCGATGTGAAAATTTGTGGCCGATGCCGATAACCGATATTAATATTGCTGTTATTGCCGATACCGATATTTACCGATGTCGATATCTCTGTATAGAAAACACATAGCGAGGATTAGGGCTGCACGAAATTGGTAAAAAATTACATTTTGTGATATTTTATTTTTCTGTGATATATATTGTGATTTGTGATAAAAACAATTTCACCAGATTACTTGAATATCTCTATTTGGAAAGAATGAATCATTCTAGAATGACTGGGCTGGGGTGGTTTTATCATGGAGTAAATCTAATATTAAATAATATTAAATATATATTTAATATATTATAATATTAAATTAAACTAATATTAATAGAATGTTAATAAATGTACACTTTAATAAATGGAACCTTATTGTAAAGTGTTTCCGATTTATGTCTCTTGAGTTCAGTGAAGGACAGATCAGTTGTTTTAACCATTCATTAAAGTGAATCGGTTCAAATGAGTCATTAGTTTGCGAATCGGATGTGTCATTAACGGAGCACGGTGATGGCACACGTTGTGTGATTATCCAGGCAGTTTAGGACATCGCACGAGATTTGTCTCGACCTATTTTTTATAGTTCTCGACACGGAAAACATTTCATCACCAGGTAGATTTTTTTTGGTTTATTGAAAGTGTGGTTTATGTCATCTGATCTGATGTGTGGAAAGCTTTTCAGAGAAGATAAGGCAACGCTATTTTAGCACAATTCACAACCAGTAGTTCAGAAAAAAAAACCTTGTACCATCGTGTATTCTCAAAGATATTCAGTCAACTCAATTCATAAACATGCGCGAGTGAGGGAGAGAGACCGTTTGAAGAAGACGCGCGCGACCGGTGCTTTCACTCTCTCTATCGTTCCCTCAGTTAAACAAGCGAAGCAGTCAGTCTACATCACTTACCGGTCAAATATGGCTTTGGCGGGACAAAAATACGCATTAGGCTGACAGAAAACAGTGCGCCAGTTCCAGTCTTCAGGCGCTTGACGTTTTAAACGGACTTGCGCACGCTTGTGTAAAAACAAACATCCCAGCCCCCACACTCAAATCTACACGCACGTCAAATACACAGGAATGATCATCGGCCTGTTCACATCGGCCCTATTTTGACATCGGAACGATACCGATGTATAAAACATTTACCAAATCGGCCGATGTTATATCGACGGCCGATATATCGTGCACCACTAAAGTAGGGTTTTCATTGTGGTAGGCTACTTCTGCTTTTACTAAAGCAATATGTCTCTGGTTATTTGTACTTAAGTACTTCCTCCACCACTGATTAGTCATATGCCTCGATTCTTTAAACCCTATAGGCCTGTATTTTTAGCGCAGGGGTAGCGCTGAAATTTGACGCAGTCTGAGAACGGTTTCACGATCATCATAACTTTCACATTCTATTAGATACTGTGAACGCGCAGATAAAATATAATGAAAAAAATAGTGGGAGGGGGGCCCTTTGAGATTATTGGCCCCCGGGGACTTGAAAGTCATAATCCATCCCTGGAACAGCGGACACTGGCTCCGGCTCTGAAACAGCGGACACTGGCTCCGGCTCTGAAACAGCGGACACTGGCTCCGGCTCAGGAACAGCAGACACTTGCTCTGGCTCTGGAACATCGGACACTGGCTCCGACTCTGGAACAGCAGACACTGGCTCCGGCTCTGAAACAGCGGACACTGGCTCCGGCTCTGAAACAGCGGACACTGGCTCCGGCTCTGTAACATCGGACACTGGCTCCGACTCTGGAACAGCGGACACTGGCTCCAGCTCTGGAACAGCGGACACTGGCTCCGGCTCTGGAACAGCGGACACTGGCTCCGGCTCTGCAACAGCGGACACTGGCGTCGGCTCTGGAACAGCGGACACTGGCTCCGGCTCTGGAACATCGGACGCTGGCTCCGGCTCTGAAACAGCGGACGCTGGCTCCGGCTCTGAAACAGCGGACGCTGGCTCCAGGCTCTGAAACAGCGGACACTGGCTCCGGCTCTGAAACAGCGGACACTAAAGGTCTGAAGGGTGTCTCCAGGATCCGAACTAGATGCTCTAATTAGCCTAACAGTGCCCCCGGCCACGAGAATGGGCATCTCCAGAGCTGTCTCTTTCTGGACCTGAACAGTCTTTGACTGGGCAAAAGAGTCGTGAACAGTCTCTGGCTGGGCACACGGGATGTGAACAATCTCTGGCTGGGCACACGGGACGTGAACAGTCTCTGGCTGGGTACACGGGATGTGAAAATTTGTAAACAGGACACTGGCTCCGGCCCTGGAACAGCGGACACTGGCTCCGGCTCTGGAACAGCAGACAATGGCTCCGGCTCTGGAACAGCGGACACTGGCTCCGGCTCTGGAACAGCGGACACTGGCTCTGGCTCTGGAACAGCGGACAATGGCTCCGGCTCTGGAACAGCGGACAATGGCTCCGGCTCTGGAACAGCGGACAATGGCTCCGGCTCTGGAACAGCGGACACTGGCTCCGGCTCTGGAACAGCGGACACTGGCTCCGGCTCTGGAACAGTAGACACTGGCTCCAGGCTCTAGAACAACGGACACTGGCTCCGGCTCTGGAACAGCGGACAATGGCTCCGGCTCTGGAACAGCGGACAAAGGCTCCGACTCTGAAACAGCGGACACTGGCTCTGGCTCTGGAACAGCGGACAATGGCTCCGGCTCTGGAACAGCGGACACTGGCTCCGGCTCTGAAAAAGCGGACACTGGCTCAGGCTCTGGAACAGCGGACACTGGCTCCGGCTCTGGAACAGCGGACATTGGCTCCGGCTCTGGAACAGCAGAACACTGGCTCCGGCTCTGGAACAGCAGAACACTGGCTCCGGCTCTGGAACAGCAGACACTGGCTCCGGCTCTGGAACAGCAGACACTAAAGGTCTGAAGGATGTCTCCAGGATCCGAACTAGATGCTCTAATTAGCTGATCAGTGCCCCCCGGCCACGGAGAATGGGCATCTCCAGAGCCGTCTCTTTCTGGACCTGAACAGTCTTTGACTGGGCAGGAGAGACATGAACAGTCTCTGGCTGGGCACACGGGACGTGAACAGTCTCTGGCTGGGTACACGGGACGTGAAAAGTTGTAAACAGGACACTGGCTCCGGCTCTGGAACAGCGGACACTGGCTCCGGCTCTGGAACAGCGGACAAGGGCTCCGGCTCTGGAACAGCGGACACTGGCTCCGGCTCTGGAACAGCGGGCAATGGCTCCGGCTCTGGAACAGCGGACACTGGCTCCGGCTCTGGAACAGCAGACACTGGCTCTGGAACAGCGGACAATGGCTCTGGAACAACGGACACTGTATCCGGCACTGGAACAGCGGACAATGGCTCCGGCTCTGAAACAGCGGACAAAGGCTCCGACTCTGAAACAGCGGACACTGGCTCTGGCTCTGGAACAGTGGACAATGGCTCCGCGTCTGGAACAGCGGACACTGGCTCCGTCTCTGGAACAGCGGACACTGGCTCCGTCTCTGGAACAGCGGACACTGGCTCCGTCTCTGGAACAGCGGACACTGGCTCCGTGCTCTGGAACAGCGGACACTGGCTCCGTCTCTGGAACAGCGGACACTGGCTCCGTCTCTGGAACATCGGACGCTGGCTCCGGCTCTGAAACAGCGGACGCTGGCTCCGGCTCTGAAACAGCGGACACTGGCTCCGGCTCTGAAACAGCGGACACTGGCTCCGGCTCTGAAACAGCGGACACTAAAGGTCTGAAGGGTGTCTCCAGGATCCGAACTAGATGCTCTAATTAGCCCATCAGTGCCCCCTGGCCACGAGAATGGGCATCTCCAGAGCTGTCTCTTTCTGGACCTGAACAGTCTTTGACTGGGCAGAAGAGACGTGAACAGTCTCTGGCTGGGCACACGGGACGTGAACAATCTCTGGCTGGGCACACGGGACGTGAACAGTCTCTGGCTGGGTACACGGGATGTGAAAATTTGTAAACAGGACACTGGCTCCGGCCCTGGAACAGCGGACACTGGCTCCGGCTCTGGAACAGCGGACACTGGCTCCGGCTCTGGAACAGCGGACACTGGCTCCGGCTCTGGAACAGCGGACACTGGCTCCGGCTCTGGAACAGCGGACACTGGCTCCGGCTCTGGAACAGCGGACACTGGCTCCGGCTCTGGAACAGCGGACAATGGCTCCGGCTCTGGAACAGCGGACAATGGCTCCGGCTCTGGAACAGCGGACAATGGCTCCGGCTCTGGAACAGCGGACACTGGCTCCGGCTCTGGAACAGCGGACACTGGCTCCGGCTCTGGAACAGCGGACACTGGCTCCGGCTCTGAAACAGCGGACAATGGCTCCGGCTCTGGAACAGCGGACAATGGCTCCGGCTCTGGAACAGCGGACAAAGGCTCCGACTCTGAAACAGCGGACACTGGCTCTGGAACAGCGGACACTGGCTCCGCCTCTGGAACAGCAGACACTGGCTCCGGCTCTGGAACAGCGGACACTGGCCCAGGCCCTCGAACAGCGGACACTGGCTCCGGCTCTGGAACAGCCGACACTGGCTCCGGCTCTGGAACAGCAGAACACTGGCTCCGGCTCTGGAACAGCGGACACTGGCTCCGGCTCTGGAACAGCAGACACTGGCTCCGGCTCTGGAACAGCAGACACTAAAGGTCTGAAGGATGTCTCCAGGATCCGAACTAGATGCTCTAATTAGCTGATCAGTGCCCCCGGCCAAAAGAATGGGCATCTCCAGAGCCGTCTCTTTCTGGACCTGAACAGTCTTTGACTGGGCAGAAGAGACATGAACAGTCTCTGGCTGGGCACATGGGACGTGAACAGTCTCTGGCTGGGTACACGGGACGTGAAAAGTTGTAAACAGGACACTGGCTCCGGCTCTGGAACAGCGGACACTGGCTCCGGCTCTGGAACAGCGGACAAGGGCTCCGGCTCTGGAACAGCGGACACTGGCTCCGGCTCTGGAACAGCGGACACTGGCTCCGGCTCTGGAACAGCGGACAATGGCTCCGGCTCTGGAACAGCGGACACTGGCTCCGGCTCTGGAACAGCAGACACTGGCTCTGGAACAGCGGACAATGGCTCTGGAACAGCGGACACTGTCTCCGGCTCTGGAACAGCGGACACTAAAGGTCTGAAGGGTGTCTCCAGGATCCGAACTAGATGCTCTAATTAGCCCATCAGTGCCCCCTGGCCACGAGAATGGGCATCTCCAGAACTGTCTCTTTCTGGACCTGAACAGTCTTTGACTGGGCAGAAGAGACGTGAACAGTCTCTGGCTGGGCACACGGGACGTGAACAATCTCTGGCTGGGCACACGGGACGTGAACAGTCTCTGGCTGGGTACACGGGATGTGAAAATTTGTAAACAGGACACTGACTCCGGCCCTGGAACAGCGGACACTGGCTCCGGCTCTGGAACAGCGGACACTGGCTCCGGCTCTGGAACAGCGGACACTGGCTCCGGCTCTGGAACAGCGGACAATGGCTCTGGCTCTGGAACAGTGGACAATGACTCCGGCTCTGGAACAGCGGACAATGGCTCCGGCTCTGGAACAGCGGACACTGGCTCCGGCTCTGGAACAGCGGACACTGGCTCCGGCTCTGGAACAGCGGACACTGGCTCCGGCTCTGGAACAGCGGACACTGGCTCCGGCTCTGGAACAGCGGACAATGGCTCCGGCTCTGGAACAGCGGACAAAGGCTCCGACTCTGAAACAGCGGACACTGGCTCTGGAACAGCGGACACTGGCTCCGGCTCTGGAACAGCAGACACTGGCTCCGGCTCTGGAACAGCGGACACTGGCCCAGGCCCTGGAACAGCGGACACTGGCTCCGGCTCTGGAACAGCCGACACTGGCTCCGGCTCTGGAACAGCAGAACACTGGCTCCGGCTCTGGAACAGCGGACACTGGCTCCGGCTCTGGAACAGCAGACACTGGCTCTGGCTCTGGAAGAGCAGACACTAAAGGTCTGAAGGATGTCTCCAGGATCCGAACTAGATGCTCTAATTAGCTGATCAGTGCCCCCCGGCCAAAGAATGGGCATCTCCAGAGCCGTCTCTTTCTGGACCTGAACAGTCTTTGACTGGGCAGAAGAGACATGAACAGTCTCTGGCTGGGCACATGGGACGTGAACAGTCTCTGGCTGGGTACACGGGACGTGAAAAGTTGTAAACAGGACACTGGCTCCGGCTCTGGAACAGCGGACACTGGCTCCGGCTCTGGAACAGCGGACAAGGGCTCCGGCTCTGGAACAGCGGACACTGGCTCCGGCTCTGGAACAGCGGACACTGGCTCCGGCTCTGGAACAGCGGACAATGGCTCCGGCTCTGGAACAGCGGACACTGGCTCCGGCTCTGGAACAGCGGACAATGGCTCCGGCTCTGGAACAGCGGACACTGGCTCCGGCTCTGGAACAGCAGACACTGGCTCTGGAACAGCGGACAATGGCTCTGGAACAGCGGACTCTGTCTCCGGCTCTGGAACAGCGGACAATGGCTCCGGCTCTGAAACAGCGGACAAAGGCTCCGACTCTGAAACAGCGGACACTGGCTCTGGCTCTGGAACAGCGGACAATGGCTCCGCATCTGGAACAGCGGACACTGGCTCCGTCTCTGGAACAGCGGACACTGGCTCCGTCTCTGGAACAGCGGACACTGGCTCCGTCTCTGGAACAGCGGACACTTGCTCCATCTCTGGAACAGCGGACACTGGCTCCGTCTCTGGAACAGCGGACACTTGCTCTGGCTCTGGAACAGCAGACACTAAAGGTCTGAAGGGTGTCTCCAGGATCCGAACTAGATGCTTTAATTAGCCGATCAGTGCCCCCGGCCACGAGAATGGGCATCTCCAGAGCTGTCTCTTTCTGGACCTGAACAGTCTTTGACTGGGCAGAAGAGGCGTGAACAGTCTCTGGCTGGGCACACGGGACGTGAACAGTCTCTGGCTGGGCACACGGGACGTGAACAGTCTCTGGCTGGGCACACGGGATGTGAACAGTCTCTGGCTGGGCACACGGGACGTGAAAAGTTGTAAACAGGCAGACGGACTTTGTCTCCTCATCGATGGCGTGTGGGTGGCTTCGAACTTACCAATCTCTGAGGAAGTTACCATCTCCTGTATGAGCCTGGTGGCTATGGACTCCTCATTCCTTCCAGCACACATTGAAAAATATGCAAATAAGAATATTCGAGGATCCTTCACCCTCTCCCGGAGGGAAATCAGCGCTATGCGGTATCCACATACCAACCGGATAGTACCCATACAGCTGGATCTATTAGTTGTCGAGTCCTTCTGTCACGACACTCACACAAAAGGGTGATAGTCCAAGGGCAGTTTTATTGGGTAATCCATGAGCAATAATTCCAGGCAGGTAAAAGGTTAAAATCCAGTTAAGAGCAGTCCTAAACAAGAAACAAACCGATAGGAACCGATCTTCCAGATCTGAACAGAACAAACAGATAGGAACCGATCTTCGAAGTGACAAATAACAAGGACTCATCAACCAACACAGAAACAGCTACGGTATACATACACACAGATCTAACAAGGTAATGGGAAAAAGCTGAGTGCAATGAGCTGATGAGTGACAGACAGAATGCTGGGAAATAAAGTAAAATGTGAAAGACACCGTGAGAATGAGGACCTCTAGTGACAACCCAAGGAAACACAACCAGACACCGTGACAGTAATAAATTATTGTTACATATTCTGTGATCTTTCATTTGGAAGAAACTAAATGGATTTTGACAGGAAAATAATTTAAAATAAATTCAGTTTACAGCATTTTCTAACTATGTGATTGTTTGTGATTAAATATTTAAGGATAAAACGTTAGTTTGTGTTGGTTTACTTATTATTTTCTCACTATGCAAAAACATATTGAAACAACACTCTAGTGTAGTGAAATTGTGACAATTGACCCTTCGCTAAGCCCCGCCCTCCCTAGTTACTGTTGCTACGCCTGTCAAGCTTTCACGGCTGGCACATCTATTATAGTGTGTCTGTACCGGTGTCAGACATTCCCAATGAGATAATTAGTCATTTTCGGCGAAAAAGTGAAATATCTGAGAGAGCAAGTCAAAAGGGACTTCAGTATTGCATTCGAGGGATATATTCACAACATATTATGCAACCGATTAGAGAATAATTTCTTAAAAATTGAAGCTAAAGCCTAACGTTATTGTCCCAGTGCAAGCAGCAACCGCCTCACATGCTGACCGTTCAAATGGGAAACATACAAATTGAGGAACAGCTGTTCATACACAGCAGGGTATATGTGAAAATCCTAATAATGATAAATCAAACAGTTTGTCCATAAATCTTGTGGAACAAAACATCAAGAGAGCCGCGATCGGATTGGGTTAAAGTAACTTAGTCATGGGTAACGTTCAGTAGACGTCGATTAACAAATCGCTGAAATATATTTTAAAGTATGTCAGTGAGCCTTTGTCTTGTCTTTAATCGTCTTATTTTACGTTATATCATTATGACCAAAGAACCGTCAATGTTTCCAAGCAATAACGTTAGGTGTTTTTGTTTATCATGTCAACATTAGTGGGTCTCCCTCACTGCTTGATCACGCCCATCATTTTTCCCTTGGCTTTTAGATTTTCTGGAAAGAAAACTATTCCTCTCCCGCATCCAAACTTTTAGTATACCGGTATCAGATTTGCACAATCCATACACACAATGCTTCAGCATGTTTCCCTCGCTCGAAAGCTTGCCAGACCTCCCGCGCATAGTTACGGTTGCTAAGACACGATTGGCCAGTGGCGGTTTTCGGGCGTGGCTTCACGAAGGGTCAATTACCGACAACACGGTGTAATAGTTTTGAGCTTCTGATGTTGTTTTTTTCACATTGTGTTTTAGTTGAGTGTTTTATCATTTTAGTTTTTCAGTACGTTATTGTTATGTTAATAGTAAGCCTTTGTGTAAAATGTTAATAAATTATTTTTATTCTGTGATCTTTCATTAAGAAGAAACTAAATGCATTTTGACAGGAAATAATTAAATACAAATTCAGGTTTTTGCATGAATGTTTGTGAATAATTATTTAAGGATAAAAACAGTAGTTTGTGATTAAATATATGACTGGTAGCGCTAGTTTTTATGTTTAACATGCAAGTTTTGATTCATAATAATCAGTTAATAATTATGTTATAAGCACAGTCTGATTTGTCAAGCTCTGGTTTAAGAATTTTAGATTACTGCTTTACCTGTTATAGTGATCGTTGTTTACATAATTTCCAATGCTCCAATCTATATACATGATCATATGCCTAAATTTAGAAACAATTTCAGAGGTGATTTATTTTGAATGTTTACTATACGGATAGAAGCATTTAAGAAGCAATAAAATATTTAATTACCGGCCCTCAAATTTGATTGGATGGATGCTGTTACAAGAGTGCTGAAGAGAGAATGCAGCCTTGTACACCTTTACCGATTTTAATCCATTCTGTGTTTCATCATTCTGCTCCAACAGTTGCTTTTATCGAATCCAACGATAACTTCCGCATTTGTAATCAGTTTAAAGTTTCTTCCATACAGGTAATTCTGGTGTTGTTGCCGTTGTCAAAAGACTGTGATATTCTGCCAAGAACATCAGGCCAATCCTCTCCTGTCCAGAAGGTGGTTTGTCTTTGTCTGGCACCTCAGCTGAGACCTGTCCACAATGGGTGACCCTACCAGTAGTTGTGAAGTACCAGCTGTGTAGCTCTCAGCATCACTGATGCACACAAGCCCTCACAGCACATCAAGCTGCAAACCATGTGAGGGACCCTGACCTACCCTAACATAAACGGACAAAGGAAACTGCAAATCAACCAATAGCCTAACTTAAAACATCCCATCAAAACGTGTGAGGGACCCTAACCTACCCTAACCTAACCGGACAAAGGAAACTGCAAATCAACCAATCATTCGAAACATGCCATCAACCACATATAAACCAAGTGCCAACCACTCGAAACATCCCAACAACCACATACAGTATAAACCAAGTGCCAACCACTCAAAACATCCCTACAACCACGTATAAACCAAGTGCCAACTACACAAAACATTCCATCAACAACCTATCAATGCATGAAAAACCACTCTGAAAGTTCAGCAACCGCACAGCAACAAGCTAACAACCTCTCAGAAAACCTTGGCAAGCACGTCAACACCATCCCAAACACTGTGGCAACCACGTAGCAATGCATTAAAAACAACTCTCGAGGAGCCAAAATCACCAAAAGCATCCAAACAATCTCAGCAGTGCTAAAAACATATTAATCAAAATAAAAACTTACTTTTTACTTTATAAATATAAACTCATTGTAGAACTATATACAATATTTACAATAGCCGCTTTCCGACCAAGTAGTTACGGGAACTTAGTTATAGGAACTGTCCACTTCTAAACAAAGAACTACTCTCCCCCAAACTCGGTTTTGCTGCTTGCGTTCGCACTGGCGAAGTGGCCATAGGAACTGGTAGGAGGGGTAACGCAAGACACGGCAACGGTCTTTATAGCGTCATCACTAGATGTCAGCGGGGCCACATACAACAACAAACCAGCATGGAGGAGGCTATTGCAATTCAGGGTGGGACGATACAGGTACCTCACGATTCAATTCTGTGGCAATATGTGGTCCACGATATGATAATATCACGATTCGCGACATCTATGATATTCAATATATTGGAAGAAATTTCATCAATGATATATCACGATATATGTGACTGAAAAGAAAAAGAAGGAATAAGGAAATAAGGAAATTTTATGCATTTATTAATGTCAACATTTCCAACATTGTACAACATTGTGTCTTAGACTTAGGGCCCTATAAAATCTGTTTTATTTTTTCCAAAATTCCGTTTTAATTTTTGGGAATTAGTTTTTTATTTTTTCTTGGCTGTTATTTTAGTCGTAAAAAGAGTGTGCTTTTTAAAGTTAATGATTAAAATGTATTAAAAAAAATAAAAAAATAAATTAGGAATGACCTTAAATTTATTGAGGTAATTTAGACATTTAAGTTACTCAGTAGCCTTTTCAGGACAAATACTGCATGATGCAACATTACACTGCATTCTTCAAGTAACAACAAAATATGGTTGGGTCAGTATCACCATAGAGTGCCTTTCAGCCCTCGCAACACTCACAAATTTTTATTTTAATTTACCATTCGCTTTGTCATGTCATAATAGTAGACACTCAAATACGATAATAAATATATTATCTGAGCTCCCCCAACTATTTTTTTAAAATTATGAACCATTTTTTAGAGCATAAAGCATAGATATGTCCACCCTGTCATGGACATATAAATGACTGTTAAATATGTTTTCATTGCATTATTAAGATACAAATTGCATGTAATTGCCCCCACACCGAGCACAATGGATTATATAGGTATGATTAAATTATTATTTTAAATATTATTTAAAAATACCAAGATTACAGGGTGGACAATCCCACGACAGGGTGGACAAGCACACGACGGGGTGGACACATAAAGCAGAACACAAAAAGCATGACAAAATATGAAACTATGCTCAGGTGGGCCGTGGCATTTAAACGATGCCCAATTGGCACTAAGGGGCCGAAGTGTGCCAAGAAAACTTTTCCACACCATTACACCACCACCACCAGCCTGCACTGTGGTAACAAGTCATGATGGATCTACATGGCCGACAGGGTGGACATTTTGGAACAATGACAGGGTGGACATTTTGAGCTTCAATTAGCATATTAGCTTACAACAAACTGGGACTAGGTAAATATTTAGTCTGGTTGTTGAAGATAATTTGGTATATTAAAACGTACATATTTGAAAATTTTTGTATTTGAATCCCTTCCATTACATTTTATGCTGACAGGGTGGACATGTTAAGCTTTGGCAAAACAAGTA
The DNA here is from genome assembly GCA_030378365.1 of Hybognathus amarus. Lineage (NCBI taxonomy): Eukaryota > Metazoa > Chordata > Actinopteri > Cypriniformes > Leuciscidae > Hybognathus > Hybognathus amarus. The sequence goes on along the minus strand of JAQIUQ010001267.1, from coordinate 5,379 downwards.
AGCAACCTCATATGAAGAAAATTTGTTAGTTGTAAAATCAGCAGCTACTCACCTCAGCAGTTGAATTTCCCACCACTAAAAATATACAACAATCTATTGTCCTGATGTCACTAATGGGGGTGGCCTATTCTTAAAGGGGCAGATTTCACAATACGACAGGGTGGACAACCATTTAAGGGACATGAAAAAACTTCTTTTTTATTAAATAAAAATATTGTTTTTATTATAAACTGATCAGTACACTAAATTTGAGTAATATCTTATTAAACTAAATATTATTATATAATATATAAAAAACAAATAAGATTGGACTATTTTACTCTCATTCAAATTTGATGAGCAGTGCATGGGACAAAGCAAAATAACATACATCCTCTTATACAAAACTATAGAAAATCTTGAAAATGTATCTAAAGAGCCAAATAATGCTACTGCTATGAATAAAAAACTTAGCCTTATATAACACACCCTTTCATAGTCAGACTCATTTGTATGTTAAGTTATAATGGAAAATCAGTTATTTATGTTCAGGACACCAAAAGGCACCCTACAGTGATATTGACCCGGTTATGATCTTTAAACTGTCCATTAATGTAAATTATATTAGGTAATATAAGTTTAAATAAAGTCACACTCTGTTGCTCACGGAGTTCGCTTCGCTTTTGTCCAGTCCGGCACTTCATAGACAGACGCGGTGTGCACGTTGTGTGTGTGTGTGGGGGAGAGAGAGAGAGAGAGAGAGGACGGAGGCAGAGCGGGGAAATACAACTGAAAGAATACGCTGCGTGTTTTAAATAGTGTTAAAAACCGAAACGCAGTATGTGGCGGCGGATTAGTCTATGTGTGGGAACCACAGCATAAGTCACATGCGAACTGCTCGGCACTGACAGCTTATATCGTTGAGTTTCTTAACTTTTTGCAGACGAAAGCAGAGCCGTGGAGAGCCGCTTCGCCATGCTTTCATTGTTTTGATTTCATCATTGTAGCTGAAATTACAGGGTGGTGGGTTTGTGTCGCCCAGATTTGCTTCCCCTGGTCTGCATTTTCACCAGACATGCGTTCTTCTCCCACACAAAAACAGAATTTCAAACCAAATGTGTAAAATTCCACGAAATTCGCGTCCACACTTTCAGAGTGGAAACTCAGCGGGTGGGTCTTTGATTAGTTTTTTTGTTGTTTTCCGCCATTCTTCTCGCTTCTCTTGTTGTTAGACTTGTGTTCATCACCGGCCGCTGTTTGCGCCACTTTACCCCTATTTACTCGAACAGCGGCCCTCGCAAACAGAATGGTAGATATTGGGTAGTGACAGTGACACTGACAACGGGTAAATTAATCATTTTGTGTTATAATAAAATATCGATATTGGGCGTTAGTTTATCGATTATTTATTGCAACAGAGAGCACAACAATATATTGCAATATCGATTTTTTTTCCCACCCCTAATTGCAATGTTCCTGTTCTGCCTTGCCAGGACCTTAATAACGGAGAATGAACGGCGGCGTTTATGCTTGAGTTCTGTACAGAGAAACACAGAAGACGAAGGCTTCTTCCGATGGAAGATGATAAAAGAGCACAGCGCAGGAGGCAAACAAAACGACGGGTAAGTTTAGCTAGCATTAGCAATGAACTGGTTGAATGCGTTATGTTTGTCTTAAAACTCATTGTAATATTTTGCAAAAACACAGCGTATGGCAGACAGTGCGCTACAAGTTCTGTGTTGACAGTGGGCATGACTTATAAGTTGAACGAACCAATCAAGTCCTCGCTCTAGACTAGGTACTGAAAGAGTTATAGGAACTACGGTCTGAGGAACTAAAAAATCCCCAATTTAGTCCGGTCGGAACACCGAGAAAAAAAGGGTTATTGGAACGTTAGGTTCTAGGAATTGCAAAAGTCCCTCCGGTCGGAAAGCGGCTAATATTAGGCCTGCTTCCATGTGACACTGACCACTCAGTGTATGGGCTTCTTTCTCCTGGGTTCCTCAGGCAGGGGCTCTTCACTGATGTCCATATCGATTTGTGAAGCGAAGCTTCTGCTGCTGGGTGTGGAGAAGCTCTCTGTGATCAGGACACGTCAGTCAGGCTGCTCCGTCTCCACCAGTGAAGGGCAGTTGAGGGTTTCCCACAGCCGCTGCTTGATCCTCAGTCCCAGCTCAAGGCTGTAAGGGACGGTGTCTTCCTCATGGGCTCCACCACAGAGCGGTACATGTCCTGGTAGCCCTGCACACTGAAGCCATGGATGGAGATTGGCTCTTCCTGCTGACACACATCCAACCTGAGATATTGAGATATTTATAATGGCTCAATATTTAGTATGTCATAAATATCTCAATATCTCAGCTCTGGAAGGGTCTAGAGCCTCATTTTGCACTCAGGTCTAAGTCCCATGGCCCTCAATCAGAATCCAGAGTTTCAAAAAGATTGGAGCAAAACAAAATTTTCGCACTAAAAAAAACAAAAACATAAGGGGTACCCCTTATGTTTTTTTTTGTGCGAAAAAAAAAGTTTCTCCAATCTTCTTGAAACTCTGGTTTCTGATTGAGGGCCATGGGACTGAGACCTGAGCGCAAAAATGGAGGCTCTAGACCCTTCCAGAGCTGAGATATTGAGATATTTATGACATACTAAAATATTGAGCCATTATATATATCTCAATATCTCAGCTCTGGAAGGGTCTAGAGCCTCCATTTTTGCACTCAGGTCTAAGTCCCATGGCCCTCAATCAGAATCCAGAGTTTCAAGAAGATTGGAGCAAATTTTCTTTCGCACAAAAAAAAAACATAAGGGGTACCCCTTATGTTTTTTTTTGTGTGAAAAAAGTTTCTCCAATCTTCTTGAAAAGAACAAAAAAAAACAAAGTTTCTCCAATCTTCTTGAAACTCTGGATTCTGATTGAGGGCCATGGGACTGAGACCTGAGCGCAAAAATGGAGGCTCTAGACCCTTCCAGAGCTGAGATATTGAGATTTATGACATACTAAAATATTGAGCCATTATAAATATCTCAATATCTCGGCTCTGGAAGGGTCTAGAGCCTCCATTTTTGCACTCAGGTCTAAGTCCCATGGCCCTCAATCAGAATCCAGAGTTTCAAGAAGATTGGAGCAAAAAAAAAATTTCGCACAAAAAAAAAACATAAGGGGTACCCCTTATGTTTTTTTTTGTGCGAAAAAAAAGAAAAGTTTCTCCAATCTTCTTGAAACTCTGGATTCTGATTGAGGGCCATGGGACTGAGACCTGAGCACAAAAATGGAGGCTCTAGACCCTTCCAGAGCTGAGATATTGAGATATTTATGACATACTAAAATATTGAGCCATTATAAATATCTCAATATCTCAGCTCTGGAAGGGTCTAGAGCCTCATTTTGCACTCAGGTCTAAGTCCCATGGCCCTCAATCAGAATCCAGAGTTTCAAGAAGATTGGAGCAAAAAAAAAAATTTCGCACAAAAAAAAAAACATAAGGGGTACCCCTTATGTTTTTTTTTGTGCGAAAAAAAAAAGTTTCTCCAATCTTCTTGAAACTCTGGATTCTGATTGAGGGCCATGGGACTGAGACCTGAGCGCAAAAATGGAGGCTCTAGACCCTTCCAGAGCTGAGATATTGAGATATTTATGACATACTAAAATATTGAGCCATTATAAATATCTCAATATCTCAGCTCTGGAAGGGTCTAGAGCCTCATTTTGCACTCAGGTCTAAGTCCCATGGCCCTCAATCAGAATCCAGAGTTTGAGAAGATTGGAGCAAAAAAATTTTCGCACAAAAAAAAGAAACATAAGGGGTACCCCTTATGTTTTTTTTTGTGCGAAAAAAAAAAATTCTCCAATCTTCTTGAAACTCTGGATTCTGATTGAGGGCCATGGGACTGAGACCTGAGCGCAAAAATGGAGGCTCTAGACCCTTCCAGAGCTGAGATATTTAGATATTTATAATTGCATAGAGAGCTGAGATATTGAGATATTTACAATGGCATAAATGCTACGTGAGATCTCAATATCTCAGCTCTGGAAGGTCTTAGAGCCTCCATTTTTGCACTCAGATCTAAGTCACATGGCCCTCTATAGAATCCAGAGTTTCAAGAAAATCAAAATTTTGACCCAAAAAAAAAAACGACAGTGGTACCCCTTTACGTTTTTTTTTTCAGGGTCGGAATTTTGATTTTCTTGAAACTCTGGATTCTGATAGAGGGCCATGTGACTTATATCTGAGTGCAAAAATGGAGGCTCTAGACCCTTCCAGAGCTGAGATATTGAGATATTTATAATGGCATACAGAGCTGAGATATTGAGATATTTACAATGGCATAAATGCTACGTGAGATCTCAATATCTCAGCTCTGGAAGGGTACTGAGCCTCATTTTTGCACTCAGATCTAAGTCCCATGGCCCTCTATCAGAATCCAGAGTTTCAAGAAAATCAAAATTTTGACCCGAAAAAAAAACGACAGTGGTACCCCTTACGTTTTTTTTCGGGTCAAAATTTTGATTTTCAATGAAACTCTGGATTACTGATAGAGGGCCATGTGACTTAGATCTAAGTGCAAAAATGGAGGCTCTAGACCCTTCCAGAGCTGAGATATTTAGATATTTATAATGGCATACAGAGCTGAGATATTGAGATATTTACAATGGCATAAATGCTACGTGAGATCTCAATATCTCAGCTCTGGAAGGTCTGAGCCTCCATTTTTGCACTCAGATCTAAGTCCCATGGCCCTCTATCAGAATCCAGAGTTTCAAGAAAATCAAAATTTTGACCCGAAAAAAAAAACGACAGTGGTACCCCTTACGTTTTTTTTACGGGTCAAAATTTTGATTTTCTTGAAACTCTGGATTCTGATAGAGGGCCATGGGACTTAGATCTGAGTGCAAAAATGGAGGCTCTAGACCCTTCCAGAGCTGAGATATTTAGATATTTATAATGGCATACAGAGCTGAGATATTGAGATATTTACAATGGCATAAATGCTACGTGAGATCTCAATATCTCAGCTCTGAAAGGTCTAGAGCCTCCATTTTTGCACTCAGATCTAAGTCCCATGGCCCTCTATCAGAATCCAGAGTTTCAAGAAAATCAAAATTTTGACCCGAAAAAAAAAACGTACAGTGGTACCACTGTCGTTTTTTTTTCGGGTCAGAATTTTGATTTTCTTGAAACTCTGGATTCTGATAGAGGGCCATGGGACTTAAATCTGAGTGCAAAAATGGAGGCTCTAGACCCTTCCAGAGCTGAGTATTTAGATATTTATAATGGCATACAGAGCTGAGATATTGAGATATTTACAATGGCATAAATGCTACGTGAAATCTCAATATCTCAGCTCTGAAGGTGTGAGCCTCCATTTTTGCACTCAGATCTAAGTCACATGGCCCTCTAT